>CAIGQW010054459.1:1084098-1108819 GCA_903798125.1 Danio choprae
AGATAGATAGATAGATAGATAGATAGATAGATAGATAGATAGATAGATAGATAGATAGATAGTTAGATATACCCGAACGGACAGATTGACAGACACACAGATAGATGGATAGATAGATGGATGTTCACTGAAACAATAATCTTTCTTTTTAATATGTATAACTAAATAATTTAGTCATTTTTTCCCAGAATATTTTTAGAAATATCAATTCTAAATCATTGTTTTTTTTGTCTACTGGTTGGCTGAGTAAAAAATAAGTAGCAGATTTTCAGCATGGTCTCAGATGTTTGGAGTCTACTTTCAGTACATTTGCAAGCTTTTATACAGCCCAGTCTAACAGCAGGTATTAAAGATCATGAATAGTTGAGCAGAAAGTGAGCTGATTGTCAGGGTAAAGCGCTAGACAGCTCGAATATGATTTGTCATTCAGAAACTGACATTACAACCATTAGCACAACATGGTAAGAAACCACTTACGCCACATAGCGAGTTGAGAACCAGACATTATTAAACACTTCTCCTGAAACAGATGCTCTCTTCGAGTCTCTCTCTCGTCCTCAGACAGACACTTTCTAAAGCAGGTTAACACCATTTTTTTTTAAACAGACGTTATTCTCTGGAGTGCAAACCACTCACACTAAAAGCCCGAGTTCATTAATTTCAACTGTGCTGGGATGTGGGTGTGATAGAGTATGTGTTCATTCATAATTCATCTACACTCTCAGATGCTTACTTGGTATGCGCGTATTGATTTTTTGGGACCTGAACAGCAGAGAGCATACACCTGGTGGTCAAATGCATCTCTTGTGACCAATTGTGTTTAGATTTCGAGACACTTATATCTTATTTCATCACACTTTTCATCAGTTTTTTTTTTGGAGTGTTCAGTGTGACACATGAGTATTGAATGAACAAACCTGTTATGCCACTTACAATCCAGCAGGAAAGCAACATACTGCATAAAAAAATATGAATGGCTATGATCTGAGTGCGTTTTGGTACAACAATGGCTCTAAATTTGAATATTTGAGTGTTTAAATTACAAACGCAATGTGTGTTTTGTCTACAGTGCATCCGGAAAGTATTCATAGCGCTTCACTTTTTCCACTTTTTTTTTTTGTTACATCCTTATTCCAAAATTATTTAAATTAATTTATTTCCTCAATATTCTACAAACAATACCCCATAATGACAATGTGAAAAAATATTAATTAATATTAATAATTAATATTTTGCATCACATAATTTCATAGTATCCTTAGTATAATAAATTAATTGTGTAAAAACATGCACGATTACATATAGCAAAACCAAACTTATTCATAGGCCTATAATAATTATGTTAATTAATATTACTCATTACTTCAATGTATAATTAGAGAGTAAGAGCTGGGTTTCCATCACCCTGTGTTAATGCGCATTTTAAAGTAAAGTGAAGAAAATGACAAATTTCTACGTTTTGGACTTGTGAAAAAAATGGTTAATGCAAACAATGGGAAATGGAAGCACATTTGCCGAATAAACTCTGACATAGTGAACATTACACCCATGTGACTAATCAGCTGTCTCCATTACGCTTGCCTTGTTCACTGTTGGTTACTAGGTTGCCAATACTACAGTCAGCCACTCCACCAACTTGAAGGAAACGCACCTAATTCGCATTTGAGATTTTTAACTTTTTTGCGAACTTTAAAAAAGATTAGCTTCAGTATAAAATTGAAAATAAGCACTTCTTACCATAAAACGTTATAAAACTAAAAACTTTATGAAGCCCCAGGCCATGTATGTTTTTTAAAAATGATTACTTCTCTTTTTTCTAATTTTCTGATTGTTTTCTCTGATTGGGGCAGTTCCTGTGCACTGTGGTTGCCATTTTGCTCCATTACTTCTTCATGTCGGCGTTTGCGTGGCTGTTTGTGGAAGCTCTGCATATTTACCGCATGCAAACAGAAGCGCGAAACATCAACTATGGGGCCATGAGATTCTACTATGCTATTGGCTGGGGAGTTCCTGCCATTATTACAGGTACTCTCTCACACATGCACACACAAACACAGATATATAGGCTTTCACACAGATGTGCTTAATGATATGTGTGTGTGTTGAAGGGCTAGCAGTCGGGTTGGATCCAGAGGGCTACGGTAACCCAGATTTCTGCTGGATCTCCATGTACGATAAGCTCATGTGGAGTTTTGCGGGACCAGTTAGCGTCGTCATACTGGTACTGTGCTTCTCAGAGTGTTTATGTGTTATTTTTAAGCTTTAAGTGTCTTTGTGATTCACTCTTTGGGTTTTGGATGGATTTGGTTTGGAAAATTATGATTTTTTGTGTTTTACAGATGAATGGTGGGATGTTTTTAATGGTTTTGCGTATGACGTGTAATCCCACTCAGAAGGAGATCAAGAAGCTGCCCGTCATGTGAGTACAACATCATAAACTTTATCATTATCAATATAAAAGGTATAGTTCACCCAAATATGAACATTTCCTCATCATTTACTCACACTCAAGTGGTTCTAAATTTGTATACATTTCTTTTGAATACAAAACATAATAATTAAAGGGATTGTTTACCTAAAAATGAAAATTCTGTTATCATTTCTCCTCTTCCACTTGTTTCTGTCAAACACAAAATGAAGAGTGTTGGAAACCAGCAGCTGTTGACACACATAGTGAGAACAAACAAAAGAATGCTATGGTCAATCATTCTTTATTTTGTGTTTGACTGAAACAAGTGGAGGAGGTGAAAGGATGGCAGAATTTTCATTTTTAGATGAACAATCCCTTTTAATGATCCAGTTTGAGAGGAAGGAACATTTTTCTTCTTCATGCTTTAGCCAAGCAAAACAAAACAAAGGGTTTTATAGACTGCCTGGCCAAAGAAATGTCTCTTTGGATTTAAGTGTGGAAATATTTAAGAGTCTATGTTTCGATCTTTATTGGGGTGATTAATATATTTGTTGGTTTGCTCTTATGTTTGCCAA
The DNA here is from genome assembly GCA_903798125.1 of Danio choprae. Lineage (NCBI taxonomy): Eukaryota > Metazoa > Chordata > Actinopteri > Cypriniformes > Danionidae > Danio > Danio choprae. The sequence goes on from CAIGQW010054459.1 coordinate 1,087,084, forward strand.
CAATTCTTCTAAGCCCTAACTGATGCAGCTTTTTATTTCTTAAACAGCCATCAATTTTGTATCCTATGGCCATATTCCAGGATGACAATGGCAAGATTTATTGTGCTCAAATTGTGAAACAAATGTGTTTTATTAGTTTAATTCTGACTTCTACCATATTTAACCCTCCATGGTGTGAAATTTCCATATGGCAACAATTAATCACTACTATATTATTTTTATTATTGTTGTTATTATAATAATAAACAAAATACAAATTATTGCATAATTGGAAATTAAAAGGGCTGCTACCGTTGTCAATGATCTGTGCTGATTTTAAGTTACACAACATTCGATTTCTTTTTCGCAGCATCTTTTCTGAGTAAATTAGATATTTTTGGTCTCAAATCAATTTGATCTAACATAGCTTCATAGAAAAATAACTTATTTTAAAAAATTGCACATTTTGTCTGACTGAAGCTATTTCATGTTAAATAAACCATAAAAATATGTAATAGTTAGAACGTAATGCCTAACAAAGATGCTTAAAATTAAATTGTTGTCATTTAGAATTTGTTTTTGCATGAAATTAATAAAATGCTGCCATATTATGCGGATATGTTTAAATTGATTTTTGGACATGACAATACCAATGATTAAACTAAAGTTGGGAAATCAATGCTTGGTGGAATAATGCAATGAAATAAAAACATTTGTTATTTTTACCAATTGTAATTTTTAAATCTCAATGACTATATTTCTTAGTTGAAATGTGGAAGAAATCTTATTCGACATTTTTGGAACAAACATTTTCTAACTTATAGAAAGCAATCATTATATTGTATTCAACTAACAACAATTATTTCATTTCAATTAACATAATTGATTTTAGTATTAGTACTTTATCCCTTTATTCTGTATACATTTTTTTAAATTCTATTTCTTCTCTCTTTCTCTCTGTCAGTTCTACTATCCGCAGTGCCTTCTTCCTCTTATTGTTGAGTACGTGTGTTTGGTTGTTTGGTCTGATGGCTGTTAATAACAGTGTCCTGGCCTTCCACTACCTGTTCATTATCCTCTGCTGCATACAAGTAAGTGTGGATCTCTGGGTTGGGTGTGTGTGTGTCTACATACTTACATTTTTAACACTGTAAACCTGTAATGTTATTCTCCTCGTCTCCTGTCTCAGGGTTTGGCTGTGCTGTTGGTTTTTACTGTCCTGAACTCAGAGGTGCAGGAGGCCTGGAAACTCGCCTGTCTGGGCAAGAAAAGCCCCGGTGAAGAACCGCCCAGACCTCCACAGATTACTGTTAGTGCACACAAACACACTTATTAACCCCACGCAGAGTTATACATGAACATCTTTAGCACAAACCTGTATTTGAGCTCACGGAGTGAAAATAAGAATGTGGATTGGTAACCTATGTAACCTATCGTGTTCAGGGCCAAAACCCATACAACAGCGCCTCCCTGCTGGAGCAGAGCGGATTACACCGCATCACACTGGGAACGTCAACCATCTCTTCAGTCAGCAGTGCCAGGTCTGTCAGCTCTGGAAAATAATAAATTCTTCAAAATAAATGAATAACTAAAACAAACTGGAATTATGATATACAAGCGATACTATTTGGTAATACTTTAAATGAAGGTGTACTATGTTACTATGAGTTAATGAATTTGGGTTAATTAAGAGCATTTTGTACAGCTTTTATAATTTCATAAGTTGGTGTTAAATCATAAACAGATATATTCAAATTTTTACATTGTTTGTTCATATAATACATGTACAGTTTTTAAAATCAATAATAAAGTCATATTTTATAATATAATACCTTTATTCAGCAAGAATGCATTAAATTGGCCAAAAGAAGTGATGATGATAATAATAGTAATGTTACAAAAATTTAAAAATGTACAAAAAATTACAATCACAATTTTCACAAGAATAATAAAATTTGTTGAGCACCAAATTAGCATATGAAATGCAGCTATAAATAAATTGCATATTGAAATATATGAAAATAACAGAGATAGAAATAGTTATTTTATTTCACAATATTACAGTTTTTACTGTATTTCTTATTCAGAAAATGCCAATTTGGTGAACAGAAGACATTTCTTTCAAAAACATCTTACTGATCCTATCCACACATGATGCAATTATTACAAAACTTACTAAACTCATAATTATGACTTAAAAAGTAAAAATTATGGCTTACTTGAATGCTCATTATATTAGATGCAACAGAAATATAACGTGGACACCAAAATGGCAACATAATTTTTACAGTGTGGACACCAAAATGGCACATCTAGTCTATGAGCCATGTATCTTGGTCTGTGTGTAACAAAAGCTGAAGGCTTGAAAGCTGATGTGTTATTTCTGTTCTCTCAGGGAGAATCTCTTGGCACGGCAGACTCTAGAGCACACTCTTGCTCACACAGGCGCCACTGACCTGGACGTGGCAATGTTTCACCGCAACGGAGGTACACTAACACACAATAACCTGCATGCATGTACGTATTCAAACACACAACACTTAAACACACACCTTACAGTGACAGTTCACACAAAAATTAACATTTGCTGCTATTTTAATAATTTGCTTTTCATTCGTTTAACCGACTTAAATTACCCTTGGGCCATTCAAAATGTTTAGTTGAACATTAAAAAAGTGAAACATTAAAGAAGTTTAAACATTAAAAAAAAACATTAAACATTAAAGAACTTTAAGTGAAACATTAAAGTTGAACATTAAAGAAGTGAGTAAATGAACAGCAGACTTTCAGTTTTGGGTGAATTGTCCCTTTAACCGCTCATTTTTCAAGTGTTAGTGATAAAAGTACAGTGTTTATTTGACAAATCTTAGAAATAGTGAGTTGTAATTTTGCACGTCTATCAGGTGAAGACTCAGACTCAGATTCAGACCTGTCACTGGAAGAGGAGAGGAGTTTGTCCATCCCATCCTCAGAAAGCGAGGACAATGTTCGTCTGCGTGGACGCATCCAGCGACGCTTCAAACGCACCGGCCATGGAGAACGGCTACTCACAGAAGCCACTCACAACGGCGGAAAAGGTACTAATAATACTGCAATCATCTGTATTATTATTATTATTATTGTTATTATTATTATTAGTATTATTACTGAAACCACAGGAGTGCAGAGACTCAACTTCGGTGTTAGTTGTGTTAGTGATGGCCAACTGTTAGTGTATGGAACTGTTTATGTGTCAGATCTGGATGGCAATGACCTGCTCTCCTATTGGCCAGCGCTGGAAGGGTGCGAGGCGCACTCTCTGCAGAAATGGGGCTCAGAGCGTCGCCTCGGGGGCGACTACAACAAGGACGCGGCAAATAACAACCAGACAGACGCAGCGCTGACCAGTGGAGATGAGAACGGCCTCACGCATAGACACCGCAAGGGTGAGGGACACTTTGAATATGTGTTACTAATAGCCGGCAGCTAGCTCTTTGCAACTTTTACATGGTCGCCCACTGAAGCTAAGCAGGTCTGCGCCTGGTCAGTACCTGGATGGGAGACCACATGGGAAAGCTAGGTTGCTGCCGGAAGTGGTGTTAGTGAGGCCAGCAGTGAGCCCCGTCTTTCGGATAAGACGTTAAACTGAGGTCGGGTTTAACCACGGCATCCTGGCCAAATTTGCCCAACGTCTGTCCATCATGGCCTCCTAACCATCCCCATATCATAATTGGCTTCACCACTCTGTCTCCTCTCCACCAATCAGCTGGTGTGTGGTGTGCGGTCTGGCGCAATATGGCTGCCGTCGCGTCATCCAGGTGGATGCTGCACACTGGTGGTGGATGAGGAGATTCCCCCCAATCTGTAAAGCGCTTTGAGTGTCTAGAAAAGCACTAAATAAATGTAAGGAATTATTATTTATTATTATTATGAATATAAAATGCTATTTCATATTGGCCAATACTGATCAATTCTAATATCTAATTGTGTTTGCTTAGTCTTCAAATTTTAAACTTGATATGCCCGGCATTTAATGCTCACTTATTATTATATTAATCTTAATAAACATAAAAAAAATACTTAGCAATATACCATCGTTATCTGGGTTGTTATTATTAGCTAAAATATTTATGTTTTATTAACTATTTATATATTTGTTTTCTAGAAGAAGAAAGCATTAAAAAGTATTCTATTCCCTTATTCTGTTTAATCTGTCTAAAATAACTGAAAATTAACCTTCAAATTTAACTTCAAGTTATATTATTATTTATAATAACTTTTAAATTAATCATTTGATGTACTAAAACGAAAGACGTAGATACAGATGATATAGTTATTTCTAAAAAAAACTAATAAAAATGATAAAGCACACAATTGTTATTATTGATAGCTTTTTACCTATTTTTAGTTTATTTAATTTTGTTAGCTATATTTATTTTGTTATTATAATTTGCTACCTTGTTGCCATATTTTTACCTTTACATGTAACACTTAATCTTGAAATGATAGTAACATTTATAAGCATAAACATGCATAAACCATTTAAACCTTGAAGTTTTTAAAACTTTCAGTGTTTTACAAGATTGGGGATTTTTTATTTATTCATTCATTCATTTTCTTTTCGGCTTAGTCCCTTTATTAATCTGGGGTCGCCACAGCGGAATGAACCGGATCACTGGGAAACATCAACAACAACTCTCATTCACACACATACACTACGGACAATTTAGCTTACCCAATTCACCTATACTGCATGTTTTTTGACTTGTGGGGGAACCGGAACACCCGGAGGAAACCCACGTGAACACGGGGAGAACATACAAACTCCACAGAGAAATGGCAACTGACCCAGCCGAGGCTTGAACCAGCGACCTTCTTGCTGTGAGGCGAGAGCGTTACCCACTGCGCCACCGTGCTGTGCTTTTTTGTGCTTAGATTTTTTTTGTTTTTTTTTTGTTTCTTTTTGTTTTTTTATACATAAATACATTTCATATTTTCAATAGATATTTGAAAACTTTTTAGAAACAAATTCAATAAATAATTTAGATTTTATGAATAATTTAAATTGTCATCGGCTTTTTGCCATTAGCCAGAATTGTAATTATTTAACTCTAAAGCTCTCTGCATGTGTTTGTCAGGGATCCTGAAGAATCGTCTGGGCTGCCCTCCGGCTCTGCAGGGTCTGTCTGCTGTGGGTCGTGCTCCCAGCGAGATGTCCTGGTATAGGACCTCCACACTGGGCCACCGAGGCGTTCCAGCTGCCTCCTATGGCCGCATGTACTCTGGCACCGGCTCACTGTCCCAGCCCGCTTCACGATACTCGTCCCGTGAACACCTGGATTCAATAGCAAGACGACAGCGGTCCCGAGACAACCTGGACCTGCTGCCCCGCCGGCGCGAGCTCGGGGCTGAACACCTGGGTGGGTCCAGAGAGAGGCTGGGTCCCGTTCACAGCATCCACGCATCCAGAGAAGACCTGGTGGGCAGGGGTGGTTTAGCAGGGTTAATGGGGGCTGAGGGGTCATTAAGCGGTTCCAGAACGCAGCTTAACACCCTAACAAGGCAGCAGGCCTCTCGGGAGCACCTCGGAGGGGCTCTGATGAGCAGTCGGTCCCGCGAGCAGCTGGAGTCTAATGGTGGAGCGCAGCCCTGCAGAGAGTGGCTGAGGACTCTGCCGCCCCGCCAGCTCTCACACCCCGACCCGCACCCACCCTCCTCACCTCCTCCACCAATCACAGAGGAGCCCCACGAATCCCTGCCCTCTCGCCGTGGGCGCCTAGACTCTGCGCCCCCGTGTAGGTACCCATCATCATCTGCGGCTGCACCCGGAGCCCCGTCCAGTCGACCGCCCTCTAGTGAACACCTGGATATCCTATCCTCTATACTTGCCTCCTTCAGCTCCTCTGTGTTAACCCCGCCCCCCAACCCAGCTGGCCCCTCCCCTTCCCCGCCTCCTCCTCTCTCTGCAACCTCTCAGAGCGTCTCTGAAGTGTCACCTGACTCTGAGTAAGTCCCGCCCCCTTTTGTGTCACTGAGTGTTGTTTGAGTCATCTTTGTGTGCTCTTCAAAGATGATTGTTTCTGATGGTGTGATGATGAAGCAATTGTTTGGTGTAGATTCAAATTTAATGGGTTTTCCCATAATACATAAAAGGAGGGTTTATAAAATGTAAAATAGATAGATAGATAGATAGATAGATAGATAGATAGATAGATAGATAGATAGATAGATAGATAGATAGATAGATAGTTTATTAATGTATTTTTTTTAAATAATTACTTTATTTTATATAAAATTCATATTTATTTTAGTTTTTGATGATTTTCTTATGATGATTATAAATGTTGTGTTGTCTATAATTTTTTCTTTTAAACGTATTCAAAAAATAATAAATATTAATATAATTTATTATGTTTTTGTTCTTAGATGTTTTTGTTACAAGTGATAAACAAGAACATTGTAAAAACATATGTAAAATGGAAATTGCTATAACAATATAAAGCATTGTAAACAATCAGATATTTGTGTGTATCTGTACTAAAAAAATAACCAGTGATTTAAAATTGGTAACAGAAAAAATTATAAATATAAATATTAACTAATATAATAAATATTAATCACTTTTATTCATTCATTCTTTTTCCTTCGGCTTTAGTCCCTTTCTTCATCAGGGGTTGCCACAGTGGAATGAACCACCAACTTATCCAGCATATGTTTTACACATCGGATGCCCTTTTAGCTGCAACTTAGTACTGGGAAACATCCATACACTCTCATTCACACACATACACTACGGCCAATTTAGTTTATTAAATTTACCTGTACCGCATGTCTTTAGACTGTGGGGCAAACTGGAGCACCCTGAGAAAACCCAAGCAAACACAGGGAGAACATGCAAACTCTGCGACCTTCTTGCTGTGAGGCGACAGTGCTAACCACTGAGCCACCATGTCGCCCTTAATATATCCCTATATTACTAAAAAATTAAGGCAGGACGTTGACTGGTGTCTTCACATGATGACATAATTTACATCTGGCTCTTTTATTTTTCTCTTTGTAGAGTTAACAGAAGTGATGGACAATCTTGATGATTCCTTTGCAGTCCCATAATGCACCTCTGCAGATTGGGCTCAGGCGAATCACAGGACAAAAGCAGCCGGAGTGATCAGGACTCCTGCGGGACAGGAAGGTGAAGTTCATCAAGGGCTTGAGAAAGAGCACCCTCCTGAAAACAGACAGCAAATCAAACCATAGAAGGTGATGATTTCTATGATTATCATTCATAAAAACCTCAGATTCCAGACCAACAGCGGAGAGGACTGGAGCAAGAGAGAGATAGAGACACAGAGAGAAAAAAAAACTGTACAGGACATTTTTATACTTTTGTATCTTTTTCATCAAAGATCAAAGAAGAAAAAATCTCTAGTGATGTTTTTTGAAGATTGTGTGGATATGTGTTTAAGTGGGTAGGATAAAAAAAAAACAACATTTTCAAACCCATTCCAAGCCAAAACAGTCCCAAACGTTCCCAATCCAATCTTTAAATTGTGTTTATGCAGCAAGCCACGCCCACTGACCAACCAGCTGAGAGTCTATGAAGAGAAGAGAACGATTGGTCATTGTAAATGCAGCCCGAACACAGGATTGGTGGAAAATTCCAGAGACAGTGATTGTGATTGTAAAGATTTATGAAGCAGATGATGTGATTGAGCCGTAATGATTGTCAGTCAATGGGTTGTTTTTTTTAATAAAAACAGGTGACTTGATTGGAAGATTTTAGCTTGGTCTAAAGACATTTCTTTAGCAAACTCCAACAAACATGTGCTTGTATGTATGGAAGCTGATTTCTGCCACAGTATAAAAAAGGTAATTTGATTACAAGGTAATTCTGACTTTTTTCTGGCAGTTATGACTTTTCTGCAGTTCTGGTTTATACTAGAATTGCCAGTTTTTGTCTTAATTCAAGTTCTAAATGAGTCAGCAGAATATATTGTTCAATTTTGAGGTGGAAAAAGTCATAATTGCAAGAAATGAATACACCTAAAACTCCCAGTTCTGAGAAAAATGTCAGAATTGTTAGTTTGGATCTTACAATTTCGAGTTATAAATCGGCAAATGGCAGAATATATTATATAGTTTGGAGAAAAAAAAGCCATAATTGCAGAAAAACTGTAAGTTTGTAAGTTTATATCTTAATTTAAAAAAAGAATTAAGCCAGAATTGCGAAATATGGAAATTAACACCTATTGCAAGAATTATTTCTAAATGAAACAGTCAAAATTATGACAAAATGTGTAGACTTGCTGTTACAAAAAGCTAAGTCATAATTCTAAGAAAAAGATGGTCTGAATTGTGAGATATAAACTCAGAACTGTAATATTTAAACTCAAGATATTAACTTAGAATTTAGATTTTATTTTGAAGTTTTACATCTTGTAATTCTGAATTGGAAAAGGTCATAACTGCACGAAAGCCTATAAACCTGCATTTATAAGAAATAAAGTCACAGTACTGAGTCGCTGAACTCAATTCTGAACAAAATCAATGATTTTTAAAGTCTTTTTTTCCTACAATAGTTGTTCACGTCCTGTAATTTAAAATGGTACAATTCTGACATTTCCAGATTTAAAAAAAGGAAGAATTCAAAATGACATTGTTCATTCATTCATTTTCTTTTCAGCTTAGTCCCTTTATTAATCTGGGGTCGCCACACCGGAATGAACCGCCAACTTATCCAGCATATGTTTTACGCAGCGGATGCCCTTCCAGCTGCAACCCATCACTGGGAAAAAATGACATTGTTTTATTGCTTATTTTTTATACCATGGCAGAAACTGTTCTCAATATTCATAAGAATATTTTCAGCCAGACTGCTCTCATGCTTTTACAATAACAAGCATGTGTTGAAGTTTGCTGAAGCTCTGTTAAAAAGACCTTTAATTGATTTGTGTAACCAGCCTTCAAGGATATTCAAGACTTCACAGCATAATAAAAAATCTCTTTCATATCCAGGCTTATCGTAAATCAAATACTGCTTAGGGAAATGATTATCAAAGATCCCAAATCCGCTATTGAGGAGAAGCTATTTAATCCGTCTTTGATTTCCTCTTTCCTAGCATAAATATCAGTCCTTACTGTCTCTGTGAAGTATTGAATAATAAAGAAAGGCACATTCCGATATGAGCTAACAGTCATTAAGGTAAAATCACCTCAAAATCTCCTGTTAAAAGAGAAATCATGCATCATCGTACCTTTTCTCTTTAGTTATTTACAGTATTATCATGAGTTTTGCCAAAAAGAGTGCCCTATGTCACCCCGTTTATACCTCTTACCTGTCATAAAGTTTTCTATTTATGATTTTTCTATTAATTTATTACTGCATAACTTTATCTTGTACAGACATCAAATTAATTTATTTTCTTTATCAATATTTATCGACGTTCCTTTCTCCACCATAGCTGTTGCTGGAGTGTTTCTAAAGCAGTGCGCGTGAGAGTTTTTGTTTTTATATAAGAGCGAAGTTTCATCGGTTTCAAATGTTTTATGTGTGAAACTTTTTTTTTGTACATGTACTGTCCCCCTCCTCACAATGCATTCTGGGAAGAGTCAGAAAGACAGAGTGGTGGAAGACAATGAACGGATGGGAGAGAGAAAAGGGGAATGTATAATGACCCAACATGTTTATTATTGGACATGTTGGATCCCTTTTACTTACGGGGGTTTCAGATTTAAAAAAAAAAAACAGCTACCAATGGGAGAAAACGACACCCGTTGGGCGTCAATAAAGGAGTTATTGCTACCACGCTTCTGTATGATTTTTGTTGTTGTTGTTGTTGTTCCTTTTTCGAATATTCAAGACAAACACTTCGGTTGTTAAAAAAAGATTCATTTTGTTCATCACATTACATAGATCAAATGAAATTTAAAAAAAAAAAGCTGCTTTAACAGTGGAAGGTGTTCACTAGTTTAATTCAGTCTAACATTGTCTCATTGACTCACTCACATTCCTTAAAGGCACAGTTCATCCAAAAATTAAATCGTCGTCAGGAATGTTGTGTACGGTGGCTGAAAGAGCTCATGTGCGCTGCAAAAGAAAAACACTAGCAAACTTAGAAAACATCATCGGTTATTCTCACAACACATGTAAATTCAGAAACATGCTGCAAATAACGCAGACCACAATGGAAATGTGTCGGGGGACCGTAAAAAGTGACTTAGAGTCAGCAGTGTTGTTGGAGGCCTGAGACGTGAGTATTTTGTTGATTACGTTTCCTTGTGTTTGTATATTTTTTGTTACTCTTGCTAACATTTTACATTAATTGTGCAATTCGTTAGATTATTAGGGCTAAAATTATTATAAATATATTTTTCCCCACATGTTTTCAAACCGATGATGTTTTCTCAGCTTGAAGATGTATTTATTTTTTTTTATCTGCATGTGTTTCCTTAACTTGCAGAGCATTTGACCTCTCTCAGCCACCATCATGTTGTGCTCCAGATTGAACACATTAAGGACTGTGTGCAGAAGCTGTGGATTAAAGGTAATAATGTTGTAAATAATGTATCCTGCACAGACCAATCATTTCTTTTAATAATTTCCTCAATGTATTGTCTGGAGGAACTAGACAATATATTAATTGTTCCGTTATGTGTTTTTTGGACTCTCAAAGTAGCTTGTAACCAAAACTTGGATTTTATGAATCACCAAAAACCACAGATTCAGCTACAATTCTTCCTCTAAGTTCTACTAAACAGATAAGTCACCAATGTCCTAGCAAATGAACAGCAAATGCTCATTTTTAGGTGAACTGTCACTTTAAGAAAGTTTTTTTCAACACTCCGGAATAGACAGAGGACTCTGTTCTGCAAACACTGTATACTAAGACACAAATGAACACCACTGAGCTAAATTTAACCAGTCCATCAGTAGGAAATCCATTTAAGAGAAGCACTTATTTTACCTGAAAAAAAGAAACCTGCATAGAGTAAACAAGCTACAGTGAAGTGAATCAGAAGATTGGTCCTGAAGACACTGTCCTGTGTGTGTGTGTGTGTGTGTGTGTGTGTGTGTGTGTGTGTGTGTGTACTGTCTACATAGCGTCAAAGAGGTGCCTTGTGTGACCCTAATCTGCCATTGGTTTGATCCTGACACACACAAAATAAATAAATACAGTTAGGAACATTAGAAATGTCACTTCAGTTCATTTCCAGTTCTCATCAAGCATGATTAGCAGGACTAAGTATATCCGTCTGGCATTTGGAGCTATTAGCACAAAACACACGGCTGCATTCACTTCTACGATATTACTCAAACATAACCAGTGATCCATCTAAGGCTGCATCACAAAAAAAAAAGGTAACTTTCTTGCTTAGGTAGTTATTTTGAATAAGTAATTACTGCACAACTGCTAAAAAAAGCACAATAGTGTTGAATCACCGTCACTCATCAATTTTCTACTGTGGCCTGAGAGGATAGTACATGGATGTCAATGGGATTACCGGTTCACTGTTTTAAACTAATTAAATTTAAAAAAAGGTTACATTTGAAACCTTTGCACAAATACAGAGTTGTAAAACGTAGGGAAATGAGTTTATATGCTGACAATTATATTCCAGTAAAGCAAAAGCATTGTCCAATTTGAAGACTTTTTTTGTTGACCAGAGCAAAGCTAACATTAGCATTAGTTTTTTTTTACATTATCTGAGTGCAATTGAGGAAGTTGCCAACTGCTTTCAATGGATAGTAGCTAACCCTGCTTGCCAAATGTCTCAAAACCTTCAGTCATCAAAGTCTGTCCAAATCCAAATTATGCTGACTAAGTACCTTCTGATCAAATTTGTAAGGCAACATATGTTGCCTTCGCTCCATCTACTTCCCACAATCCTCTGCATTGCATTTCTGACAGGCATCATTTTATGTGTAAATGTACGTTTTCGACTAACATTTTCCACTTTTTATGGCTTTTCCAGCAAGAAGTAAGCAAATATTCCCTTATTACTATAAAGCTCTCCCTATTTAGTTATGCTGCCTCAGAAGCCAACAAGTAAACAGCCTAAGATTTTGGATGCAGCCCATGTCATACTGATATTTCTTGAAAAACTACGGTTTGTCAAGGAATTTCTTAAGCCATTAAAAGATCTGGAAACAGTCTGCCAACTTGGCAACACTGCTGGGTAGGCATGAACCACCTTTCACCTATCTAAAAATGAAAATTTGGTTATAATCTACACCCCCTCCATTTGTGTCCAACACTTACTTTCTTCTGCAGAACTCAAAAACAAATAATAAATAAATAAAAGATAATTTGACAGTTTATAAAATGAAAATCAGTGGGATCCAGGGACGTGCGGTCAGGGGAGGCATCCACACCTGCCGTCATGTGATGTATAAAATCAATATTTGTCCACTGATATAAATGCAATTTCTGTATGATTCAAATTATTTTAATAATTTTTATGATCAAAATCTGTATTTTGCGTATCTCCTGTTCAATTACAGCGAGGTGAGGCAGCACCGAGCTGCGATTCATGTCAGATTGCGCAATCCCTTGTAAACTCGGTTGAGTGTGTGCCTTTTGCTTACTCTGTGCATGCTACCAATGTAAAGCTTTATTAAAATGTAGACATTTTATTATATGTTTTCACTTTCCATGTAATAGGTAATGTATTTCACAAATGTCTATCACTTATTTAGTGTTAGGATCTGACATAAAGCTGCACTGAAAAGACATAAGATGAGGCAGGCAGTAGCTCTGCCACAATGAAGGGCGTGCACGTAAACTGACGTTTATTCTTGTTCGGTGGTTGCTCTTCTTTTAACGTTACGTAGTTAAGTAAAGTTCAAGAAGTCCATTATTTTATGATTTGCTCTGACTGACTGCAAAAATGGCGGATGTAATATCTCAGCTCAAATATTTCTCAAAATTGGACTTTGAATCAAAACGTGAAGTAATAAATAATTGACGACCAATGTCGGAGCTAGAGGTCTTGCTTCAAAGTATGGGACAGAACTGTTCTGTTAACACAGCCGTGGTGCTGTGTCGCTTGTTATAATTGTTTGTAACCTCCAGCTTGATGTTTTTTGGGAGGCATACTGAACCGCTATACATTTTATATTCTTCCTAGGCCAAATAGGCCTATGTACCTGCTATGTGTATAGAAAGCATGCTGATATGAGATATGAAACACAATCGGTATTTGGCAAATATATTGGATGCATATATTTGTAAGTCGGTGCCTCACCAGCCACAAACCTCACCGCACGTCACTGGTGGGATCCAGTACTACACCAGACTCCACTTTTTCATCGTATGGCCAAAATAAAAGTTAAGGCATTTTTCTAAATGTATTCTTTTATGTTCCACAGATGAAAGAGAGCTGTACAGCGACATGAGGGGGAATAAATTATGAATTTTTATTTTTAGAGCTAACTGTCCCTATGAATATTTAACTTTCATTTTAACAGAATGCAGCATCAGAGTTGATGAGATAGTTAAAAAGTGAGGAATAACTGATGTCGGGCCACAGAATTGTAAGAAAAATAATGCATGGTGATGGTTACACCTATAATAATTCAACAGACCAATGCCAATTAGAACGCCTAAGGACACTGTTCAGATGTTTTTCAAGATATTTGTCAGGTTTTTGTCCTTAAACCACTCCTGTGTGTAGTACTAGTTTCTTTCCTCCAAAGCCTTCTGTTTTGTTTTGGTGTGATTTTTGACAGTTATAGCCTTGAAATCATTTGGCGTAGTGATGGACTGTAAAGCGGTCAAAACCTGTCGAACTACTTTAGCCGTGCGGTTCCCTGAAAATAATTTGTCACATCTTAGAAGCCAGTCAGAATCAAGCAATCGACAGCCCCCATAGTGTAAAAGGAAATGAGATTCTTATCGACGGCTATTGGAACAAAGCCTGCTTGAGTGAACTCCACCCTCCATATGATACACATGGCACATTCCTAAACACCACAATAAAAAAAGGTTTTGTAAATAGACAGCATTAATAAAATAAAAAATGACTTTCAAAAAGAAAGTAAAAATATCTAAGACGTCGTAAACATCTGAAACTCATGTCTGTGGGTGTTGTTCGTTATCCTCGCTGTCGCTACTGGAAGGCGAATGACCCGCGCCGATCTTGCGGAGTTTGGCTTGGTAATATCTCTTCTTGGCTCGAGCCGCCTTCTCCTTCTGTCTGACCGCTTTCCTCTTCTCCTCCCACACACACTGCTGCAGCAGTAAGAGGCTTATGGTCTGCTGGTGCTCCTGCTCAAACAGCTCCTGTCGACGTGCCTCCCATTTAGAGTCTGAGGTAAAAGAGTCCGCCGGCGGGAACGAATTCTCCACTGATCCGCGCGCCACCGCAGGCTCTCTGTGTACCGAATCAAAGTTTGCAGCCCTTGTTCCTGATCCCTGGCCTGAGGTGCTTCCTGGATGAGCTGAGTAGATGAAGGAGGGACGACTGGGTCTGGAGGAAACTGAATGCGAGTGGAGAGGTGAGGAGGAAGAGCCTGGAGGAATCCCAGAGTTGACAGGTGGGTGAGAAGGAGAGGACAAGCCAAGCTCAATGGCCAAGTTCTCCTTACTGTCTACTTCCTGATAAAAGAGAACGTTTAATATTATTGTAATTGTTTTTTTTATGGAATAAGTAAACACTGAGAATATAACAAATGTGCAGAATATTTACAGTGCTCAGCATAATATTGTCTATAGGATGCTTTACAATATTATATTTGTGCATATACCTTAGTTTAGTCAGTACTGAAGCCAAACATGGAGCCAATCTAACAAAATAACTTACAATAATGGTTAAAAAAATTAGTAGCCCAAATTTATGTTAGGGAAAAATATTAAATAAAATTTTCAAAACTAGCAAAAATTAAGAAAAACAAAACATATATATATATAATTTTGTTGAAATGTTGTAGTTAGTTTTTGGTTTTTTGCAATATTTTGCATGAATTTAAATATATCATCTTTGTTCAAATGGACCAATATACAGTATATTACCCATATTCACTGAGAAATGGATAAAAATATTCATTTTCAAAATTCGGTGTACTCGTATATGCTGAGTACTGTATATGCATGATTATATAATACATAATGATTATAAATGTTTTAGGTGACAAAGTCAGGTTAAAAGCATGGTTTTAAAGTAAGTAAAGTAAGGTTTTGCCTAATATTAGTTTTATTAACTTTTTTAAAACAATCACTTTTAGAAAAAAATTTGAACTACTTTCTAGTTTTACTATTGTTTTGACAAGTGCTCTTTTGCTTAATAAATATGCTGTCTTTACATCTTTATGATGTTTTGAAAATGCATACATGCACATAAAAACATGAAGATTCTCAAACCTTTAAAGGAGATTTGATATTACAAAACTTTGTTTAAACATAAGTCCCTTATTCTTACAAAGACTGCATTGATTTGATCACGTGATCAATTCAATGCACACTTGTTAATTAATAACTTTATTTATTTAACAAATATTGCACTTGTTCCAAACATATAGTTTTCTAAAAGTTTTTCTTTTTTTTACCAGTGTTGAACCACATTTACTGTGTTTATTGCATGTTAAATGTTGACCTGTCTGACTTTATAACATTGTAATATACAGTGTTATGTAAAGGTCTGGTGTATATTCTCCAGAAAATGTGAATAATTTTGACAGAATAAAATAGATCATATAAAAAGCATCTATTGTGTATTTAGTACTGTAAGAACCAAGGATTAACAAACATTTACACAGGGTTATTTTATTAATTTAATCCAATTTTCTGTCTTATGGACTGCATGTATATGTATAGCATGTATATGTTTACATAGTTTATAAAAATACAATACTCAGTGCAGTACTGATTAAAAAATAGCATGCATTTTGTATGATATATCCTATTTTGTCAAAATTGCTCACATTTTCTGCAAATGTTTCCAAAAACATTTGCATTACATTACATCACACACATTAAAACACAATCAAGTATACTTTCCATGCTTTACATAATCAATCATACATTCTGTAATTAAATCTGCAATACAAAAGAAAGCATTTAGCTTAAGAGGTGTTTCAGAAACCATTTTTAAGGCTGATTTGAGTCTTACATCATTTTGACTGTGGTCAGCATCTTCATGCTCGCTCCCATTAGTGCCTGAAAGCCCCATCACTATGAGAGAGACAGAATGACTCAATTAATCTCCTCGCCTGTATAATTGCACAGTTGACAGCTGGGAAGAGTGGTAGTATTTCATCCGCTTAGGAAGATGACATGACTATTAATTACCTGCTCCAGGTGAGCCGCCCCTAACGGAGGCATAACTGCTGTCTCCATCCACCTCCTCCAGACAGGAGATCAGGTTCGGTACGAGGGTGATCACTTCTCTCTGCACCTGACAACAACCACACTTTAGAAGCAATCGTGCTACTAAAATTTCCATACCAAATAACTGCAACTACATCCTTACCAAAAAGAAGTATACTTCAAGATTTATTTAGTATACCTAAGTAATGCAGAAGCATATTTTAAGTATACTTCCCCTATTAACATATATGTACTAGTAGTATACTTGAATATCTCATGATATATTACTAGTATTCTCTTTAGAGTTCACTTGTTGTACAAATGAAAAACGTCATGGTAAGCTAGTTGTCTGCAACTTAAAGTGTACTACTGTTACACGTAGAGTACACTTAAAAGTACAGTATATTTTTATACTGTATACTTGAAGTGGGCCAAATTAGTCCCAAGTGGTTTTCAAGTAGCACACTTAAAAGTATACTACATAGATGTTAACATGTGAAGTATACTTAAAATATTCTTCTACATTACTTATAGTTGGGATAGTTCTAGCAAAAAGAGAACTATCCCATTTACATTTGCTGTCATTTAGTCACCCTTTACTTCTTTTAAACCTTTATGAATTTCTTTTGTCTGTTGAACAAAAATGAAGATATTTTGAAGAAAGCTGAAAACCTGTATTACTATGTAAGTCAATGGTTACAGGTTTCCATCATTTTTTAAAAATATCTTCTATATTCTTCAACAGACAAAAGAAATTCATAAAGGTTTAAACAAGTAAAGGGTGACTAAATGATGACAGAATTTTAATTTTTGGGTGAACAGTCCCTTTAATTATACTTTTTTACATATTTATACTTTATTACAGATATATACAAACAAACATGCATACAGAAATAAATATACTTTTATTTATTTTTTTCATAATAAAAAATAATTAAGTACAGAATTTTTTTAATGAATTTTAAATCATTTTTACAATTATTAAAAATTGTAAATAAAATAATAAAAATATTAATTATTAAAATAAACATAAAAAATATGGATTTTCCACTGTTTATAACTTTAACGTTTTCTCTTCTTTCATATTAAGACCAAAGATTATAAGCATATGTTTATGAAATATGTTTTAGTTTTGTACTAAAATAAAAAATTCTTACCAGCAAGGCATACTGACATCATTTTACATATCGGATCAATGCCGGAATAAAAATATATTTAATGTTCTGATAATATCACACATCCCTAAACTGATTTAGAGAATGTACCTGAGTGAGGCCAGACACTGGGAGCCCAGCGGCCTGCTGTTCCTGTCTCTTCTGCAGGGCTACACGACACTCTACCTTCAGTCTTTTCCACAGTGTCTTCAGAGAGCCGATGCTGCTGGGCGGTCGACTCGGGAACGCCGCATTGAAGGCCTGAGCCAGCTCTGCCCACACAGCGTTCCGGTGCACAGTAGTGTTGGTGTCTTTCCGAAAGTCCTGGACCGTGTCTACCACCGCATGGATTCTCCGAAGCAGAAACAGCTTCTGCTCCAGGGTGAAGTTTGGCATGCGGTACGTCATGGTGGTCAACATGAGTGACTGGGTTTTATTGAGGTATTAGGTGTTGCTTCATTTATAGAAACTCTAGAAAATGTCTCACTATGTTTATCTTCAACAGAACAGTCTAGTTTAAATACATCTAGTGGTATTTGTATGCTTTTTCTTCGTAACATTTGTAGTGTCACAGTGTACGTTTTTACAGTCCAGCATTGCAGGAAGGTCAGATCAGTTTATGTGCAATTCAAGAGTTTCAGCTGCAGTGATATGGTAAACTCTGGATGCCACAGGTAAAAGGGGGATTTTGAGGTCGCTCGATCATGGGTGCTGAATAGAAATGTATCCGGGGTCCACCTGATGGGCAAAGGCACACATGGGAAGTCTGTAATTGAGTATAAAGAAAGCAAAATAAAGTTTAGCATTTGTTCTATACTGTGATATTGTTAATAAATATTGTAGGACAATTATGGAAGGTGATCAGGGCCAAAATCTTTCAATGAAACACATGAGACTGAATCATGCAAACACAGATTGACCGTGTTAAGGTGGCAATTCTGAACTTTTTTATTTTTTAAACACGTACACATGCAGAGTTTGATATGTGTACTTATGCACTATTCTACGCTTGTGAAGGAAAGGTTGTGAAGTTGTGTAGGAATATTTACATTAAAATTCCCAAAATAAAGAAAAGCACTCATTAAATACCTAGATTATGCATTTATTTAACTGAGCAAAAACAAAGTGTAGAAAGTTGAATACTTATTATTGAATTATGTAGTGGAGGAAGCAGAGTTTTGGACTCCTATGTTGAACGACAAAATAACTTTATAAAGTTCATAGCAGGCGTACCTGGTTTATCAAAGTGTCTAAATGCAAAATGTGTACATTGTGTCATTTGGCACTCAACATTTGTTGAGACGACAATTTTTATGAAGGATGATGTTCATCAATGTTCATAAATAATGTTCATAAATGATGTTCTGGTGTTTACATACATTAATGCCAGTATACCATTATTACCAGTATACGATATCCTTTACTCGGCTGGGTCAGTTGGCGTTTCTGTGTGGAGTTTGCATGTTCTCCCTGTGTTGGCGTGGGTTATGCTGGATAAGTTGGCGGTTCATTCCGCTGTGGCGACCCCAGATTAATAAAGGGACTAAGCCGAAATGAAAATGAATTAATGAATACGATATCCTTTACAAACAAAAAATCTGATATTTGCATACATACTGAATCCCACCCAATCAGACCAATTTTTATAGCAACAAATAATTAAATAAACATGTAAAAAAAACCACTTAAGCATACATCGGCATGATGAAAACCATCTTTCAGAAAAATTTAATATTTAGCGCACATTCCATTCGTTTATTTAAATGATGGATTTATGGCCTATACTGCAGCCGTCCACCAGGGGGCACTCACACGGTTTTGGCTTCAATTTTTACGCATGTGTGGTGCACTTGGTTGACAGTTAAACTGTGCATACTGACACAATCACATTTCACATGTTTTGTGTCAATACTTGCCACTATAGCATTATTTTTTTCCGCTATAAGTTAGTTATGTTTGAGATTGCATTTCTGATTAATAGTCATTCATAAAATGCAAGTCAATGGCTACCAGAGCTTTATGACTCAAACAAAGATATATACAGGCAAAACTAAATTAATGTGTTGTTCCTGTACATACACTGAAGTCTTATGAAAAAAAATGTATCTGTCTGTCCATGAAACATTATTTACAGATATGTGACAAGAAGCTTGTGCTCCAGATGTTTGAAAACACATTCAGGACCATATGACGATCCTGTGGAGTAATGTCGTAAAAAAATAAATAGTTTAAAATAAAAGGCATCTTTGGATATCTAGCTTGGATATAAAGTAAGTCTCTGCACTGTTCAGGTCTAAAGCATGCTTGGATGTTGGTTTATAAGCAATTTGTTTCTTAAATATTTGTGGGCTGACCAATAGCTTTTGATGGGGAGGGTCCATTTCTTCTGGAGATACTGCTGCCCTAAAAAACTAAACTAAATAGTCATAAAAACACATAAAAAAAACAACAACTTACAAATACCTTAGGAACGGTAAAAAACAAAGTGTTAGTGGTTTTAAAACCGTGACTTTTCCAAACCGCAGTAAACCTTGAAACTGGTTATCGTCCCGTGCCAAATCACTACGGTCACTACGCAATTTGATGGCCTTGGAATTCCAGTAAATTGTCATGTTTTTAAAAATATCCCTTTTAGACTTTTTAATGTAATTTCTACATCCACAAATGTTTACATTGATTTTCAGTTCATTAAATTAAATTGACAAATGTAATTTCTGCAATAAACATAATCTATATTCACATGAATACACCTCTTGGCTGAAAATTCTTTGCTCCTTTGTATTTTTGCACTAAACTCTGTGCTGCTGAAAATGTATGTACAAAGTATTCTAGTTGCTTTAACCTAAGTTTTTTTTTTCCCCACATCCTTGCTCGGCTCGCTCCGATTCAGTTCAACTGATTCATTACAACGGTCACACTCAAAAGAACAATTCGGTCAGGTTGAATCGCATCGTAATTAAAGAATGAACAAAGAAAAAACAAACGCATTTAAATGCATATCTCGCCAGGTCCTACAGGTGCAGGTGGAGCATTTTCGTTTTTATGGTAATTATTGTTAATATTATATGTATCCGCTGGACATGCTAGCCACGGCGCTAAACCCGAGCATCGCACTAGAAGTGAACCCGAGCTGCGGTTTAAGACTATCCAGAGACCACTGTTCTTAATTAAGCTATTGTGCATTTACACACACATCGTATGACAACTGATATTATATTATTCACATTGACACTACTTACATGCAATCATCAGGCTGTCGATTTTATCCCGAAAATATTACACTTTGTCCCCACCCCCTGGGTTTAAGCGGTCCATAAGAAATTTAAACAACAGACCGGAGACACATGCGCAAAATGACGCTCAGGGCGTAAAAAAAAGGCAATTCACTGGTTTGTGCATTTCATATGATTTGTATACCATTCTCATGAGATCTGCTCAATACATATGGTATGTGCATCTGGCAAATTGCACAAATCTTTGCATTTTCACAGTGGATAGCGTAGGACTGGTTTCAGCCAATCGGTTGTCAGTGTGATTCGGTGTGCGTAGTATTGAACAGCACGATTGGACGCTGCGCAGTGTCAACGAGGAAGTGAAAACACATGCATACAGTACGAAACATGCTGGATGCAGAATAAACGACTTTGCTTTTATTGTCTTTAAAATAAAGGCACGATCTCTACAGAAGACAAGTTAGTGGAATTTAACTTGATTAAAGTTTAGTTACTACAACTGTACGAGAAACGTGTAGAATCACTGCTGGAACATCCACTTTATGGTAACTATGTCTTGCTGATAAGGTACTGACGTTCATTATTGTAATATGTAAACCGATAATCGTTTATAAAAGCACATTTTATTACAACTGCCTTTTGGAAAATCATATATCTCAAATTGAATTCAACCCTAGAGCAGTTAACAATCATTTTATACCAGCTAAAGACCCTTTATTATTATTTTTTAAGTTTAGACAGTGATGGTTATTTTCCAGAGCACAGATATACGTTTAATATAAAGTAAACTGGAAGTAATTCCAAATGGGTGATGTTAGTCTAATTCCAGAGCTTAATTATTCAGTTAAGGAAGTGTGTTTACTTGACATATCTTAATAATCCACATCAGGGTTCAAGTTAATATTCCCAAATATTAATTAAACACCTGTCAAATAAAAAATGTAAAGATAATGAAATGCATTTTTAAAGTAAGGGTGTTGTGGATTTATTTCAATTATTGTAAAATAAAATTAATAAATCCAACAACAATATTTGCATTATGATGCACAATACTCATTTTTATTATGCAATTAAAATGCAGTTACCTAAT
>CAIGQW010054459.1:1109219-1124219 GCA_903798125.1 Danio choprae
AGTTTTAAGCACTTTTAGCAGTGCTTAAAGCATTTTAGCAGTTTTAAATCAAAAAGACTTTTTGTAAAATATGTAATTTGTATCAGATTTGAAACTTCAAATTTTTGTTTTTAAGTATTATTCTGCCAAGTATCCCCAAATTATTTTATATTGTTCCAAATTAATTAAACAAATTTAGTAGTTTTTAGTAACTGCCATGTGACCAGCAGCACTAGTGGGTTATTTATTGTTGTATCGTAACCATAGCAAGCATTTTGCATTTGTTCAGGTTCTGCCTTTTGAAAATGACATTTCAGGAGATCAGTCAGTAATGAATAATGCTGTAATGTTTGTGTGTGTGTGTGTGTGTGTGTGTGTGTGTGTGTGTGTGTGTGTGTCTGCGCTCCAGAAGTCTACAGCCTGCCGTGCAGACTGTGGGAAATGGCATCTCCTGTAGAGTCTGCTGTGGTGAAGAGTGCTGTGCTTGTTGCTCCAGTCACTGCACTGGAATTCCTAGGGGAGGATTTCCTTTTGACAGGTGACTGACATTCATTCTTTTAATGAACAGGAAGCAAATCAACAAGCTAACAATCCATGGTGAAGTAAATTATGTAGACCATGACTCATAGGCCAATTTGGGTGTGATTTCTCT
The DNA here is from genome assembly GCA_903798125.1 of Danio choprae. NCBI lineage: Eukaryota > Metazoa > Chordata > Actinopteri > Cypriniformes > Danionidae > Danio > Danio choprae. Next base: position 1,109,851 of record CAIGQW010054459.1, read on the forward strand.
GAGCAACATGAAGTGTCTCCTGATGTCCCACTTAATATTTTATGTAAATTCAGTGCATTTAATAATTACAATGACATTGTGCTTGTATGTTTGTTTTATAATGAGGTTGCCCTAAATTGCACTGTAAGTAATCTCCTCATTTGTTTTTACATAGTTGTATTATTCTCTGGCATCGATTTTACAAATACTCATTCTGCAATGTTGTCTATTTTAAACGTTTTACATGTTCTGTCTGTAACTTTGTGCAATTACCTGCTTTGCACTACTATCAATGTTTTCACAAAATGAACTGATTTAGCTTTAGGATATCCTTCTTTATCAATAGGGGAATGTTATGTTGAAGTGCACACGTGTCTCATATTATAATACATTTGATTATTTTTCCTGGTCAATTGTGTCATTTTATAGGTGAGGGACCAATCTTGTCCGTCTACAGTCTTCAAGCATCTCCTAAGAAATGTGCATCTATAAATGTTCTCCAAAACTACCGCATCCATGGGATACGACCTTACAAAAAACATCAGTCTGAAGGAATACTGTTTAGCGATGCAAGCTCCGTTTCGGACAACAACTACAAGGAGGATATAATTGTTTTTGGAGGAAAAGGAGTTCGGCTTGTCAGCTTCGATTCTGGAGGGCAGTGCCTGAAACTGATTGGTCCTCTCTTGGAGCTTCAAGACTGGGTGCTGGACATTCATTGCTTGAAAAGACAACCTCATTCACTGTTAAGCATATCCTTGGCCCACAATGCCATCATGCTCCTAGAAGCAGAATCTGGTAACATTATCTCCTTCTACTCATGCGTAGAGACTTGTCTTCTTTACTCTGCACTTATGGTTGGTTCAATTTGGGACTCTGTAGTGCTGGTGGGTGGGACAGTCTTCAACCAGCTTGTTTTGTGGAGGCCCACTGGAACCAAGCTCAATGGTCAGTCCCAAGTAGAGAGACGTCTACTGGGCCACAGTGGAGTCATTTTCAGCCTTTGCTACTTTCAGGAATCTGGGTGGCTGGCATCTGCCTCAGATGACCGCAGCGTTCGTTTGTGGAGCATTGGCACATTGGGTGGAGATGGCGGTTGTGGAAAGGAATCGCCAACGTGTCTTCGGGTGCTTTATGGACATCAAGCACGTGTCTTCTGTGTAAAGCTTACACCAAGCCGTGTATTTAGTGCAGGAGAAGATGGGGCATGCCTGCTCTGGGAATGGGGAGGTGAAGGGAAGGTGGGATGTGCATTTAGAGGACATAAGTCAGGTGGAGTGAGGGCTCTGGCTGTAAGCGAGGGAAGTATAAGCTGTAGGGAGAGATGGGTGGCTACTGGAGGTGGAGATGGTGGAATAAGAGTGTGGAGAGTGGCCGAGGATAAGAAAAACAGAAAAGAAAATCAGGAAGAGACTCAGTTGGATCTTGGGTTCAAAGGGCAAGGTTGTCCCAAAGTGGTACGATTAGTGGGGGAGGGTGAACCAAATGCAATTCTGGTCTGCACTGATCAAGGAGAGGTTTGCTTAAGTCAAGGTGAAACTTGGGATGTCATTTGGCAAGGGGGATCTGAGTTCCAGTCCTATTGTGTGATGGAGATTGCAAGCATCCAAGTCCATAATTCGGATTGCATTGTCCAGGTATGTGCAGTAGGTAACCTGAACGGAGGAGTGCAGGTGTTTCTTGTAGGACAGCCAGGGGTAGGAGTCTTCCTAAGAGCTGGTGAAGGGAAAGTTCACTCTGTACTTTGGGTCAAGGGACTGTTTAGGGAGTCTGGGAATGGGTGTCTTCTGGCATCAGGCTCTGAGGGATTGGTGTACCGATGGACAATAAATGTAACTGAGGATGAATCAGGCCTGCATATAAAAGAAGAAGCTCTTCTTCCCTTCCTGCTGCCAATCTGTGCCAAACGCTGGTTGACTGCTGCAGTTACCTTGTCACAGAGAAATGGGTTTTATTTGTGTGGTGACCGGAGAGGTTCATTACTTCTTTACATGGAAAGACAAAATAATGACAGGATAAATGAAGGGGAAGAAAGCAGAATAGACTCACAAGATCAAGAAACGGAGAACAGACAAATTGAGCTTGTCAGTTCTCTGTCTCCCATCAGCACACTTTATGGAGTCCATGGGAAGCAAGGTGTGACTTCGGTGTGTGAGTACCAGGACTTATGCTACAGTACTGGTCGAGATGGATCTGTAAGAATACTAACTGTTGAAGAAAGCACCCTGATGGTACGTAGAGTTCAGCGGGCTTGCAGAGGCATGGACTGGCTGGAGATGGTTCTGTTTTTGGGGTCGGATGGACAAGAAAGGATGGTAAGTGAGACAATCGCAAAGAGGAAGAATGATAAAGACAGAGAAAGCATAGCTGAGGCTCGTTTTGCAATGGTTGGCTTTCACTCTGTAAACTTTGTTATATGGGATCCTCATCGACAAGAGAAGCTACTGTCAGTTACCTGCGGAGGGGGTCATCGGTCCTGGGCCTTCAAACACCCAATAAGCACCCACATAGATTCCCAGACACAAGCTCTCAGACAGGGTACTCTTGTTTTCATCAAGCAAGGAGCTGTCATGGCATCACATTCATTAGTGTCCACAGACACCAGTGTGAATGGACACACTCTGAAAGAGGGACTACATGGACGAGGTATCAGCTGTGTGTGTCACCTTGGTAGTTTGTCAAGGACTGGAGATTTGTCAGCACTTTGGGAGGTTTTTGTTACTGGAGGGGAGGATACCACAGTGGGTGTGCTTGCTGTCTGTCCACAGAGTGGAATTGTTAAGGTGCTCACGGTTCTAACGGATCATATCTCAATTGTTCGTGCACTGGCTGCAATCAGAAGAGGAGACATGAATGAAAGAGAGAAAGATAACGGGATGGAAACCTCTGTTCTCTCCTCTCTGGTGTTCTCTGCGGGTGGCCGGGCCCAACTGCAGTGTTACCGGCTCCTCGTTCGTTTGGATGAGCAACAGAGTCAACCAATCTGTCAAGTCACTCAGATTGCTGGCCATCGTTTAGATGAGCAGTGGGAACGGAAGCGGAACCGACACAAGATTGTCAAAATGGACCCAGAGACGAGGTGTGTGTGCATGTTTTTGATTTTTCAGTTTTTCAATTTTTAGACGCTGTACATAGCATATTGGATACTTGTACTTTTTCTTATTTCAGTATTAACTGGTAAAAAGTTCTGTACGTTTCTGTAATTGTGACTAGTACACATTTTACACAGATTCTAATAGTTATTAATTAGGTACTAGTGTTAAATTGAATGCTCATAGCTTATGAAATAGATACAAAATTGTATTTATAACATTAGTTTATTAGATAGATACTTATTTGTTAATTGCTAATATCTACAGTAGTTAATAGATACCAATAGATATTAATTAGGTATTAGTACTTATTACACACTAGTATTATTTGTAAATGTTAGTAGTAACAATCAAAGGTTATGACTTGTCTGAATAACCAAAGAAGAGTTCAGATAATAATAATCTTAGTGTTAAAATAAAACAAACATTATTAATATCATCTTGATACAGTATCTAATAAGCATGCACTGTACTACTATCTTTTGAATTAGTACAAGTACATAATGTGAAATATTCTAGTGCCTAAAAATGAGTACTGGTATACTATTACCTTTTTAAAGATTAAATGTTACCACAACTTGCAATATATGACCCTCATTCTTCACAGAATAAATATATCTGCAAGCATGTCTAAATGTTTTTTATTTGTAGAATGAAATGTAATTAAAATCAACTTTGCTCAGGTTCAATGCTGTACATTTCTGACCACCAGATGGCAGACAATACAGTGTACCCCTTCACATTACAACTGCTTTCTTACAGTGGGATGTTATTGTGCAAATGCTTTTTTCATGTTTGCAGGTACATGTCTATTGCTGTAGTGCAGAACGAGAGTGATGGAGTCCTGCTGGCTCTGGGGTGTAGTGATGGTGCAGTGAGGTAATTTAATGTGAGGTTATGAAATTTCATAAAATAAAAGCTTTGTTTTTGTCTCATTCTGAGCCTGTCTATGTTTCCTCTCTCAGGCTCTTTAGTGTGAATGAGAGCAGTAGGAGCGTTGATGTGCTTTGGGAGTGTTTTTATCATCAGAGGTGTGTGCTCAGTGTCGCCACCTACAAACTGGAGGACTCCCAGGGCAGAAAGTAAGAGAATTCTCTACATTTAACACTTCATTTCATATTTAAAAGATTTTCTAAACTTACCTCTCAATGTCTTTCTCTTTCTTTCTCAGGCTTTTGTTGCTGTTCAGTGCCACTACAGATGGTTGTATATCTGTGTGGGATTTAACAGCAGTTTTGAACAGTAAGGCTAGTGTCAGCTGGCAGGGTGAGTCATACATACACCAGAACATAAACACTTGGGGGTTTTATTAACGTGATTATTTTTAATGTTTGTATAACTGTGTCGTCTTGCAAATTTACGAATATTTCATACGTTAAAGCTAAATCAATTTACAATCTTTGTTTGGCAAACTCACATTGTTTTTCTTAAAGGTGCTATATGTAAGTTTTTGACTCTTCTAAAGCATAAAAATACCATAATATGTTTAATAAAGTGTTGAATAAAGTCAGATATTCTGCTTTGAAAATGTGTTACGAGCCAGAATGCTGTCTTTGTTTTGGTTCTTTTAACCCGTCCACTGCCACTTTGGCCAATTATATTTCAGCACCCCGGGTTGCCTTGGTGGAAAACCAATTCATTCATTAATTCATTCAGAAAGGCTCTCAAAGTATGCGCCCGTGACTGAAATGCGACCTCTGGTGGACAGTGGCAGACTCCGAAATGAGACGCAGATTCAGAGTTCCATGTGAGGTTATTAATTAGCAAATAATATAAATATTACAAACGTAAACATTAGGTGAGCAGGTTACATTGTAACCCAGTGTCCTAACAATACGCTACATGACAGGATTTGCAGTGATAAGCAATTTGGCTGTTTGCACCAGACGAAACACAACAGAAATATAAATACAGCCATTCAGAAGCACAGAATATGCACTCACTCAGGAAATGGTAAGGTCTATGATCTAATTAAAACATATTAAGCTGATATGTGTTGGTTTGCATTATTTTACAGTTCTAAAGTTCAAGTTTCACAGTTCTTCAAAGTTATTGTCTGAGGTGAACGATCTGCTGCTGCTTTCAGTAGTATGGCAATTAATGTAATGTAAAATGGCATTCAAACTCATATCGTTAGCATTTAACACTGAATAAAGCACATGAGGTGTACCTGAGGTGATCATTGTCATTTATCCTGTTGTTTACCTGTGAAAAATAAAAGCCGTTCGTAAAATAGAAATTTCAGGCGTTGGTTAGGACAAAAACCCCTTTTAATATGAAAATATTCCTTCTATCACGTGCCATTGCTTTTATTTAGAACACGATATTTAATCAGCGTTTGGGCTCGATAGTCAGGCACACACATCAATCTGGCAACCTGCATTTGCGTATTTTGATCCAGGAGTGCAATACCTAGTTCAACCACTGGGTGTCAAACTTACATACTGGACCTTTAAGGTGAATAATTAATTGGTGAAAGTTAAAAATGTTTCTTTTTGGTAATCTTAAATCAAAATACAACAATTTGCTGGTGAGTTTGGAGTGGTGGTCTTTCTGTTGTCATCAACTTGATGACTTCCATAGCAACTGCATTGCAGTATTCTTAACCACGCCCCTCTTATAGTTAGTTTGCTTTGAGGGAATGATGCACAATAGAAAGCTCCGCTCCCTACTCAACATACTGAAGGGAAAGACTCAGCAACTTTTATTTCACAGAGACTTTAGGTCAAGTTTTCGTTTTTGGATTTTGTTATTTGTTAGCTAAAATTATTCATAATTCATTTTTGTTATTAGTAATAAAGCTGAAATAAAATATAATATTAGATAAAAAGCAAGGCAGAATGGTGCCTTAATTTAAAAGTAGTTGAAAAATGTGTACAAAAGTACTAAAATTTTTAATTTTAAGTAAAATAAAAAAAAGTGTATGTATATATATATATATATATATAAGGGTTGTCACGATACTGGAATTCGGTACCAATCGATGCTGAAATAAAAAAAAAAAAGAACATTTCTCGCTAACATGTGAGCGCTGTTGAGCACGTTATTAAACACCACTGATTGGCCATTGTGTTCATGTGCTCAACAGAAATGACTGTGATTGGCCGTGAAGGTCGTACACACTGCTTTTTACTGAGTGTAAACACAAATAGAGGGACACTGAAGCGTTTCAAAGTCACATTGATCAGCTGGTTTGTCTATAAGCTGACAGACGAGCGATCTGCTGATAAATCGCGGCTTTAAAACGCTCCAGTGTCCCTGTCCCTGTATCTGTGACTGAAATTGGTACCAAATTTCAGTATCGTGACAACCCTAATATATTTATTTATTTATTCATTTATTCATTCATTCATTCTGTAAAAATGACAAAAGCACAAAAAATAGTTTTAAAAGTGCAATATCAAAATAAGTCAAATATTAATTAATATACAAACACTATATTAAAATAACTTTTCAATTTGTGTCTGTGCTTCAGGTCCGTCTGCCCCGTTTTTTTCCATACCTGTTCATCAAAGTGGAGTTAATACGCTTGCCTTATCACCAAGGATAGAGAAGGGACAAACGGAAGATAACGTTGTTTCTTTGGCCAGTGGTGGAGATGATGGACAGCTGTCTCTAATGCACATTAAGATAGATCAGGCTCAGCAGGAGAATGGAGGTGTGTCTCTACAGCTGCTTTCTCATTGGTCAATACCCCTGGCACATTCCTCTCCTCTCACTGGCTTATGTTTATTAAGCCCCGCCCTCCTGGCGTCTACTTCACCAGACCAGCGAATGTGTTTGTGGAGTGTGGAAAGTGATGGACTCCGACCACTGAAGGTGCGGTTTTCACACATCGCAGATGCTGCTGGGTTGTGGGCATGGCGTGGTGCGGGGCAAGAGGAAGGGGCCTGGATTATTGTTTGTGGACAGGGCTTAGAGTTGTTTCAGTTAACGGAAAGAGAAATGGATGAAGCCGATAACAGGAGAGCAGAAGAAGAGGAGAGAAAGAAAGTGATGTTTTCACATCATTTTTCAAGGACATGACACTAATGTTCACTTATGTGGTTTATAAGAATTTTATCTGTAAAGTTTGAGTTTTATTAAAATAAAGATATATAATATTAATTTAACACGTGGGGGTTTTTTTGTATGCAGTACCAGACATAAGTTTGGACAGATATTATATTTCTGTAGAATTACTATTGTAGTTTCATGAATAATTTAAATTTGAGGTTTTTTTTTTGTTATTTTAGTTTTAAGTTAAATAGGAAAGATATTTTAAAAAATCCAATGAAATTGACAAAAGAACAAAATAATTACAAATTTAAGTTCATCATCAACATAAGTCAATTTAAAGTATGTATATATATTCTATACCATTCATTCAGTTTCTTAATCTTTATTAATCAGGGGTCGCTACAGTGGAATGAACCGCCAACTTATCCAGCATATGTTTTACGCAGCGGATGCCGTTCCAGCTGGAACCCATTACTGGGAAACACCCATACACTCTCATTCACACTCATACACTACTGACAAATTAGCTTACCCAATTCACCTATAGCGCATGTCTTTGGACGTGGGGTAAACCGGAGCACCCGGAGGAAACCTACGTGAACATGGGGAGAACATGCAAACTTCACACAGAAATGCCAACTGACCCAGCCAAGGCTCGAACCAGTGACCTTGCTGTGAGGTGACAGTGCTACCCACTGCTCCACAGCGCCACCCCTATTCAATACTGTAATACTATAGTACTTAAATTTATATAAGGGATCAAATATAAATGATACATATTTGTAAATACTGATGCTTAATTTAGTTTGCATTTTGTTTGTGCACAATTCAATTGTAACATGAGTTTAATGTCTTTACTTTTAATAAGAATGTGTAAATGTGAGTCCAAACTTTTAAGTACTACCAAGTATGAGTTTGTGTGTGTGTGTGTGTTTGTGTGTTTGTGTGTTTGTGTGTGTGTGTGTGTGTGTGTGTGTGTGTGTGTGTGTGTGTGTGCGTGTGCGCATGTGTATGTGTGTGTGTGAGAGAGAGAGAGTGAGTGAGTGGCTCTTGGGTTGAAGATAGATTCATGTGTGTATAATGTATCAGTATTTTCCTGGGCTGCAGGCCAACAGGTGTGTGTGTAAGAGAGAGAGAGAGAGAGAGAGAGAGAGGGTACAAGGTGTGTTGGGGGGCTTTGGCTCTGCAACCGATTATAAATATTTCACCCTCTTCTCCAGTTCCCTTTTGTTCATCATCATAGTGGCTCGATGGCCAAACCCTTTAATCTACAGCTGAAGGAATGAAAGCCTGAGCAGCACGTGAGGGAGAGATAGAACAGCAGAATTTGAAAGAACTGAAGGGAAATATTTTTAAAACTGCGTTGTGAAAACATTTGACAAAAATTGAAATAAATATGAAGAGAAGAAGTTGAAGAAAAATGTGAGTATAACAATAACTAATGCTTGAAGGTATTTTGCAAATGCAACCAGCTTTATTTAGTATAGTTGAGAAGCTATCAGTTTGTATTCATATTTCGAATTTTTATATTTACTAATTAAATATTTTGCAATGTTTTGTCATTTTTATAACAACATTTAATGTCTCTTATTTTAATTGCCGAGTTATTTTGGTACACAAGGTAAACCTTTAAATATTTTGTTTCATTTGGTTTACCTTGTGTACTAAAATAACTTAACAATTACAATGTTGCTAGAATTATTTTTAAATTTTTATTTACTCTATAATTTACAAAAGTATAAATAAAAAGTTTAAAAATAGCTAAATAATGATGGTTAATATGAAACGTATACATTTTCAGTTATTTATTTTTTTATCTTCAGTAAAGAAAGTTTTAACCGTGTGAATTTGTGTGTTTTGAGACTGATCTCTTTGGTGGGGGAAAAGGATGTCTCAATTCAGGGAAGCACATAAAGAGATGGAATCTGGAAAGAAGTCCACTAAGATGACACAAAAACGAAAGAAAAAGGAGGCTGAAAATGACAAGGTAGGAGGTTTTGGCTACACAAAAATGACCAATCTGTTTTTTTAAATCCAAGTAAATATACAGTATCAGCACAGTAAATCTCAAACAATTAAACACTCTATACACAGTGATGATGATATATGTAATGTATTTTTCACAGGAAAATGGAGCGATGTCAAAAGAAAGGCTTCCTCTGATTGGTTCATCAGGCAACAGATCTGCAGGTATGGTAAACACTTTACCTTCAAACTTTTACCGTCTATATGGAATCAATACTGCAATTGATATGGGGGAATATTAGTGAATCAGCAGAAATCAAATGTTTTCGAAGAACTTATGTAAAGGTTCACTGCATGCGTGATATATAAACTGTGTGTTTACATTGATCTTGTCTCCTCCTGTGTACACAGTGTTACCTGAGCTCTTCAACAGACAATGCAAGTGTAAACTCAAGGAAATTTAGGAGGTGTTAAATTAATTAGCTGCTATTGTCCCAGCATTCGCCTTTGTACTTGTTAGAAGAGATTGGAAATGAATGTGTGTGAAAGGGGGATAACGATTTCTGTAAGATCCTGTTCCCTCGTCAAAGTGCAAAACTTAAAAGATAATTGCTTAAATTGAAAACGTTTTGCTGAAATCTCAATACAGAATTGCAATTGTGAGAAATCTAGTTCAAAATATACCAAGTTGGACTTCCTTTTGCTTTTAGAACTTTAATTAGTTTGGCATCGAGTCAACAAGATACTTAAATCATTCATCAAAAATTTCGATCTATATTAATATGATAGCATCACATAGTGTCGCCAATTGTTTTCAAAAACTGATTTGTGGAATAAAGAAAAGCTTTTAAATGGATAGTTCACCCAAAAATGAAAACGTATTTAATCACTCTCAAGTGCTTCCAAACCTTTATGAGTTTCTTTTTTCTGTTAAACCTAAAAGATGATCATTTGAAAAAACTCGGAAACCGGTAACCATTGACTTTCACAGTGGGAAAAACAAATACTATGAAAGTCAATGGTTACAGGTTTCCAACTTTTGTCAAAATATCTTCCATTGTGTTCATCAGAAGCAAAGAAAGTTAAACAGGTTTGGAACAAGTGAAGGGTAAGTAAATGATGGCAGAATTTTCAGTTTTTGGTAAACTATCCCTTTAAGTTGAAGAAACTTAAACTTAAACTTGTCATTTCCTATTAATATCAGCAGCAAGCATAACACATGCTAAATGTAACTTACGTTCTGTGTTAATTTAATGAACACATGTAAAATGAATCACTGTTATTTGCACAATCATATTGCACAATCTTATTGACACAACAACAATGTACTAAAAACGTAAAGCATTTTTGAAAGGTTTTGCGTACAGATGACAGCAATATCAAAATCTCCCTTTTCAGACAGATCCACCGATTTGATTTAAATACTGTGTTTTGCATGTTAGGCCAGTATGGTAATGGCAATTTGTAAAATAAAAACTCTACGTGCCTGCAGATGTACCGTCCTGTAGTTCACCATAGTTGTTTTGTTTGTCAAGTATACATAAAACACATCCACATAACTTCACCTTTTGCAAAAACAAATAGCATTTTTGCAGTTTAACCTCTAATTATCTATATATTTGAAGGGAGAGTTCCCCCAGAAATGAACATTTCCTCATCATTTACTTACACCCAGATTGTTCTAAACTTTTATTATTAATTTACCTTCTACTGTTGTACACACACAAAAAAAGATACTCTGAAGAATGTTGGGAATAAAGCAGCCATTGACATCCATAGTAACGCACACAAAAACACGAAAGTCTATAACTGTTTTTTTTCCCAGCATCCTTCAGTGTATCTTCCTTTGTGTTCAACCAACAAGTAGAGGCTGAGTAAATGAGAATAATTTTTAATATGATTAATTACTATAATTTTTTATTTTAAAATGAAATTAATTGTAAGAAGTACAGTCTTCAATACAGTTCTGAAAGTAACATTTTTTTTGTCTGTTCAACTTTTTAGCGAGGCCTTCACTCTTTACTCCTCATCATCCTCCTCAGCCTGACTCCAGAAAGCGTGGTCCTCCTCTGGTCTCTTCGGGGGCCCCTGACAGCATGGCACCATGGGAAGGCTCCTCCCACTCCGAGTCCTCCTTCAGCAGTTTTCCTCCTCCACCCTCACCCGTTCCTCTCGCTCACTTAAAGCCAATCACAGCTCCAGATCCTCCTCCTGCTCCTCCTCCTCCTCACTCCTCAAACCCTCAGCCTGACACTGGCCGCAGCACCCGAGTGAAGCGCAGGCCCGTCCAGCCACGACACCCCCCCAGACCCCCCCGTCTGCCCCCACTCAGGCAGATCAGCAACCTCAGCTTCTCCCGCAGCTTCACCTTCTCCTTCTTCGAGCTGCCGGTTCATCAGTCTGCCAGGAGCCGTGCGGAGAGACTGCGAGATCTCACTCTGCTGCTCCGACAGTTTCGCTACTGAGGAGAAACATGCAGCTGTAAGTGCACATCTACAGCAGAGATGCAGAACTGTGTGCGCACATTTACACCAAATGCTCAAACTGACCAGGTTATGACCTTTACCAGGATTTGTAGGTGTATTATTGTAGGTTAAAGATAGACTTTGGAATGTTTAGTATTTTTATTTATTTTTTTATTTAATTTTAAAAAAGTAACTTGGTTGTATACTTAGTCATTTTTTAAAAGTTTTTGTTTCAGAATATGTCTATATTGTTTTCTTTTTTGTTTTAGATGTATATTGCACTATGTATATTGCACTTTTTTGTTTTAGTTTTTACTTAACCAAATATTTCTTTTTTTTCTTTGACATTTTTATTCAGTTAGCATTTATTTAAGGAACAAAAATGTTCATACTTATCATATATTGTCATTAACTAGTTTCTGGCTCAATACACTGTTTCTTGAAGTCTGTGTGAAATCAAAATGTACAATGTTTATTTTGTTTGCGCACATTGTTTTTCTTTAGGTGAACAATGAATCTGCAAGTTAATCTACTGAAAAAAATGTTTGTTTTGGTAATCTTCAAGCAACGTCTGACCATTTGGGAGTGGTGGTTCTTCTGTTGACGTCAGTTTGATGGCTTCGGCCCCAATATTCCTAACTAAGCCTTCTTTCGGTTAGTTTCAACAACATCCAGTTCATTTAATCATTTTAAATGAGACCGCCTGTAGTTAAAAAATAGAATTATTATGCAAAATATGTTTTCTGAATTGATGCATACAGAACCATTTTATTTATTTACAGTATTCAGAGCAGGTATGTTATACTCACTTACTTTCCTTACTTTTCTTATTTCCTGATTTGTTCACAGTGAAATGAACCCCCAATTACTCTGCCAATTGTTTTACACAGCGGATGCCCTTTCAGCTGCAACCCAGCACGGAGTATACAACCTTAAGTGCTGGGACACACCCACACAGTCTCTCATTCTCATGTCTGTGAACTGTACATCTCTTCTCTACCATTTCAGTGGATAAGTAATGGTATTACAGTAACTAATTACTTTATAACTGACTAGATACATCAAACACTGTTAGCAATGTTGAAAACAGTTGTGCTGATTACCATGTTTGAATGGACAGTTTAAACGAGTTTTTATTTTAGCATTTATTTTGTTTTAATAAAATGGTGGAATAAAGTAGTGGAAAAATATATACTGACTGAATTTCCCCACTTATTGTTTTTTATTCGTTTGTTACTTATAAAAGACTCGTTACATGTATATTTAGAGCATGTGTGGGTGTGAGATTTTACTACTGTTTTTGGCTTCTGTCACTGTCAACTCTTATATAAACCAATGGAACAGAACTGCAGAACATGAGCAGAGTTTATTATGCAGGCTGGAGAAAACAAGACAATATTAAAGAACAGAAAACAATAATATTACAGGAGAGAAGTTCATCCATCCCACAGGTGTCCTGAGGTTTACTTCAGGTTCATAGGTTCATGTCCTGCTCAGGTCACGTGCACAGGGGTAATATAGTGGTTTCCTCAGGACAGACGGGACAGAATTCTGGGAATTCTCTAGACAAGGTAAAAAACTAATTGATGATAAGCTTATTTCCTTTTTATTACAGCCTCGCTTGCGCAGTCACCTGTCCTCACGTGTGCAGCTTTCATTTCTTATCAGTTTGGCTTTCTGATGTTCTTGCACACTTACTCAACCCTTCAGTCTCGGCTCTAATAGTTTTCATTTACACTAAATAAAAATGTAATAAATGTATGTTGTAGTGGAAGTTTCTCTATCATGTTAATGTTATTCATGTGCTTGCTTGTTAAATGTACATTAGTGGATCTGTGGTATGATTATGCAATAGAATATTCAATATTCTATAGTCAATAGAAACTTTTGAGTTTTTAATTGTAACATAGAATTCAGTCAATAGACCCAATATACAAAAATATGGGGTTATTTTAACCCAACGTTGGGTCAAATACAAATACATTCATGCAACTAAATTTAAATGACACTTTTTTTATGCCAACAGTTGGATTTGTCTTTAACAACACTGTTATTACATACCAGCTTTGCTTAGTGTGTAGGCCTAGACCTTTTTTGGTGACTAAGCGTTTGTTGAAGAGTTCTGTATGCTCTCATTGGATAATAAAGCCGTGCCTCCTCCTACAAATAAACTTTGTAATTGTCCAGTCATTATCTGGAGAACATTATTAAATGAAGTACTTCAGTAAAAGCAGCGACAGGTTGAGCACCTTCCGTCGCTCATGTGATGTTGTGTAATATGATCTCTGCTCTCAGGAGTGGCAGATTAAAATCTTTCACCTTTGGTCAAAGACAGGCGCTCTCACTGATCTCAGGATAAATGCTGGATTACAGACAGCAAATAACCCTTTCGAAGACACTGAATTATCAATGAATATCTCCAATTATATCCTTCCAGTTCGAGTGCTTTAGCCACTGTTTACTTGTGAGGCCAATAACAGACGGTTTGCTCCTAGTTCAAGTCCTCGAAAAATAACCTCTCTTTATGGCTGTTTATATTTTATCCACGTTTTCTCGTGTTTACAGATGGACAGTCAGAGTTTTTCACTGAGTGACAACAGTGTCAGTGTGGTTTATGGTTTAAATGAAGCCCATCTCGACGTCCAAGGCCAGCGCAGGCCGAAGCAGAGGCACTCAGTTTGGCGGAAGCTGAAGGAGGAGCGCTGGTGAGTAAGTGCGCGCGGGCGAAAATGAGAAAGTTTATTTAAGCACCAGGTAATGTCTGTGTTTTTGTGGTTCAGGTGTTCATGGCCAAGGCTGAGGATGTGTGTTCTATCTGCGGCTCCACTGCTGTCATGGCTGCCGCGGTACTCGATCAGGACAAACGCGC
>CAIGQW010054459.1:1126719-1146416 GCA_903798125.1 Danio choprae
GCTGCCTTTACTGATGGGCATCTCCATCCAGAGACACAGAGGCCTGATGACCGTCGTCTGGGTGGGCACGAGTCAATTTCAATTTACACATTTTCCCAGCATATATTACATATATACTGGATTCCTTCAATTAATACCCTAATTAAATAAAGTTCTAGGATCCTTTCTTCACTATATTTCTTAGAGTTTTGTTTAGGACCATACCACAGTCTTTCAAGGAATAATTAGATTCATACCTTACCACAAGGTATCTTGATGGGTTCTACGAAAAATACACTTGTATTAACAAAATTAATCCAGTGAAAATAATGAATAAAACAAATACAAGGACAAAGCAAAATCCTTTACCTTATTCTCCATTGAGAACAAGGGGCCTTAGATTTACAATATACAGAAGTCTGTTTAAGCATGCTGCTGGTCTGTATGCTCCAGCCTTTTATACAGTATTCATGCCCATGAACACAGGTGTGCCTTCCTAGTTAGGTTAAAAATGTATGTATTACTCTTTCTACCAATGTTGATCAAACCATTTTAATGAAGTGACTCTGCTAAACGATACTAAATGTAAATAGAGAAAAATTCTGTTCTTCAAAGCAAAGTAATAAGTCCTTCACAAACTAGAATTATACATTTGTTTTACGGTCTCTACAATCATAAGATATATGTCAGAAAGCACAATTAAGCATAGCAAAGCATTTGTTTATCAGCACCTGGGCCGGTCGCCCAAGGTCTCCTCATCCAGGGCCATGGCTCCTAATCAGTGAAGAACATCCTCCCCTCTTGATAAGTCTCCCAAACTTCCTCCAGTTTTCGATAGCAGTAATTTGCTTTAGTTGAGCCATGTCCTCCTTTATTGTAAGCATTAAATTGACCAGCCTTAATAAATCACCCTTAACCTCTGCAAACTCTCTGGTAAGACATCTAAAAAGAATGACGTTTGCTGTTTTTTCAAACTACTTATTTAAAATGAGCTGAAACAACACAATTCTTGAGGGTTTTTTTGGGACAACTTGATTGTTTTATGTTCAATTTAGTTACATTTATAAAAACTAATAAGTTAATTTACATTTTTGATGTTGCCCCAACACAAATCGATTGCGTGGAACCCAGGATTGTTTAGTGTATGCTTCTTATCATCTCTAATAGCTGTTTCAGCAAGCATGGGAATATCAGAATCTGTGAGAGATGTTTTGTGTCTCTTACAATTAATGTCATTAAACCCTCCAGAGACCACAGTAAACATCCTTTTTTGTAAAATATATTATTCTTATTATTTACTAAGTAAAAAATTATTCACGTTTTGCAGATTTTGCAAGGTATCTGTATAAACTGCATATAATTAGTCTTTAGTATTAACGTGATGAAGTTCTATATTGTATATGAGCTGCATTTGTAGCCATTATTATTGTACATTTCTTTACAGCCCTCAGACCTACTGGCTGTGGCCATGGCTGAATGCGCATGTGTGTCTTTCAGATGTTTTCCAGCATCGTGTCTGGTATCAGGAGAGTTTTACCGGCGACACTGGTGGTCTCCTTCATCTCACTGGTGGTACTTGTTGGTGGAAAGATGGTGAATTCACGCTGGAGCACTCGATTCCCTGTTCCATGGGAGCTGGTGCTGGTGGGCACACACACAAACAAGCTCCGCAATCACTTTTTATATTAGTTTAGTATATAGTCCTACCCATAAGGAGAATGTTTTTTTTTTCAGAATGATATTACTTCTTCTCAAAGTGTGTGCAAACAAACAAGGAATTCTATGTGATTTACAGAGAAATAACGAGAAATAACATAAAAAAAAATTAATAAATAAATAAAAAATATATATATTCATTATATAGAGTCATGTGCAATATTTACATTGTTAAATTTATTAAATGTATGTATTATTTTTTAAATTAAAATGTTTTTTACATAATAAGTGGCATTTTAGAATTTTAGGGTTACAGAAACACATAGTACTGTATTGTTTATGACCATATTAAACAGCTAGCAACTTATGTGCTAACTATATATAAATCGGATATGACCTGAGAAAAAAAATGGTTTCATGCCTAGATGTTTTAGTGCATAGAGATCGGTATGAACAAATCTTATTTTGTTTATATACAGTTTAATATAGGTAATAATTTTATACTATTATATCATTCATAGAATTCATTCATTCATTCATTTTCGGCTTAGGCCCTTTATTAATCTGGGGTCGCCACAGCGGAATGAACCGCCAACTTATCCAGCATATGTTTTACGCAGCGAATGTCCTTCCAGCCACAACCCATCACATCCATGCACACTCATTCACACACATACACTACGGACAATTTAGCTTACCCAATTCACCTATAGCGCATGTCTTTGGACTTGGGGGGGGAAACCGGAGCACCCGGAGGAAACCCACGCAAACACAGGGAGAACATGCAAACTCTACACAGAAAAGCCAAGTGAACCAGCCGAGGCTCAAACCATGACCTTCTTGCTGTGAGGTGATTGTACTACCTACTGCGCCACCACGTTGCCCTAATTCATAGAATTATATACCCAAATTTTACTTTTGTTATTGTTATTTTGGTGCTTTTCTCAGTAAAGTCCAGTGCCATGAAAATGTAAATAAATTTAGTTTATTTTTTGTTGTTTATTTTTTATGTTAATTTTTTTTATCCTATGTGCAGTGTGTTTTTTTCATTTGCAGTGTGTTTCAGCTCTCAGCCACCGTAGGAAACACTATAATAAGGTTCCTGGGACTTAATGTTAGTTAATGCAATATCTAATAATGAGCAATATGTTTGTTATAGTGTTTGTTTTAATTCAAATAAAACCGTTCTTTGTTCGTTCACATTAGCTTTTTGATTTTAAAATAGCTTGACATGTTGACATGAACATTACCCATGATTAATAAATACTTTAAAAGAGTTTTTTATTGTTAATAGTTACCTAATATTAACACATGTAACTTTATTTCAAAGTGTTTGAATAGTTAACATTAGTAACTCTGACTGCATCTGTGCAACATGGTTTCTTCGTGTTTCTAGATTATCTTTGCCACTCTGTCATCAGTGCAGTTGGATTTGTCGGGTCAGTATGGAATACAGATCATTGGACCCATACCGACCGGGTCAGCACAGTGCCAGATTTCTTTACAAAACCATTAGCACCAAGTATTTAGGTGTTAAAACTTATTCTCTCTCTCTTCCTCTCCGTTTGTCACATTTTCTCTATTTTTGTTGATCTGGAAGTCTGTCACCTCCCTCCCTTCCATCGTTTACCTTCTCTCAGGAGCTGGTATTAACAGCTCTTGCGCTGGCGGTGGTTGGCTATGGTTTCCAAGCTTCACTAGGCATGATGTTTGCTCATAAACATGGGTATCCCTTTCACAGCAATCAGGTAATTTGTAAATTTAACAGTTTGTTCCTATACTGTAGGTGCTCATATAGCAGCATCCCCTCTGTCATATGATGAATGGTCTCTCCCTCCTGTAGGAGCTGTTGGCGATGGGTCTATGTAACTCTATTGGAGGGGTGTTCCAGTGTTTTCCAGTTAGTGGATCCATATCCCGCAGCACAGTGCAGGAGAGCACAGGAGGAAAAACTCAGGTGAAAAACAATCTTGTGTTACAGTCAAATGTACTATACATGCACAACAAATCACTTTTGCATATAAATCATATAACCTGGGAGGATCGCATTCCTGCCTGAATGTAAGACTGTACATACTTCTGTACTTTCATTAGTAATACACACATTCATACAATATAGAAAATACTTCAGTAAGTTTCAGAATAAATTCAGTACATACTAAACTGAGGGAAAAAAAGTCAAATTTAGTTTTGCACACACTGCTTTTTAGGCAGTGATCACAAAATTGAAAATTGAAACTGTCATCAAGGGCCTCATAGTGGCGCAGTGGGTAGCACGTTCGCCTCACAGCAAGAAGGTCGCTGGTTCGAGCCTCGGCTGGGTCAGTTGGCGTTTCTGTGTGGAGTTTGCATGTTCTCCCTGTGTTGGCGTGGGTTTCCTCCGGGTGCTCCGGTTTCCCCCACAAGTCCAAAAACATGCGGTACAGGTGAATTGGGTTAGCTAAATTGTCCGTAGTGTATGTGTGTGAATGGGTATGTATGGATGTTTCCCAGAGAACTGCGTAAAACATATGCTGGATAAGTTGGCGGTTCATTCCGCTGTGGCGACCCCGGATTAATAAAGGGACTAAGCCGAAATGAAAATGAATGAATGAATGAAACTGTCATCATTTATTCACCCTTTACTTGCTCCAAACCTGTTTGAGTTTCTTTCTTCAGTTAAACACATATATGATATATGATATACACAAATATGATATTTTAAAGAAAACTGGAAAACGGTAACCATTGACTTTCATTGTAAGAAAAACAAATACTATGAAAGTTAATGGTTACCGTTTTACAGCTTTTTTCTAAATATCTTCTCTTGTGTTCAACAGAAGGGTTGAGGGTGAGTAAAGAGTGAGTGAATTTTCTTTTTGGGTGAAATACCTTTGAAACTGCTGAGATTGAGACAATAACTATTTTCATAATTACTTTTTCTATTAAATTGAAATTAAACTGTACTATAAAAAGGCCTTAGATAAAGATCAATCTAGTAAGACTTTTATTCTGTCTTCTTTTCTCTCAGGTGTCTTCTCTTGTGTCTTCACTGGTAATTCTGTTAATTTTGCTGAAATTTGGCCCACTTTTTCAGCAGCTACCAAAGGTCCTTTTTTCTCTTTCAGTTAGGGAATATTTATTAGATATAGCCTTTTAAGATGCTTTTATGGTGACTTTTTGTCTGTTCCAGACAGTTTTGGCTGTCATTATTTTAGTGAATCTCCAAGGGGTTTTTGCTTAAGTGAAAGAAGTGCCCAAGCTTTGGAATACAGACCGCTTGGACTTGGTTAGTATACTTCATCTAACTTAACTGACAAAGGTATAACATGTATACCTGGATCAGAATCCAGCTCCATGTAGGCCTCTGATCCAGGGTGTTTCCTGTGTGTGCTTCCCACTGAGGCTGCAGGTAGTGTGGGTAGTGACGCTGCTCAGTACCCTGGTGTTTAACCTGGACCTGGGGCTTGGCATTGCAATTGTGTTCTCTCTCCTGACCATCGTCTTCAGGATACAGAAGTGAGTAATCTGCAAATTTATCTGCAACATTTTTTTTCTTCTCATTGTTCTCATGCTAACACTTGTTCTTCTGCTTTCTGAATAATGTCAGGCCAAGGTCTGCGATTCTTGGGCATATTGCTGGCACAGACTGTTACAGGGATCTGGATAAATACTCAAAGGTGATATTTACATGATGTCCTTCTAGAAACAAGGTTATCTGGTGTTTTTAAATACAGTTAACCTCTAACTGTCAGCCCTATCAGCTCTTTCCCAGTTGAGCAGCCACCTTAAACAGCTAATGGCTGTAAAGTACCAATGTAGATACACACACAATACCAGAAAACACATCAAATTTGTGATGTTGAATTACTTTGAATTGGGGACAATGATGTAAAAGCTGCAGTTTGTAGCTTTGCTCTGCTAAAATTTCACAAAGCAGAACGTTCTGTAAAACTTTTGACACAAGTAATCTGATTACGCATCTTTAAGGCTGACAGGGTGAAGAATAGGATAAGTTTGTCAAAGGTAAAGCAGAGCTTAGTTAATGTTAATATTAATTAATATTCAAAAAAGTACGACATCTTAATCTTCAGGATTTGGTTATTGCAAATATGCATGCTGTGTTTTCTGTTTATATCTAAAACCAGTTAATCTAAAACATACGGCTGAGGTGGAGAGAATTGTTCTTTCAAAATGACATGCAAAAGTTAGGCAATTAATATACAGGATGCACTAAATTGATCAAATATGACAGTGGAGAAAGCTTTTCTGTTACAAAAAAATACATCACGGTTTCCACAAAAATAGTAACCAGCACAAATTCCTCATAATAATCAACGTTCTAATAAAATGCATTTAAAAGTGAATTATCACTCATTTAAAAAAGATAGAAAAAGGCAGAAACAAACTGGATTATAGATTCTGTTATCTGCAGATATCACTGAATAATCAGTTATTGATGTTTTTTGAGTGATGTTGTATCTCTGTATCAGTAAATATAGTATGATATTACAAAACATTTACATCTTTAAATAACATTTAAGTATCTATGTGTGTTCTTTGTAGAAATGAGACTGAAGTAATGATTAATGTTTTAAAAGTGAGACTGTATTTTTGAGCAAATATATGTATTATAACAGTCTTATTGTAAAACAGTAATAAATGCTTATGATTTCCTGAATTGTGTGGTTTTAGGCAATCCAGGTACCTGGAGTGACTGTATTCTCCTGCTTTAATCCACTTTACTATGCCAATGCAGACCAGACCTTCACATCACTAAAACAGGTACAACCTCCGCTATATCTCCCTGTTCTCTATTTATTTTCTATAAGTCTTTATTTTTCATTTTTATGTGCTATATATTAAGGCAGTCATCAAAGGCATTAAGGAGAATCCAGAAATGGTTCCTCCAGACCAGCAGGGAGCTTCAAGTGCCCAACACTGTGTGATTCTGGAGCTCAGCGGTGTCACCTTCATGGACTCTGTGGCCATGGCATCATTTAAATCAGTCAGTGGCACAAAAAACACATAACCACACGCAGAAGAGATTTATTTTTACCAGAGAGGAGCAGAAATTGGTTACCCATTACTGACGCTCATTAACTCTTCTCACCAATGAATAGCAGCTGAGATTCTGCATGTCACTGTGTGTGTGTTTAAGTTTGAGCGCAGATGTGCGTGTCTTACTGCTCTTTCTGGGTCACAGGTGCTGCATGACTTTGAGAACAAGCAGACTTTGTTTTTCTGTGCGGCATCTCCAGGTTATGCATCTCACACGTTCATTCACACATTCAGTTTTATATTTATTTGTAATGTGGCTTTCAGTGGGAGTTTAACCATGTTTTACACGTTTAAGACGAGACACTGCAAGCATTTTATCATGCACTTGTTGATTTTGAGATTTTGGGCTTTTTTGCAGTGTTATTTTCTGTCAAATGCAAAGAAAACTTCCTAAATATACTTTTAAGTAGTTCATTTATTGCACGTTGTCTGTTTTTCTTCAGAACTGTGCCACAAATCTGTATTAAATTAAAACTTACATTGACCACACTTTACAGTTTTATTATTATCTACATATTATTCATTTTTACATTTTATATTTTATAGGTAGTTATACTGTACATAATTTATCTCATGGTTAAAAAAAAGTCAGTTTGTAGTTTCTTTTCAGAATTATAAAAAGAAATTTCCAACCCCCCCTGTGTAAAATCCTTTGACTCTAATATGTCAAAAAATGAAACAAGAATTTTGAACTTGATTTTATCCATGTTCATGGAAAATTAGCACATATTTATTTATTTAAATAATACCTAAACATTTTGAACATATTTAAACGTAAAAAATTTTATCAGTCGACTTTGGAAGTGTGGTGATAAATATTTTTTAACCCTATTGGCCTGCACTGTTCTTCCATAATGCATTCGTATATTTACTATACATACATTTTTATTTACTGTGTTTGTCTCTAGATGGTTTACTGTCTCAAATGAAGAGTCATGGTTTAGTTCCAGATCTTCTGTCTCTTTCTTCATTTTTCCCTTCAGTGCATCATGCAGTCCTGCACTATCAAGGGCTACAGGTGTGTGCATTTCTTTAAAAGTTATTTTTACACTACATATTTTGCTCTTTGAGTTTGTGTTGGGCTGTTTTATTTTACTTTAATTTAATACAGTTTTCGGTTCTGATTCAATTTTGCATCTATTTATAGAACACTGGCACAGAAGTTACAGAGTTGTGAACTTCTGAACTTCTTGGTCTGTGAACTGACCTCTTCCTTTAATAAACGATGACAAATACGTGAATCTATAAACCTGCAAGAACCCTCATCATTATGCTTCAGTTGTGGGCCTTTTAAAAAGAAATTAAAAAGAAATGCAAGACGTTACCATTTTATCAAGTTATTTGGAGCAACTTTCATCATGGACTATTGAACATGAAATTAATGCTGGAATCATGGATTTTTTATATTTTACTCAAAAATTTTAAGTGTCCTCAAAACATTTTTTTACTTCATATCTCTGCATCTGTTATTTAACATTAGCATTTAGGATTGTCATGTTGAGTTTGATGACGGTCAAATAATGTATGTACAAAACAACCAACAAACAACATGTATACAATATATATATAGTTCACAAACAAGTGCATTGCTGTAATGTTCTTGTTGTACCCCCAGTGAATTGAACGATAAATGTCTTAAGAGGAGACTTTGTTCTCTGGTCAGGTGTTAGGGAGAGGCCACATTAATATTTAATACAGCTCATCTGTTTACTAAGGAAGCTAATCACATTTACTACAGACTGACACTAGCGTTAACTAACAGAAAACATTTAGTGCAACTTAATAGATTTGTTTTATTTAAGTATTTTAGCATTTATTATGAGGTCAAATTGCAACAGGCTTGGTACAAAGACAGAATATATTTGGTTTGGAATATCATCAGTATAACATGATTAATTGAATACTGATGACTATGTGAGCAGAAAATATTTATTTTGTAAGGTAAACACCACACAGAAAATGTGTTTTATTAAATAAACAGAACAATCAAGAGATTTGTAAACATAAATCCAATTGGAAACCGACAAAAACGGAGCAAAACCAGGAGTATGTATGCACACACCCAGGGCTGGTTGGATAAAGCAACGAGCCACAGGTGAACACAATACAAATAGGGTGCTGTAGCAACATATGGTCATATATTAGAACTAATATTCTAATATATCATATATTAGAACTAAAACTAAGAGTCTGTATACATGACAACCTGTACTAAAAACAGATTTTATTTCCTTTTGCATTTTTAAAAGAGTTGTGTTGTCAAAATAATCCCCTTCAATTAGTTGTTGTGTAAATGAATTGCCGAAAAATACAAAAAGATTTTGGTGTTTAGCCAAAAACTAAAACATAATCCTAATAATTTTGTCTTTACACTAATTATATAATATTTTTCAGCCTCTTTTGTCCTCTTTATTTGCCTGTACATTCTCAAATAAAAACAAATCAAATCAAAACACACCTCACGTGAGAGTCAAACATCCACAGTTAACACTTCACTCATGTAAAACCACATGGTTCGGCAGGATGAACATGAAGTTTTCTATCTAATCAGACTAAGATAAGCTGGCATTAGTCTCTAGTGTTAAGTTGTCCGACACTGAAACCCCCCTCCCCCCTCCTCTGTCTTTTTGGGACTTTGCTCCCCATATGAACACATTAGAATTCTATCAGTGAGTGTGTGAATGGATCAGATGGATATTGGAAAGGACAGGATACACAGCCTGTGATTGAAGAGAAGAGCTCAGGACGTTAATCAATCCATTAAAGCTCAGAGCTTCACCACACCACCAGCAGATCTCATGAGAATCACTGGAGAACATCCTTCAGATCTGTTTCCAAGGACAGTCAGGATTAAATTTTAATTGTGAGCGCATGCTTTTGGGATTTGTATTTTGGAGCTGATTTTTCTTTTTAGAAGAGTCATTTTATGAAAGTTCAGATCCACATTTGGGACTGAGACGGGCTTCAAAAATGGAAGAAGGCATAAAAGACCGTGAGCTCAGGAAGAGAGTCCCGTATCACATCCAGAGAGAAGTGCTGGATGAGCTCAGCGTCGACCAAGTAGCTGAGAAATCCGATTTCAACATTTCAGTGAAAGAAAAACTCAAGGATGCTGTCAGGTGTGTCAGTATTGGCCTTTTTTAGACTTTCAGAGTGCGATGAACAGAAAATCAGAAATTATTGTGAAATTGTGAATCAGATTATGCACAATAATACACATTTTTGTAATTAAAAGATTTATCCGTGACAGTTTGTAGAAGCTTAATAATTTGAGTGAAGAATTGAAGCATTCACTTATGCACATTTTTGTAATATATTGTTTCTTGGGACAGTTTGTAGAAACCTAATTTGAGTAAATAAAAAATAAAAAATCTAAGTCCATTTTTTAAATTGTAAATCAGATTATGAACTTACGCATTTAAGTATTTTTGAAGATTCTTTTCTTAGATTTTCAAAGGAAATCTAAGCAGTTGAGAAATCATAACTCAGATGCACATTTTTTTTATTTAATACTTTTTTTTCTGTGGCAGAAGCATAATAATTTTTTCCCCCAACGTTTTTGCATTTAATTTGGTGCCTTGATTATTTAATTGGTTACCAAAGTTTGCATAAAAGCCTGATAATCGTGTTATTCAACATCATTTTGAAAAAGATTTTTCAGCAGCATTCATACAAGCAGTAATGTCTCAGTTTTTGGTTTTAAACCTTCTCTATCTTGTTTTCTTTGTTTGTCAGGTGTACAGGCCCAAAGGTTAAAAGCTGTTTCCTATCCTTTATTCCTCTCCTGGCTTGGCTCCCTAAATACCCATTTCGAGAAAATGCTATTGGAGATCTAATATCAGGAATCAGCGTAGGAATCATGCACCTGCCTCAAGGTCCAACACGTGCACAACACTTGCCCGATATTGACCTAATCAACCACAACACAAACAATCGTCATGTGTAATGTGTTTTGTGTGCAGGTATGGCATATGCTTTGCTGGCTGCTGTCCCTCCTGTTTTTGGCCTGTATTCGTCCTTCTACCCCATTCTTATATACTTTATATTTGGAACATCCAAACACATCTCTGTTGGTAAGTAGCTCTTCTTCATTTGTATTGAAAGAGGAGGAGTTCTGCTAGAAATAAAAAAATAATCATAATTTGCAAGCTCTCGTGTCATTAAATATGCTTATATATAATAACTTTAACTGATAAAGTTATCAGTAATTAAAGTTATTAGTAACTAGTAAAGTTCTGGTAGCTAATAACTCTTCTGATTTCGATTGTAATGCAATAATGTGCACCTTTTGTAAAGCTGCTTTGAAACAGTAATTATTGTAAAAAGCACTATACAAATATAGCTGAATTGAATTGAAGAATAGTCTATTTTTTCATTGGTTTATATTTTCTATGCAAACAAGTCTTACCATAATTACTAATTTATTAAATGTAATAAATGTTAAAGATATAAATAATGCCAAGGGCAGCACGGTGGCCCAGTGGATAGCTCTCTCGTCTCACAGCAAGAAGGTCGCTGGTTCGAGCCTCGGCTGGGTCAGTTGGCATTTCTGTGTGGAGTTTGCATGTTCTCCCCGTGTTCATGTGGGTTTCCTCCGGGTGCTCCGGTTTCCCCCACAGTCCAAAGACATGCGGTACAGGTGAATTGGGTAAGCAAAATTGTCCGTAGTGTATGAGTGTGAATAGGTTTGTATGGGTGTTCCCCAGTGATGGGTTGCAGCTGGAAGGGCATCCGCTGGGTAAAACATATGCTGGATAAGTTGCCGGCTCATTCCGCTGTGGCAACCCCAGATTAATAATGGGAATAAGCCGAAAAGAAAATGAATGAATGAATAAATAATACCAATCCAATTCAAATAAATAAATAATAAAATCTGTTTGGCTCATTTGCTGTATTTCAAGTCTTCCAACATTTTGTGCGATATAGCGTTTATTTACATGACAAAGGTGTACTAAAATGTTTCTTTTGAATTTAATTAATTTGAAGTTTTGTGTACAAGCAGCAACATCCCCCAGTTCACTCATGCATGCAAACAAAACCTAATTGAAACTTTTTATAGCATTTATGTACTGCTACTCTGATGATTTGAAGTGCTTGCTTTGGGCAAAAGCATCTGTTAAATGAATAAATTTATAAATGTTACACATATCCAATAAAATGACTAAAATGCTCTATTATGCATGCCAGAACAGTAATTGGCAATGCCACTTTGTAAAGAAACACTATGGCTTATGACTCAGTTGTCTGCATTTGTTGTTTTGGTTGTCAAGGACCTGTTCATGTAATATTGTCAAGGTTTTCACAAAATAAAAAAATATTTAAAAAGTATATGAAGAGTATTGTTTTCAGGTCCCCATAATGCAGTTGAATGGCCAAAATGCATCAAGTTTTCAGTTAAAAAAAGTTTTGTGTAAATACACCCTCACTGATGATCCTTATCTTAGTTTCAACTTTTAAAGAGAAAATTGTGCCATTTGAAACCCCTCATCACATCATGTCATACCTATATGACTTTCTCTGATGGAAGATATGACTGAAAACATAATTATATATTTCTTCCATTTTTGTGTGAATTATATCTTCAAATTCCACTGTACAGTTCATTCCCACAAACATAATGTAGTAAGAAAAATTGAGCAGCACTTTCTCATATTCTCATATCTGTCTCCAGGTACATATGCAGTTATGAGTGTTATGATTGGCAGTGTGACCGAGCGTTTGGCTCCAGACTCAGACTTCACGTTCCCAGGCAATGAAACCAACAGCACCTTTATAGACTTTAGCAGCCGTGATGCAGAGCGGGTCAAAATCGCTGCCACTGTCACTTTCTTATCTGGCATTTTCCAGGTAGGTTTTCTGTCTTTGAAGTATGCGCAGCTCTGAAGGTGTGTTTGTGACTGAAGTATTTCTGTGACATCTGTGTGTTTGTAGTTGCTCCTCGGGGTGGTACGGTTTGGTTTTGTGGTGACGTATCTCTCAGAGCCATTGGTGAGATCTTACACGACAGCGGCTGCTATACATGTCATCGTGTCCCAGCTCAAATATTCCTTTGGCATCAATCCACATCGATACAGTGGACCTTTGTCTCTCATATATGTGAGTATGAATATACAGCAGTTTATTTCATGTGAATAATGGTTCTAGAGTATCCTTTATTTAGTGGAAAATCTGATAAAAATTAGAGAACAGCAATGATTTTTAGCAAAAAGAAAGATTACAACTTACATTTCTGAAGGTTACAGAAGTCAAACATTAGTGTATACAGGCCATTGCTTTGATTGACTTTAGCACATCTGTGGCTACAAGACATCACTAGTTTTTCACAGGGCATCACCTGTAGCTATCTTTCCATCCAAAGAGGCAAGTTAGACTTAGAATTAGAGATGCAAAATTGGAATATTGCATAAAACATTTGCGAATAAAGCCCCATTTCCAACCAACGAGTCGAATAGAGCAAAATCGTCACTTTCTGATAAAGTGGTGCCAATTATTACCAAGAAAAATGGAATTAGCTGTGGTAGGAGAAGTGGGTGGAGCTTTCTTCTTACATAATAAATGACTTAATAAACTAAATTAAATAGGCATGCAGTGGCTTTTGGAGACGTGAGACTCTCAAGACAGTTCAAGACCATTTCCAGGGCATAATAATACCAAACTTTGATGATGGACTGGCTAAGGGATTGTCCCATTGCATCCATTTTTATCACATGATCTGTTAAAACAAAATGAATTTTTTTTTCAATGCGCATGCTGGCATTTTGTGTGCATTTGTTCTTATTAAAAAGTTTATCCTCCTCAGTTTTGCACATATGATTTTAATGCACATTTTTAAAATGTATGTGCATCTTAGCATTTCCATTAAGCATTTTGTATGCAATGTTACAAAATGTGCATAAAAATAGGTTGATGGAAGTATAGCTACTATCTCTCACAGGATTTTTATAGTTAGTCCTTCTCACTCTTGCACAATTCTGTTACTGCAATGGGTTTTGGAGCCATAAATCTGTTGCCAAAGTTTTTTCACAGATTATTATTCAGGTTTAAATCAGGACTCTGGGCTGCCATTTCATTTTCAGTGTTTTCAGCTTCAGCTTCAGTGTTTTTTTACCCATGTTGCTGTAAAAGAGGCCAAAATCCTTTTGCAGAAAACATCCCCAAACCATGGCATTTTACCTCCACCTTTAACTGACTTCTTTACACACCTTTGTATTTAAATGTAATTTGTGTTTACTACCTCCTAGTGGTGGGGTTATTACTTGCACTTGTAAACTATGGATGAAGTATAAAGCTTTTCTTTATTTTCTTTCTCTCTCCAGACAGTCATAGAGATTTGTGCATTGCTTGGAAAGACTAACATCGGTACTCTGGTTGTCAGCATTGTAACTATTGTTGGCTTGATCATTGCAAAGGAACTCAGTGCCTTAGCAGCAAAAAAAATCCCTATTCCGATTCCAGTTGAGCTGATTACTGTGAGTAACATCATTCAGTTAGACACACAAACACATACATAAGCACACATTTATATAGTCTTCTGAGAATATACCGTAAGCCTATGTATATAAGCCATAATGGCACACTATGAAAAAAACAATGAGCCATTTAAACTCAAATTTGGGTAAATTATGTACACACCCAGCCACTTGGTTAAACTTGTAATTGACTTTTTGCTGAGTGGTTGAGTTATTTATATTTTATATTTATATTTCGTCCAAATTTGGTTTTGAACAGCTCAGCAATTTTAGAGTGTTTGCATTATTGTTTGCATTAACCCTACCTCATCTTAAATTTTAATGTTCTGTTCTATCAAAAAGTGTCAGTTTTGCTTGCCTTTTAGATCTCATCTTGTTTTGTTGCTTAGAGAGTAACTCAAAGCTTTAATTTTGCTGTGTGTATAGATTATTATAGCAACTGTGGTATCATGGTATATGGATTTGAAGACCATTTACAAAGTTGAAGTTGTTGGTGAAATCCCATCAGGGTGAGTAGAATACACAATTTTGCAACATTTACATTTTTGGGTCACAACATTTTTGCATTTGGGTCGTCAAGTTTTTGTGTCTGCATGAAATAAATGTACAAAACTGATTTTATATAAATACAAAAACATATATACAAAGTTTCCAATTTAAAGTTTCAAGGCACATTTGGGAAAAAATGTCAAAATGCATTTGAAATAATGTTACATCATAATTCAGCTTCGCAAATACATTATGTAAAAATGAAACAACAAAATTATTCTGTACTTATTATTAGAATATAAAAACCAATTGGTGATTATGCACTATTTTATTACATTTTAAGGGGATAAAAATACCTAGCTGATGAATGGGTTAAGCATAGTGGTTTGAAGGATATAGCAAAGTATTTGGAGCTGCACTCTGATCCTTAGGTAAAGCCTTGTACGATCGAATGATTATTGTTTTAAATATGTCTGACAAGAGTTTAGGTTTATAATCTATTTATATCCTGATTGACATCTTTGTTAGTATCTTTGTTATTTACTCTTTAAAGTAATCGCAATTATAATGTACAGTATCGAGAAACAGTCAAGTGTAAAAAATAAATATAGTTCATAAACTTCAGCAACATGTTGTGCATCTAATCATCTGTACCTCTTCTTCTGATTGTAGTCTGCAGGCTCCAGTGGCGCCACAAGTCTCACAGCTTGGCTCAATGGTCGGAGATGCTTTTGCACTGGCAGTGGTTGGTTATGGCATTGCTATTTCACTGGGGAGAATATTTGCCCTCAAATATGCCTACAAAGTTGACAGTAACCAGGTAAGAGACTCTCAATACATTTTCTTTTTGAATGTGTAGTTTTTCAGACTGTCATGAACATGCTCAGGCTGAATATTAAAGGTAATAATCTTGTAAACAGTGTTCAGATTCTTGTACCACCTGGTTATGCCTCATTAAAAAAAGCGTTGTCAGGTTACATAGGTATTGAATTAGTTTGCCTGGATATGTTGATTTGATTCTCAGTGTCAGCATCCGTTTTTACTCGCTTTTAATAAATCACTAAGAACCCCTGCTTAGTGATTTATTACACGATTATTCTGCTGAAAATCTTTTTTAATGTTCTACTTGAGAAAGTAAGTCACCTACTTCATGGATGATCTATCTATTTAAGATGTCTTTGAGTGCAAACACACAGAAATACAAAATTCTGTTAGAGATAGGATGTATCTTCAAATTCAGGAAAAAGACTCGCATATTTACAAAAACTGCCATTATGCAACATTTTCCAGGATCTTGCTTAGTTAAACAGAATGTTTTTGTGTCTTTTTTTCGTTGTTGATCTGTACACTTTTACACAGATTTTAATGTATTTAGAAAAAACCCTGTTTAAGCATCTTATGTTCTCTTCTTAATCAGGAGCTCATAGCACTGGGTCTGTCTAACTCCATTGGAGGCCTGTTCAGCTGTTTTGCCATCAGCTGCTCTATGTCTCGCAGCATGGTGCAGGTCAGCACAGGGGGGAAATCACAGGTGAGAACATCATCAAGTGCAACTGACATAATTTCCTTTTCCACCATTGTTTTAATACACTGTAAAAATATATATATACAAAAAGGCAACAACACCAAAGCTCTAAAATATTTAATTTATTAACTTATACTATCACAAAGCACATGACGCTTTGAGCGCACCAGCTCTTCATCAGACAATATTGATCACAACGTGTCACACTTTAAACTCCCCTGGACCACATGATCTCACACATTATCTCACATAAAAAAGACAATGCACTGTAAAATATACAACATATTCAATACACTGTATAAAAAATGATCATATAAATAATAAAAAAGTCCAATTACTATCAGCAGCATAGTAGATGCCAAATGAATAAAGTAAAATAACAGTAACATTTGTAATTCAAATACAACATAAAAAACAGAATTTAAAGCTTTTTTGATTAAAGATATTTACAGAAAACATAATTTTACAGGTGTTTCCTAAAAATTCTAAAAATAAAGTGAGGCCATCAAATGTTCTGCTGAGAAAAACTGTCATTTTACTGGTATTTCGTTGCTTCTTATGAACAAAAGCCTTCAATAAATTGACAGCACTATTGGTTGTGAAGAAAAACACTGTTACTTTATAGATTCTTCCTAAATATGATATCGGTTTGTTGTTTAAA
The DNA here is from genome assembly GCA_903798125.1 of Danio choprae. Taxonomy (NCBI): domain Eukaryota; kingdom Metazoa; phylum Chordata; class Actinopteri; order Cypriniformes; family Danionidae; genus Danio; species Danio choprae. The sequence continues at coordinate 1,143,539 of CAIGQW010054459.1, forward strand.
ACATGACATTAATTTGTAATGTTGAACGTCAGACATGGGGCGACATGGTGGCACAGTGGTTCTTCATTTCTGTGTGGAGTTTGCATGTTCTCCCAGTGTTTGTGTGGGTTTCCTCCGGGTGCTCCGGTTTTCCCCACAGTCCAAAGACATGTGCTATAGGTGAATTAAATAAACTAAATTGACCATAAGGATAAGTTGGATAAGTTGGCGGTTCATTCTGCTGTGGCGACACTTGATGAATAAAGGGACTAAGCCGAAGGAAAATGAATAAATAAATGAACGTCAGACATGTTGGCCTAAATATACATTATACCCATTTCATTGCGAAAATAAATTTTGTGGAAACAAATTGTCACCCAATCACCACTGCATGAAATTGCCTTGATTAGTTTTGATTCAGACAACCGTCAGTATCTGGTGTGACCACCATTTCCCTCACGCAATGCAACACATCTCCTTTGCATAGAGTCAATCAGGTTGTTGATTGTGCCCTGTGGAATGTTGGTCCACTCCTCTTCATGGCTGTGCGATGATGCTGGATATTGGCAGGAACTGGAACACGCTGTCATATACGCCAAAACAAAAGTGTTGCGTTTATATTTTTGTTATGTATGTATTTGTGTGTTTGTATGTAATTTAATATAACAAAAAGAAAATACTATGAAAATAATATAGTAATTACTTGTATAAAAGTATTTTATATTGGTGACAGTTACTGTAATTTGTTATTACGGGTATAATCCTTAGTTGATTTGGTAATGACAATAATTTGAATAAAAAGTGTTGTTAAAAATGAGCTATTTCCTGTCAAATCTGGATTTTTCCTCCAGTGTACCCAGTTCAGTTCTGAATAGACATGGAGCATTTGATGGCTGGTTGATTTATTTTTATGTGAAAGTTGAAATCCTCTCTCTGTCAATCTCTGCAGGTTGCAGGAGCGATTTCTGCTCTGGTGATTCTGGTGATCTTGTTAAAGATTGGAGAACTCTTTGAGGAGCTGCCAAAGGTTAGCTGCTGAATCTGCTCTTGTGTGCGCATGTCATCATATCTGTGCTCAATTCATGAATATATTAATGCATCTGTTTACATAGAAATATACAGACATGTGTGCGCTGGTCTGTTTAGGCAGTGCTGGCGGCTATAATCTATGTAAACCTGCAAGGCATGATGAAGCAGTTTGGAGACATCTGCTCTCTCTGGAGGACCAACAAAGTGGATATGGTGAGAGAGAGAGAGGAGAACAAGGAAGCAAATCTTATGCAACACATTAAAAATAGACCTATACATAAACAAAATAGGACAGAAAGCAGGAGGGAGTGAATAGATTGACAGAAAGAATGAAGAGGGAACGAACTGATACTTCACCTGTTACTCTCTGTGTTGTCTGTCTGTTTAGGTGGTGTGGGTGATGACTATGATCTTGACCATTTTGTTTAATCCTGACATGGGACTGGCTGCGTCTATCGCCTTCTCCATCCTCACCGTGGTCTTCAGAACTCAGCTGTGAGTGACAGAAAGCACATAGACAGAGCTGGAAGATTTCACAGATACACACTCAATTGTGTCACTTGCATCACATTCTTATTGTAAATTCTGTGCAAATTTTTGCTACTGGTCAAGCTGGAAAAGTGATCAAATATTTTCATTGTGCCTTCAAGCCCCACAATGTGCACACTTTTAGGGGAAATAAAAGATGATTAGATTACTTTCTAGCTAATAGTTAATGAAAAATAAACTCTACAAAAGTAAAAAAAAAACAAACAAAAAAAACTGTATAAATAATTTATACATTTTTTAATAAAGCTTTTCTTTATTTTCTTTCTCTCTCCAGACAGTCATAGAGTTAATGAAAAAAACTCTTTACAAAAGTTAAAATCTTAAACACCTTGAATTGAGAATGTAAAACTGGTTCTGCAGGCAGTCTCCTGTTTCACTGAAGTCAACAGAAAATCCAGGAAAAACCTTTTTTTGAATGTCATATTTCGTTTCCTTTGAGTTCCCTGAGCTTGCCCATATGTACCATGGGCTTAGTGTCTGAAATTAAAGTCCTGTTCTTGACAGCATCGATATTAGATGGATGAAAATTCTCCATCTGTCTCTCCTAGTTTTGACATTTTTCTTCTTACCTGTCCCCCCCCCCTCTCTCTCTCTCTCTACAACAGGCCGAAATACTCCATCCTTGGTCAGATTCCTGGCACTGACATCTACAAACCAGTAGAGGACTACAATCAGGTGACCACAACCATGATAACACCACCACCCACATAATTATATAGTATACTGTACGCTTACCGGACACTTTATTAGGTACACTGTACAAGTACTATGTTCTTAAAATCTTCACTGCACTGATTTAAGTGCTGGAAACTTTAGAGATTTTGGTACAAATTGACATTAAAGAATCACACATTTGCTGCAGATTTGTTTGGGTGTATTTAATACTTTTGTTTAATGCTGTACTTGTTATATTTAAACAGCAAATGTGTTGCACACTTGTGAAGTGGTTGAGCTGATACTAAAGCAAAGTTCATCCTACAATTTTATCAGGAAATCTCATCATTTCTGCGTTTTTGATGAAAAACCTGCCTTTCTACTCTTTGATTATCTGATCCATTACTGTCACATATTTGCAAGGTCATGACATGTATGTGCTTTACTTGTTTTGGTTAGCTACTATTTGCTTTAAAGTTATCTGGGAGTGTCGGAATAAGTGGCTTGGTGTAAAAGGGACCTGGTTATAACAAGCATCTAAAATATGTTTATTGGTTAAGCTGAAGCTGATCAGGGTCATAAAACAAAGGTGTGTGTGTGTGTGTGTGTGTGTGTGTGTGTGTGTGTGTGAGAGTGAAATCTGTCTGGATATGTTCATTATATTATA
>CAIGQW010054459.1:1160475-1182539 GCA_903798125.1 Danio choprae
CACACACACACACACACACACACACACACACACACACGCACAGTAGTCTCTCTGTCTGCCTCACAAACTCCATTCCCAGGCTTCAAGGACTCAATCTTTCTGATCTGAGGGTGATCATGACCACAAACGCACGCATAAACGCTTCCATTTTATTTGACACATTGTTGCCACCAAATGGTTCTTATAGTGAGAGGCTTTATTTTTAGCGAATACATTTCTGAGCATGACAGAGAAATAGATGGAAAGATTCCGCAAAGGGGTAAAAATACACACACTCAGTCCTCTGAGACCATGTGAGCTCATTATGTTTTTACAAAGACTCTTTTTGTTACTGATTAGAGGCTGCATTGAGGTCATAACAAATCTGCACAAGTTTGGACCTAATAAGGCTGTTCACCATCTCGCTTTGTCCCTCTTTCCTCTCTTTCTGACTTTATTGGTAGGTTTAGTGTGTATGCTGCTATAGAGTACATTATTTTGTTCTTGCGTGAGACTATTTTGTAAAGATCTATCTGTATTTAGGAAATGAGAAATGGTTCTGAATAATACCAGAACCAAATGACTTTCTATTGCATTTAGAGTATTCATACGTGCATTTTCACTCGGACAAGAGTTTCACTCTGGTCCTCATTTGAAATCGCTTTCCATTAGCATCCCATTAGCTCAAACAACTTTTAATGATTACTCTCTGTAGTGCCTGAATACAATTTCTTAAAAATCATGATGAAATGTTGTTTGATAGGATGAACATTACTGCCTATTTTAGTTTGCTCTCATATGAGCATACATACTATAGCATACAGACACAGATTAGCTTTTTTGCTTTTAATGATTCACAACTGTGTTTTTGGATTTTATAGCACTGTCTGAAGTCCGCTTATAATGTTAGCAAAGGTTTTACATAAAAAAAACAACATTTTAGGCTGTTTCTATATTGTTTTTGACCTTCTGTTTGAAGCCCCCTGTTTTGTTACAAATTAAGTACTTATTATTAAAAATGTCAATATATTTTCATCGTATTTTTGTATTAAAATATTATTTGCTAAAGAAATTATTGCTGTTGGCTAATTAGTATCTTATAACTATTAATTCATGACTAGACCTTTTAGTATACCGGTTTCCAGTTATGAAAAACATACTTTGAGATTTGTCATCATTACTGACCATCTGTTAATATATCAAAATGTGGTTGGAAATGTACACATTTCCATTTCATCAGTAGTTTCATTAGTAGTATTTTATAAAAAAAATATTATTGCTCTCTACAGTAATCAACATTTGAAGTGGATCAAAAAGGTTGATCAAAATTGTCCCAAAACAACTTTGATGAAAGGTTTTGATCCACTTCAAATGTTGACTTCATAGTATTGTTTAATAGACAGTTACTATACACATATTTGCTCACCAACTTTTCTTGCCAACAATTATCTACCATTATTCACCAATTTGAAATATGACTTTTTTAAAAGTACAAATAATAACCATTTTTTGATCAAACTGATGAACCAAAACTCCCTTTACGATTCCCATCCCAGATCAATCACCTGCCTCTTCTTCCATCAGGGCGCTGGTGTATGTTGCCCATGGAGCTGGAGAGCATTGTGGGGGATACGCTGACATTGCTCACAGTCTGACCCAGCATGGCATTCTGGTGTTCGCCCACGACCACGGTGAGTGGCAGAGTCCCAATCAAACGGCTGAAATCCCCAGCACTCAGATTTGGTTGGTTAACAGCGATGCTTTATGGGTGATGTAGGAGGGCGTGCTCTTTATGAGGCTGCGCGAGTGTGGGGTGAAAAAATTAAATTTACGCCCACATCAGATTCCTGGTAATTCATCCACCCAGTTCTCCTGTCATTTATAACAGATGTTGTGGGGTGGGTGAAGAGTGGGGGATGGAGTTGAGAAATGACATAAATGGGATGAAATGAGTGGAGAGTATAGAAAATAGCAGGTGCTATGTGTACAGCATGTTAAAGAGGTTTTGCGGCAGTGCCATGGTAACTCATGATTCACACAGAGAGACAGCGAGTCGTCTTGTGATGAGCAGTTGGGGTTTTGTGAGCGTGTGATTTGACTGTCTGCTGTCTCAGTGTGAGTAATTGGTCCTATTGAAATACAACAAACAGAAAGCATTACAAGTCACTCTCTCTCTCTCTCCTCCTCTACACACTCAGTGTGTCTGTACGCCACATGATTTTGGGGGGAATTATTCTAATCTATTCAATCAGTTTGTTTGTTCCATTATTCATTTTATGTTAATTTGGCTGATTAAATGTCGTGTCATTTGTATCCTGGCATTTCCTGAGCTCTTCTTTGTGAGTTGTTGGCATGGTGTTGTGAGTGACAGTCCTTGTTTATTTCCTCTTTTTTAAAAGAAAGCCAATATACAAAGACATGGGTGAGTAGAAAAACATGTATGGGGTGTAATTCACTCTCTTTCTGTTTCAGTTGGTCATGGTCAAAGTGAAGGTGAGAGGATGGAGCTCAAAAACTTCCAGATTTACATCAGAGACTCCCTTCAGCACATTGACATCGTGAAGGCTCGGTATCCCAAGCTGGCCATCTTCATCGTTGGACATTCAATGGTAAGATTTCAAGCAAACCAAAAGAATAGTTTATAGCATGCCAAATACTAGTACTTGATGGTTCCCTTTAGGGATGCACCACATTTTTGGCTGCTGGAAATTATATTATTTTCAGCCAAAAGAGCTGAAAAAGAGCTATGCAAAAAAAAAAAAAAAAGAGCTATGCTGCTTTTTGTTTGTGTGTTTTTAAAATCTAGTATAATTTAAGGCATTAAGTTAAATGCAAAGTCTTATACTATTTAATAAATTAATCAATTATTATTACAATGCATTTGCAGTTTCACTTTTGATTTAGATTTTTGGCCAAGTGCATTCAGAATTTTTGGTTTCTGCCCAGAATTTTCATTTCGGTGCATCCCTAGTTCACTTTAGAGATTCCGTTGTAACTGCATTGTAACTACATTGACTGTCACTTATTAGAGTATTAGTTAACAGAATATATTAATATCTGCTAATGTTTTATTTTGATGTTCGCCCAACAGATATTCTACTACCTTACTATTTTTGCATGTACACCAACTAATACTTTTAACCCTAACCCTAACCTATAGTCTTTACCAGTACTCTACTAATACTCTAATCTAATAAGAGTTAATTGACATGTACAGCATAGTCGCAAAGTAACTTATATATTCAAGAGATTATCTCTTAAGACCCTGTTTACATCTGGTATTGAGATGCATTTTGATCAATCGGATCACAATGGGGGTACATTGTCATTTACAACTGGTTATCTATGTATTTTTGGTTTGGGTATAAAAACCCTATATAAAAATGTAGGCAATTGGGCTGAATCTGAAAATTTTGGTGCCATTTAAATGTATGAGCTGTCAATTGAAATCAAAGTGCTGGAAGTAAAGGATTGGACATGTGCTTCTTTAAATGAATATCCTGTAAGTAATTTGTATAGTTAAACCTGCTTTCTGTAGATTTGCAGCTCTATTTTTCCATGCATATGCTGTATGATTAGCTCACAGGACAGAAACTAACACAGGACAGCTTAGTTTCAGGACAGTATGGAAAAGCACAGGCAAATGCGCTGAAGCAGGTTGGATATAAACACTGCAGCAGGGTTAAAGACCGTAATGTTTGAGAATGAGGTCAGTAGGTGAAGAGTAGGTGGTCTTATGTGGCTGTTTGCATATTTTGTTTTTGACTACCTCCGGACGTAGTTGAAAGTAGTCCAGCTCAAAATATTTCCGACCCAATTTACAGCTGTATTTTCGATTAAATTTATTAAAATGCATCTTAATATCAAATTTAACTAAATTTAACCCTAATTTATACCAACATTTATACAATTACAGTTTATTACTGTTGATCATTTGCATTTAAACTGTAGAAAAACTGATCAATTCTGTTAAATTACACAGAAAAACATCCAACTTTCAGGTTAATCACCATAAACTTAAGGTTTTTATGAGTTATTTTATGAAATTGCTCTGTGCATTTACAGTAATTTACTTTTAAAGTACAGTTTTTCCATGTGCATTAACTCAGAATTTACTGAATTTATCCTTATTTTTACAGAAAAAACACAACTCCAATCTCTGTAAAATAAAAGGTTAATAGAAGTTAGTTTGTGTGAATAAGGCCTTTATAGTAAAGTGTAACCTTGCAAATAAACATTTTCAGTATTTGTGAGGGAAAAAATCAGGCACAAAGCTAAAAGAATGACCATAGAACTAACAATGAGAGTGAATACACATATATGTTAAGGTAAGAAAAACCACAGTTATATTTCCCTAACCTCCCGGAGGGTTTTTGCATAGGTAGGCATTTTATGGCACATTTTCCCCTTTTTATTTTGCATATTGATTTGTATTGCAATGTACCTATTGTTTCACGCAGCCTGATTTTGTCGAACAATTTTTCCACTCATTCATTTATTTGCATTGTCACAAGTGTGGAAACATCTAATATTCAGATTTAAATGTTTCCTTCATTCATATTAAAATTCTTTCTGAGAATAGGACTCCAAAAGATGTAAATATTATTTTGGGACGGAAATTGTGTATGCAAACACGTAACCCTCGGTTTACTAACTATTCAAAGCCAACTACAACTGTTGAGAGCGATAAAGTAAACTATTTGAAACTGTGATTCACAGGGTGGAGGCCACAGGAAGACCCGTTTGCTTTCGCTTTGTTACATTTTCCGTGTTCTCTGTGTGTTCAACCAGACTATACATGGCTAAGAATCCGCTTATAATGAAAACAAGAAACCAGCTGGAAGCTCTTTACTTTTCTTTTTTACTTGACTGTTCCTATTAATAAAACAGACCAGCTGCATACTCAAGAAACTTCATTAGCCATATCGACTAGAAATGGGTTTGTATGTAGGTCAAAAATAAGACATTTTGGTGCCTGCTTTGAATTATAAATACAAAAGTGATTTTAGATGCATTGAAAGCACATTAAACGCAAGATTCTGTGTTAATATAGTTTTTGAACGTCTTCATTTATTATAACAGATGTATTTATGCAAAAACGTAACAGCATAATTGCAGTTGAAGAGTAAATTATTATGAAAAAATTCTTCAAATATAAAGAAAGATTGACACAGTTTTAAACAGTAGTTGTTTTGGTCCCACTTTATTTTAAGTGGCCTTAACTAATATGTACTTACACTGAAATGTATAATTCGTTACAGTGTAGTTATTGTGTAAATACATGTTTTTACATTGTACTTATGCTTGATTAAATACCTGCATGTAATTACATCTGTAATTATTATTTGTATAATTACACTGTTGATCATCCCTTATACTTTAACCCACCCTTAAACCTACCCATACCACCAAACCTGTCCCTAACCCTATCCATATCCCAACTCAAGAGCACCAGAACTGTTCTGCAGTACATTGTGAACATACAAGTTCATTGTGAACATACAAGTACATTGTATTTATATTTTGAAGTAAGTACATAGTAGTTAAGGCCACTTAATATAAAGTGTGACCAGTGTTTCTAATAACTAATATCTAGTGACTCATTGATTTTGTCTTTGCCATAATGACAGTCAATCATATTTTTTTAGTTATTTTGCAAGATACAAGTATACAGCTTAAAGTACAATTTAAAGGCTAAACTAAGTTTACTACAATAAAAAAATACTTTTGTTGCTTGTTCATATTACTTACTTAAAATGAGTTGAAACGACACAATTCTTAGTTTTTTTTTGGACAACTTAATTGTTTTATGATTAATCCACTTAAATTTGTATTGTTAACTTAATATTTGAAAGTTAACTTCATAAATTTGTGTTCCATATGAAGGAATTGTGTGGTACCCAGCATTTTTCAGCAAGTTAGATTAATTAGGCAAGTTATTGAACAATGGTGGTTTGTTCTTTAGTCAGTCGGAAAAAAATTGTTAGGGGGCTAATAATTATAATAATAATAATAATAATAATAATAATAATAATAATAATACATTTTATTTTATTTAGCGCCTTCAAAAAGTAGCCCCTCAAAGGGCTTTACAAACATATAAAAAGATACACACAATGATACATGCATAACAGGCTAGACAATGCAATTATAATAAAAACTCACATTTATTAAAAGCAATCACATAAAAGCCACCCAAAAAAGTAAGTTTTAAGTGATGATTTAAAAACACTCAGGGATTCTGCATTCCGAATATCAGAGGGCAGAGAGTTCCACAATTATTCCCTAATTTAATAATATTGTCCTTAAAATATCCTTTTATTCCAACCAAACTAGAAGAAATAAGACTTTCTCCAGAAAGAAAATAAGATAAGAAATACTGTGAAAAACGTTCTTGCTCTGTTCAGTTTCGCTTGGAAATATTTGTGAAAGAATTACCACAGAGGGCAGCGCAGTGGGTAGCGCTGTCACCTCACAGCAAGAAGGTTGCTGGTTCGAGCCTTGGCTAGGTCAGTTGGGATTTCTGTGTGGAGTTTGCATGTTCTCCCTGTGTTCGCGTAGGTTTCCTCTGGGTGCACCGGTTTCCCTCACAGTCCAAAGACATGCCATATAGGTGAATTGGGTAAGCTAAGTTGTCCGTAGTGTATGTGTGTTAATGAGATTGAATCGGTGTTTCCCAGTGATGGGTTGCAGCTGGAAGGGCATCCGCTGCGTAAAACATATGCTGGATAAGTTGCTGGTTCATTCCACTGAGGCAACCCCAGATAAATAAAGGGACTAAACCGAAAGGAAAATGAATGAATTAATGAATTATCACCGGAGGGCTAATAATTAAGTCTTCAACTGTATTCTGACCTTTACTTTACTAAAAATGTGTTCATATGTGTTCATTCTAAATCCTATATTTTAAATAATTAAAATTTGTGCTGGCAAATGGTTGCAATAGAGTGGTTTAAAGCATAGTAGCAAATTATAGAGATTTAAAATGTCAGTTATTGAGAATTTTGGGGCTGAACCATAATTAGAGCCTTTTAAAATGACTCATTAAATTATCTAAATACGCCTAACAACATTTTTAGGTATATGAACTATTATTACACTGAATGACATATTAGAAAGTGTCTTGTACAAATCATTACAAAAAGGTCATTGTTGTTCTTTCACTCAAAACAGAACGCACATTACTGCACGGAGACATCTACTAATAATACCCATAATGCATCTCTCCCGTTCCTTCCCAGCAGATTCTCAATCTAAATAATAAAGTGCATTATTTTTTGCCCTCCGTCTTTCTGACTTTTATTTATTTCTTCCCCTCTTTCTCTCTCTAATCTTGTCCCTTATGTAACATGCCAGCCTGTTTGGTCCTTATATAATCACAGCCTCAAGTCTTTGATAAGAAATATAGAAAAATGAAATGACCTTCCATCTTGCTTCCTGCGTAAATGACGTGTGTATTGTTTAATAATCATGGGATTGTCTGTCCTTGTGCTTTTCACTTCCTGAGACCTGAGGAACCCAAGTTACTGGCTGAATAAACATTTGCTTTCCTATCGCATGTTTACAGATGAAAGTGATCAGTGTCATATAATTGTGTGTGTGTGTGTGTGTGTGTGTGTGCTTGTAAAGGAAGTCACGTATACAAGCTGTTATAATTATCCGTCTGTTTGGGTGTGTTTGAAATGTTATTCCCAGGGATGTGATTTATTGCAATTAAAAAGCAATTACATTATGTAATCGAATAAAAGCAAACCACCTATTTATTTGGTGATGGTGTGCATTTGGTTGCGTGTGTCCAGAATGAGTGTGTGTTTGGGTTTGTGGATGTGGACTGAAAGTGTGTGTAATTTGGCGCTGGCCATTATCGGAGAGTCTTTGAAATGTGCTGGGAACTGCTCTTTAATCTCTCCACCTCTTTTGAAAGCTGGCCTCTGCTCATGAATATTCATGGCCAGGTTCATAATAGCGACGAGATGAAGCAGAGCATCAGAAAATTACCAATTAGGGGCTTCTCGCCTAGAGGAAGGCTTGTGAGGAAGATTTTTATTTATTTATTTTTTTAAGTGAATACTCAGATTAAAAAACTTCCCAAATGTAATTATGAAACATTTGGTCACCATATGTCTTATATATATCTTTATCTTTATTGCATTTTAACTTTACACTCAAATAAGATAATACATTAAAATTCAGAGTTTTTGCAAAAAAAATAAAAGACAAACTTTGGACTGTATTTCCAGTTTTGGCTTTGGCACTGACTAATCTAATGTATATGCACAAATATATATTAATATATTTAAAGCATCCTATAGAAAATATTAATTTAATAGAGATATCTGTACTCATATATCCTTAATATGCTATATGCATAGAGTTTATATGTTCTTTCTTTCTCACATGATTATATCTGTTACACTAAATTAACAATTAAACATTACTTCACCTATAATTCGACTTTTTAATCACAAAGGTTATTTGAAACATTAAGGTGGACACATTAATATGATCTATGAGTATATAAAACTAGATCTGTAAATTTAAAATGACAGACATTACATTTTCTTGCAACTTTGAATTGTTATTATTTTGAATTATTTTATTATCAATCAAATTAATTACCACAATTAAATCAGTAATACACTATTTGCCTTTAAAATCAGAATGAAACAATTATAACATTTCTTTACCCTGAGCTGGAAATAACTTGTATGATCAGTAATTGAGATTCTAAATGTTATATTTTATTTTAAATGTTATATTTTCATACTACATTAGTTGAATGTTTATATATTCAACTAAACTAGTATGTTTTTTGCTGTTTTCACTAACATGACCGGGTCTGTTTGTTTTATTTTAGGGTGGAGCCATTTCCATTCTGACCGCATGCGAGAGGCCGCAGGATTTTACAGGTGTGGTTATCATCGGCCCTATGATTCAGATGAATGCTGAATCTGCTACACCCTTCAAGGTAAAAAAAAAAATGTTAAAATCACACGAGAGTGAAAGCAAATTTCTCTTCTTCCCAAGTGTGCTTTTGTTTTCATTCACAGCCGAAACATGAGGCTGTAAATTAGATTTGCTGCCCTCTGCAGTCAGACGGTTAAACACAATCAAATAACAATGGCTTGTAAATGTCAGCTGTCAAATAACAGCAGTAAAGCAATCAATAACTGCTTCTCTAGACTGACATTTATTGTTGATATTTTTTTTTTTTTCTGCTTTGGATGTAGTGAAATTATCACGTTAACCGTGAACATGTTACAATTGCATTTGATGACATGAAAAGTATTATTTATCATTCATTCATTCATTTTTTTTCGGCTTAGTCCCTGTATTAATCAGGGGTTGCCACAGCGGAATGAACCGCCAACTTATCCAGCATTTGTTTTTACACAGCGGATGACCTTCCAGCCACAACACAACACTGGGGAAAACTCATACACTCTAATAATAATAATAATAATAATAATAATAATAATAATAATAATAATGAAATATGTATTGTTTTTATAAAGGAACAGAATGTGCAGAATTTGTTGTAAGATCCTTAAAATACACTTCATTATTTTACAACTTTTTTATAAATATATGATAATTTGAAGGATAATCAACAGTATGTATGGAGCACCATACTTATTATTACACTATCTATTATATTACAGGTTATATTATGGATTACTTACGTTATATTAGTGTCCAAGTAATCTAATCTTGTTGATAAAGATGAATACACATCGTGACAATCCATTGTAGCAATAAGTGTATCACTTGATCTGAAAGTGAAAGTTTATGCAAGTAAAATTTCTTAATTGTTAGTGACCCAGAATGTAAAAATCATCATTTTAATGCTTAATAATGCTTTGTAAAACTGGGAATGTGAAATATTTAAATTGTAAATACTACAAATTAAGTCATTCAGTGTCTGATGCAACAGAAATGTTACTAGAGTTTTAAAATGTTCAGTTCCCTGCAGTAAACTGATAATGTCTGTGGCTTCATGGATTCTTTTACAGGTTTTCATGGCCAAAGTTCTAAACCGCTTGGCTCCTAGACTCACTCTCGGCCCAATCGATCCAAAATTTATCTCACGGGATCCAAAACAGGTATGTGGAATGTATGTGAAAGGTCTTCTGTAATGTATATGTGCGTATATTATAACACTGACAGTTAGTGTTTAAAGAGACAATCTGGTGGGGTTACTTGTGATAATAATGTTATAATGTGTTGAAAAAATATTTACACTGTAAATCTACTCTTTCAGAGTGAACCATAAGCAATGCATCGAGATGATAACATATGACTTTCATTTTCAGCTTGGCCATGAAATACTGTGATGTTCCACAGAAACAGCTTGTGCCGTTTATCTAGGCTTAGAAGATAAACAAACCAGACTTCAAAAGCTGAAGCTAACTGTTTTCAGAGAATCTGCTTTTTGTTAACTTGTGTCGTAAAACTGTTTCCGGGGCCATGCCTCTGTTCTTTTGTAGTGAGAAACTTCTTTTTCACTAGTTGTTTGTGACCACTGTTTAGCCATCTTACACTGCATCACAGACAGTAATATTTTAACTGAACTTTTTCTGAATCTGACAACTGGGTTTCAAATGATTATAGTTGAGGGAACAACTTCCATTCAAAAGAACTGAAACAAATCACTTTGAATAATTAAGCTGCACTACAAATGGGGGATTCTAGAATTGGGGTACATTTTGCATCTCCTAGATAAACCTTTAAAATTAAATTAAAATTAAATTTTGAATAATAACCCAAGTATATCAATTTATATCTAAAAATAATATGTATATGTGTATTTAAGAGATATTTTGTCTTAAAAATATGAAAGACCATGTTCTCCCCGTGTTTGCATGGGTTTCCTCCGGGTGCTCCGGTTTCCCCCACAAGTTTAAAGACATACGCTATAGGTGAATTGGGTAAGCTAAATATTCTGTAGTGTATGTGTGTGAATGAGTGTGTGTGGATATTTCCCAGTGATGGGTTGCGACCGGAAGGGCATCTGCTGCGTAAAACATATGCTGGATATGTTGGCGGTTCATTCCGCTGTGGCAACCCCAGATTAATAAAGGGACTAGACCAAAAAGAAAATGAATGAATGAATATGAAAGACTATACCACATTAACCACTATAACTATTGTCTCTGCCTCCAGAATTGTACATTCAGCTTCAATTCTCATGAAATAATTCTAAAAGTCTAATTTTCATCTTTGTTTTTTTTACTCTATTAGGTTAAATAAACTATTTTTCTTTATCAATTGTATTTTCAGTAACAAAGAAATACATATTGTGCCTCTCACTATATTCTGGTCAACTCTGTTACATTGGTTATAAAAAGGCATAGCAATCTGAAAAGCACTGATAGAAAAAGTATTTGACCTGCTCCAAGTGATGTCACTTCCTCTGGCAGGAAACTCTGAAACAAAGAAGGGATACTAGAAGTCTAGAAGGGAACTCTAGAAGGGATACAGCTGCAGTCGGAAGTTAGCAAGAATTATTTATATTATTTATTAAAATATACATTTAATATTGTTTTATTACATTTAAATGAATGCCATTAGTATCACAAGCATATATGTTTCCAAAACTCTTTTGAGCTCACTGACTTCACCAGATTTGTATCTATTTACTACAGTATAGTAATCTTCCAGTAATGCCCATAAGTTTAGTTTTTTTTTGCTTTTTAGTTTTTTATGAGATATTCATGGTCTACTGATGGTAACTTGTTAACTCTAATAAGTTTTTAATAATTTCTGATAAATTATTTTATGTGGATTAAACATAAATCAATGTCTGACTGAGATCAGTCATGCATATAAACAAAACGATCTTGATTTTCAATAGTATTGCAGCAAACTATAAGCATATATTAGTGCCATTTGTTGTTCTCTTTTGAGCATTTGGACTATTGACGTCAGCAAGTGGGTTGCCTTGAAGATTGAGTTAGTGCTATTGGGATTGTGTTTTCAATTGTTCTTCATCTCCATGTGTCTGTCAGGTGGAGGCATATGAAAAGGATGAGCTGAATTTTCACGGAGGGCTACGCGTCTCGTTCGGGATGCAGATGTTGAATATGACGTCTCAGATCGAAAGAGAGTTACCCTACATCACGTGGCCCTTTTACATTCTACATGGAGACGCCGACAAACTGTGTGACATCAGAGGCTCTCAATTAATGTATAATGAAGCCAAGAGTACTGATAAAAAACTGAAGGTGAGTCAAGCATTCAGAAATATTGGCCAAAAAAATGCAAATATTTTGCTCAACTTAATGTCAATACAAATCTTATAGAATCTGATATTCCAAATACCAAAAATATATAATAACAAATATTTTAATTGGTTGTGAATAAAACATGACTCAAGGTTATTTTATACATAATATAATGTTTGTATGTATTAATATGATTTGTATTTATGTACTTGTGGTGATGTTGTATTTGTAGATGTTTTGAATATTACAGCATAACTTGATCCAGATGCACATTCTGCACTCATGACATAAAAACAATAGACCATCTGTGTACAATCACTCGTTTATATGCGTTCCCTAGTGTGCGTAGTAACCTAGATCTGTTTCTCTGTGACAAACAGGTATATGAAGAAGCTTACCATGCCCTACATCACGACTTACCTGAAACAATCGAGTCTGTTTTAAAGGAGGTGAGCACCTGGATCGTGGAGAGAGTCCCTGCCACCCAAGACTCTTAGCTGTCAATCACAGCATACACATACATGCCTAAGCCCCACCCCCTGTCCAATCACATCTCTACTTTACTGAGAGATATCAGCCTGCACTACATGCAAACAATACTATCCTCTGTTTAATTAACCTAGAGGTCTTTACTAAGTGACCTTTGACCACAAGGGAAAGCACTGGGGATGAAAAGGGTAAAAAAATGATCACCATACTTCCCCAGTTGACTGATTACATTAAGAATTACAGTTTTTTATTACAAGATTTCTGATATGCTGTTTAAATATGAAACGAGGCTAATTTAAATATATATCTAGCACAAAAATCTGAACATAGTATGAAGTCAGGTGACACCACAGGGTCTTTTTTATCACTCCATAATTCAGAAACTACATTGAACAGCCAGCAAAAATAATTATAATAACAATATTTTTAAGAATAAAAGGTTTTTTGTAATCAGATAAATTATGTATGGACATATCCCTCTGTAAAAACGTTCAAAATATAGATACAACTGACATATTGGTGTAAAAATGTGATGAATGTAAGATCTGAAAGCTGCTGAAATGGAGATTAAGTGCAGGAGAAAAAAATCGTTATGAAAAAACGGCTTTTAAAAATATGGAAATATAGAGGAGTCAATTATTATACTGTGACAAAAGAAACACATGAAGGTGTTTTTTGAATGTTTTCCTTACATTATACTGAAAAAAATGAAAAGCCAAAACCTCAAATCTGACAGGTGCATTAAAAAAGCAACATTTTTTTCCTGCAGTGTCTCACTTTATAGTCCAATTAAGCTTTAATATGGCCAGTAAGGGTTCTGTGGGAGTTCTTATTCCCTGTCAAACTTCAAAAGGCATCAGCTCTGCAGGACATGGCATACAGGAAAATGAATGCCGCTTGCCCTCAGTGTTGCCTCTCTTGCGTGTTGCCACAGTAATAAAACACTCTCGTTGATGTCCACTGCTCATTAGAGATGCGGTGCTGCCCCCGCTGGACAACAGCAGTTCTGCATTCTGCTTTGAGCGCAGTTACCAAGCAACTCAACCATATATATTACATATAGCTTGGCAGGAAAACAAACCGAACGAGAATATGGAAATGCCTTGAGACATTAAGAGAGCAAAATGTCCGCTGGGTGAGTCTAACATTGGACTCAAAAGAGATCAATTGGACAATCTCTACACTACAGACACATCTAACTATGCAGGAGATCCCCCCCTATATACACTATATATGCCCACAACAAGGAAAATTGGAGAGAAATTTCTTTTTGTGGTTTGACTGTTTCAGACACCTAAGACTGTTTCATTCCTTCGAGTAAATGAAAAGTAAATGCAGCTGCGTTTGCTGAATATAAAACCGATTTACAGCTGATTCTTCCTTACAAGCTCTGGAATTGTAATATCTCATTCCATTATTTTTTACAACTGTTTTGTTATTTTTTTTGACTACTCTATTAATGAATATGTTACTGTTGAAATGATAGTGTGTTCACAATAGCTTTTGGCCTCATCGCAGACCTTCCGGGTGCTAATGGGGTTTGTAGCTCTAAAACAACATGGAATTGTAAAAGGTCAGTCGCTCACACCAGCTTAACATTTAACACGACTGATAAAGAGTGAATTTTGTTACAAAGGTTTGCATGCAAGACTCAAAAGCATTTTATCAATGAATGTGGAGCATTTAGTTGAATGTGGCACATTTTTAATGGAAGCAAAACGTTTCTTTAGCTTACTTTTATAGATTGTCGTTGAATGCTCTGGTTTAAGATCAGGTAGTAACAATACTGAAATACAGAACTGAAATGTCCAGATTGTAAATAGTGTGCATGTTTGTGTATGCATTTTGGAGAGAGACTATATATATATAGATAGAGAGAGAAGCTATATAGTTTGGGTGTTTGTTTAACATGTAATGCATTTTATTACATATATTGTCTCTCTGTCATTTGAAAGTATCACACGTACATGAATTTGTAGAATAATCTAATCTGTCTCAGTGATAATCCTCTTCGACTTTGACTGTTTTTGTAACTGTTCTCAAATCTTCCTTTGGAGGAAGTGCTAGGAACACTGTGATTGGCGGAGCAGCTCATATTCTCAAGGACGTTGTTTTTTACATAGGGCAATAATAACATGATTAATTTGGATTTGAACTTGCTTGCCTTTACTATATGACATCTAAAATGCTCTCCTACAGTCGCACTGTCCTAGTAAATGGCACATTTAATAAAAAAAAAGGGTTCTGAGTTCTTTGCATAAATGCTGTAATATATTAAACAGAAATGAAAGCTATAATGTGATTAAGTAATACTCTGTATGGAACTGTTAATTATATAAAATAATAAATTTTAAATGCAAAAAAATGGAAATTGTTTGTGTGCATTTATTATAGACTGAAGATGATTCCACCCCAGTGATATGCCGTGGTCATGTGTTATGATGATGCCCTTCAGCCCGAGTCTCCAAAAAAACCCTTGTATATAAAAAGCCCTTTACTTCCCAGAACAACAACATTTTTAAAGATTGTTCTTTCAGATTGCAATGCCTGAATTAACTATTCTCGGGAAATTCACTGCAATGACCTTTATTAGAACCAGATAGTGAACAACTAAATTATGATCCAATTTGTTCCTGAAAACGGTCCTTTGAAGTCACACAGCTATTATTCCAGTGGGCTTGTTTCCCTTGGTGGATTTCTGATCTAGTTTCTGCAGGCAACAGGCTTGTGCATTCAGTCAGAGCTCATTTATAGACATTTTCCCTATTTCACTTTAAATAGGCAAATGTGTTAAAGTTGAAAACCATAAGTTATATATAAGTTATATTCTTTCATTACTTATGGTTAGCTGAGAAAACAGATCAGGACCTGATTTTGTCAGTGGAAAAATTTATTAATTTAAAGAAATTAAGTTAATGAAATTAAGATGATTAAGTTGCATTAATTGTAATTGGGTTAATAATGGTAATTCTCAGATTAAATGTTCTTAGTTCATCTAAGGAAATAAATTATTTTATAACATTTTTTATCTGAATTTCAATTGTATTTATTTAGTTTGCAATTTTTTTTTCAGCGTAAGATTTACATAATTTGGTTATTAATAAATTGGTTATGAAGGTTAATTGATTTTGACTGTTTTAACCCTTTAACTGCCCCACCAAGAAAAAAATGTTTGGATTGCATTTCTTAACTCCTAATGTCGCTAGTTAACACACTCAATGCATTTTTTTTTCAACACATCCCATAGTTTCTAAAATATCAGCCTCTAACAAATGGTTGATATGTCGGTTTATGGTAAAGGTACCGGATTAATACATATACTATAAAAAATATGAAAATATGAAGTGTAAGATCAATTTATTAAAATAAATATTCAAAATAAAACATTTTTGAATACTAAATCCAAATTTCTTTTGAAGTATGCCATAAAATATTTCAGTTTTTCATTTAACATGCTTTCTTGTTTTTTTTTACAATAAAACCAAAATCAAGTGTAGTCCAAAATCAATAGGACGTTTGTTTGATTTATAAACCAACAATGCTGTGTGTGTAAGCCATTATTTAAAACAGTCATTCTTTAAAACAGTAAAAACATGGTCAACCGTTTGGTAGAGCGGCAGTCAAAGGGTTAAGAAACCATGAAATTCAAAGAAACTTTATAAGGTTCCAATGATTCGATTTAGTTTAATTTTGAAAATTAGAAGATTATTTGTATTTACAAAGGCCATAAATATTTATTAAAATAATTTTTTTCACCAGTATTAAAATTTATATTAAAATGGGGTTTAATTAAATGGTTATATCCAGTAATTAAATTTGCCCCCACATTCACTCATTAAAAAGAGTTTGTTGATAAGAAGCAGTATATGTTTAGTAAACAAAAAAGTTATGGTTATGACAAAATAATTAATCCAAATATAGTACAGATTTAAATGCATTGTGAGTGTTAAAACGTACGACACCTTCAATAAGCGAATGATAAGTGAAAGCTGATTAAAGGATGAAACGTCTCGTTTTGTGTTTCACAGAAGAAGAAGAAATACAGGTTTGTAATTGCATGATGCTGAGCGAACAATCCCTTTGAGAAAAGAGGAAATCCGGCTTTCACGGTGAGCTGCAATTAGCCGGCAGGGGGCGCGTGGGGGACCTCGAGGAAATGACTGGAGGATTTAAAGGTGGTTCTGTGTGTCCATGGCAACGGCTTTACCTGCGACCTGAATGGAGACCCGAGAATAGATCGACTGCTCTATATTTACTGACAGGGAACTCCTGCTCTCCTGGCGGATATTCATTTCATAAGTTCTCCTTAAGATGGAGCTTTCTAAACCACCGAACCCTTCTAGGAATTCACAGTTAGCTATAGTCTTTGCGCTTTCAAAGTTGACCTAATAAACGACTCATGTTGTACATCATATTCGATAGTAAAAGTTAATATTTTACGTTTTATGGTTGCATACAACGCGTGCCACAATAATCTCTTTTCGTGACACCTCCACCTTTTGTTGTAGGCTACTTCTGTTTTTACTTCACTCACTTGCATTACTGACTGAAAGAGGGATTCCGTGTATTGCTCAACGCTGAGTTCTCGCTGAGGTCAGAATTGGCCCTGAACCCCATTACAGCCTCGCAGAATAACTCATCTTCACCCACTTCCTAAATCTCGCACACGCACGCTTCAGAGGGGCGGAGCTAGTGTCCCATGCTCCTCTGCGATTGGTTCATCTCGCCGTCCATCAGGGTTTGACGTTGTGGCTCGCTCTCGAACTCTGTGACCGCGCCCCCGAGGCTCAGCGGCGGTGGAGAAGGAGAGAGTGTGCACCTCAGGAGGAACCAGCGGTCTGTTCTCACAGGGAAAAAACGAGAAAATTTCAGCTCATACATGGCGAAATTTGTTTTATTCGACGTCCAGACACATATTCATTCAGGACCGCGGCTCTGACAACGACAGGCGACGCGAATATCCGCAGCTCACAGAGCTTGGAGTTTACCGAGGGTTTTTTCGTAGCAGTTTCGTGCTTGGAGGCGCGCGAGTGCCGGTGTCGTCGTCTCCGTGGGCGCCGTTTCGTGCTTTCCGGTGACAGCTGACACTTGTCCGATTTCCCAAGACTAGAAGGCCTGCTCTGCTCTGTCTCGCTCCAGCCCGGTATCCCTGTCAGCGCGGGGCCGCCTGCACACTCACCCCGTAGCGGCCTCGCTCCTTGACGAACCCCCGGCGACGACAGTGCTTCCTCCCCTGTAGAGCCCGTTACCTACACTCCTCGACAACACCTGCCGTGTTTACAACGACCAGCAAAACCGGGAATCTTAGGAGGAAAACGGACAAGAGAGACGCTGGTGATATCGACAGGCGGAGCTGTCATTCAACATATCAACAGCTCTTTGAATTTAAGCATATTTAAGAGTTTATTCTCACGCGACTCTCGTTCTCTCTCGCATATCCTTAATCAAGCTATCAAACAGCCAAACGTCTGACATAGAAACTAAACACGCTTGGAGCAAAGGCAAGGCCTTGTCTGCTAACTCAGATAACGTTAGCTGCATCGCTAACACTCAGCCTGGGTTTAATCAGCTTCTAATCTCATTAACTCCACTTTTTGACTCCTATTCATCGCTTATTTTGTACAATACTGCACAATAGAGGACCGATTTTAAATTAAAGCCATTGGTTCAACGCACAGTACAGTATCTCTGCCAAGAGATCTGTTCAGCAGCAGCAGCAGGAGGAAACAGCTGTCAGCCTTTATTTTCTACTACTCGGCCTGATTAATTCCCACCTTGGGAAACAAAAACCCGAAGAATCTTATGTGTTGGGCTGGTTTCAGCTGACCTTTGCTACGAAAATTAACTAAGTCCCTCGTGAGCTTCTTGCGCTGTAACCCGCTGCATGCACTGATACGGGAAGGACTTGATTTATATTTTTGTACCATAGTTCAGGAGCCATTTAGAACAGGGTCAGATCTCCGCACAAACCCCTACTACTGTTCAAACATGAGTATTGAGATTCCAGTCGGTCTGACGGAGCTGCTTCAGGGCTATACCGTGGAGGTGCTGCGCCAGAGGCCGCCGGACCTGGTGGAGTTCGCCGTGCAGTATTTCACCCGCCTGCGGGACACCAGGAGCCAGGACGGGTCCGGGGCCGCCGCCAAAACCGGGGGGAAGGGAGTGATGTTTGATGGCGAGCCGATGCAGACAGAGTCCAACGGGGACGAAGATGACGAGGACGATGACTCAGATTTTGAGCGTGAGTGCCTCTTTATTAAATGAGCTGCCTGTAAATTACGAGATTGCGTTTGTTTTAGTGTATAGTGTGTTTGCACGGCTAACAAGGATGTCAGATTTCCCCAGTGATGGGTAACGTGAGCAACGGCCCTATCTAGGCTGTTTCCATGGCACTCGCTCTCATCCATGCGCTTGATTGACAGGGTGACAAGTAGCCTGCACTAGGCATCCCCAGAATGCATGCAAAATTAAAATGCTCTAGTAATGGGTTTGCATTAATATTTATGCATCTCCTTTTGAATAGAGACGGCGTGAGTGCGATGCTAACCCATTCGTGCAATATGAATTGCTTGTATGAATGGATGCGGGCTGGCCATTGAGAATGCTAACAGGGATTTTTCATAATGGAGAGAGGTGCGCTCGTGCACATCAAAGCAGCCCCTCTTTCCTTTCATGTAGTGCAGAGCGAACAGCTGCGCTTTCCGAACAGATTCACTGGCAGACATTTCTGAAGTCAGCATTTGTGAATTAAAGCATTCTTAAAAATTAGTGATAGTGGGAAATCTGGGCCACGTGAGGAAGCGGTGTTGAAATGGATAGGGGGATTATTTCACCTGGACAAATCGCTTAATCATATTTAATCAAGCCGCAGGGTGTGCAATACCTGCCTGTCTCTGTGGATTATGACTTGTTTGTTTAATATTTAAGGATGTAATTGTTTTCATAACCTACTATTACTAAACGGAATGGGGAAGTCCATGCCTATCTATGTGCTAAATCTGATCTCCGATCACTCAAGATTGTGTACTTTCTGTGGTTTGTATTTGAGCTGGTGCAGTATTCGCATGCATACTTTGCTGCTGTATACCGTGGTATGTTAAATGATCTTGTCTGAGCATGGAACAGTAAGTACATTTACACGCGCAGTGGTTATAATCAAACGACAGTAGGTTTAATCTCCAACTATTATTCAAATATTCAAATGATTCTGTTGAACCAACAATTGCCTGATGTTTAAAGGCAAGTTTAAATGACATCTTCATAATGTGGAGCCATAGGAGGTGGAGTTGTCTGATTTTAAAGTTTAGACATTTTTTAAAAAGGTGGAAAATTGAGCTAAGTGCAGCAAAATTCCCGAACAGCATTGCAAACTTTTGTGGTTGTAACTATAGCTCTTTTAACCTAGTTAGAAGAATAGTTTCATGTCACAAATGAATTTAAAAATGTCATGCATTTGAGCAAAATAAGGAAGCTAATGCGCAGAACTGTCTAAATCTTTTAGTCATTCATTAGGAGAATGTAAGGGCAATTTTGAAGAGTGCCCATGTGCTTACAAGCTTAGTGCACTGATGGAAGCCTTGGGTGATGTAAGGAAACCCACTTAAAAAGGCAAAACTATTTTTTGCACATTATAGAAACAAGGTTTTTGTTGTTTTAAAGTGCATTTCCACTGGAAATGACAGAAAACTTTCCGTTAGAATAGTCTTCTTTACACCTCTTTAAATGTTGAGACTGGCAAAGATGTGCACATCCACTTTCCACATTTTTCCTGCTGCCTCATAAGGTTTAATTATCCTGGAGATTTTTTTATTTTTTCATTCTGAACCAAAAGCATTGAGTCGAAACCTTCTTGTCTTCAAGGCGAGCTTGTCTTATGGTTGCTTAGCACCACCAGACACCATGAGAGCACTAGCTTCGGTGCGATTTGAAAAAAGAAAAAGTGGTACAGCTTGCATTTGCGAGCATTTTATGTGTGAACGCTCAGTGTTTTTAAACTGCATGTATTCTGATATCTACTTGCAACCAAAAGTAACTGAAGGTTGAAAAGGCGAACCACTGATTCTAATATGCAGTAGTTATTGTACTTTTAGCGGCGATGCCACACTCTGTGGCTCCATTGCGTCATCATGTCACTGTTTTAACTTTGTCCTAAAATCTAACAGAATTGGTGGAAAATGGCTTAATTCTACAGTTCAATACATTCTTGTATACATTTCTACAATTTATAATGTATTCAGAAACAATTCTCAGAATTCTCATTACACAGACTTTAATAAACCAAATATATAAAGGCAAGGTTATTGCAAGGAAATTGCCTCACCTTGACATGTTTGGTGGACCAACCAGTGAGATATGCAAATAATTTGATCTGGACTAACAGTATGAACCTAGCTTTAGTTTCCAAGAAAGTTGTTTTTTGAAAACACCTGGGTAGATTATTTTCACCGTTGCTGTTAGTACGTCATCATCGGCCAAAGAACATCTGGGTCAAAGGACAGTGCCAAGATTCATAAATTCATTTGTATTTCGTAGTTGTCAGCATACCCAACCATGATAGCAGCGTTTGACTGAAGAAGAGTGAGGCACATGTTGTTCCACAGTGGAGCTTGAGTGAGCTGAGGAATCCAAAGCATGCTGGGGCATGGTTGAGGCATAGGAAAGGACCATCCCACTCTGATCTTTTTTGCTTTGCGTCATTCTGTCAAGAAAACATCTGCACATCACTGCACAACTGCCAGTGTTTTCTGCAGGATGTTTTAATAGATTCTACTGCTCCAGATTTGAATACTTGTTGCTTTATTACAGCAGGTTTTAGGTGAAGGAAGTTAAAAGTGCTGTTAGAAGTTTCAGTTTTTTTATAACTCGTCGACCAAAACAACGTCACTGAATTAGAACGACACCATTTCCTTTAACCACACGGCCTTTACTAAACCCCAAACCTGAATGCACACACGTTATTGAAAAACAGAGAACATTTCTCATTGGCCTTGGTCTGCAACAGACTTTAAAGCACTCTTGAATAGCGGTGTACAAATTTGTTACTAATAGAAAGGCTGTATTGTAAAGTGAAGGGAAATGAATTAAAGTATAAATGTAGAGCTTGCGTGTTTTAGGTCCTCTTATTGGAAGAGAGTGTGCTCTTTGTTTTAATCGTGATAATCAGAGTGGAACAGAGCAGTCTGCTGTTTTAAGGACTCTTCAAGGAGTCTCTATACTCCCACAACACAGCCACCTGCAAATGCACTCTGTCAAAGAAACTGTTTGTACTCCTACTCACTGCTGGGTTTCCTGTTGCCAGTGTGATTTGATATGACAGAAGTTTTAATATACATTATTGCAACATCTGAAAGTGTGAACCTTTTTAAATCAGAT
>CAIGQW010054459.1:1187539-1199594 GCA_903798125.1 Danio choprae
ATATATACATACATACATATATACATATATATATACATACATACACTTAGTATATGTATATATATATATATATATATATATATATATATACACTTAGTATATATGAGGCACAAATCTATTCATTTTTAGAGCAGTGCACTAGAACTCTTCATTCTCAAGGAATCGTGGGTAAGGCCAGAGGTTAGGCAGGATGTGGAAATCGTGCACATTATCTACATTGTTGCTTACACTATTTTAGTCTCCAATTAAGTCTAATCTTTAATTTCCTCTCTCTTTTTCTACTCCGCTGAATGGGATACATTGGTCTGATTCTGAGCTTCTGAACAAGAAGTACGTTACCTTAAATCATAGCTGGCTTTAAGCTCTCAGAATGAAAAAAGGTAGTTTGTGGGAAACAGTTCAGATTCCCCAGTTTCTGCATGCTGGTAGACAACAATACACACAAGTTTACTTCTTAGCAGGTCAGTCTGATTAGTGGTGGAGGCTCAAGGGGAGCAGGTCACTGGAACAAGAGTTCAGCCAATGATAGGTCTCCGGTCACGAGGTGTACATTTTGATTGGCCGTGCCTTGACCTTCAGCTTGCCCCATATAATGCCATATCAGCCAATCAGAGAGGAATTGAAAGAACAGGCAGTGACTTTGTCCAGTCAGGGAGCAGATTAAGCAGACGAATGGCCTCGTCTAATCAGAGGCACGACTGACCTTGCCTCTAACTTTCATATCATTCACACAAACACATTTTGCAGATATGTTGAGCAGCGCTGGATCTTCACATGCTTTTAGGGGTTTTCTAAAAAGTGTATGAAATGGTGTTTTTGAGCAAATATTCCAGGTGTTGTAGATTTCATTCATGCTCATTCATCATGTCAAGTAATCCTTTTGGCTGCCAGTAAGGGGTTAATTCCACAGGCACAGAGCGAGACAGATCCACACTGCCTTATAAGGGCTAGAGAGAGAGAGAGAGAGAGAGAGAGAGAGAGAGAGAGAGAGAGGGAGCGCTGCAGATAGATAGACAAAGTTTTTAGAGAGTAAAGGAAAAAGGGGACGTGGAGTCATTAAGATTGATTGCTTACAGCAGGACACAGAGAGAGAAAATACAGCCGGTTGTGAAGCATAGTGGGATTTTGGTTTCGTTATCCAAACCTCTGCAAACCCCTGACGAGCAAGATGTGTTCATGAAAATGCATGGCTACAACTGAGGCGTCTTGTTGATTTATAAAAGCCAGTAACATCAGTGTTATATGTGCCTGATTTCTTTTTGTTTATGAGTTTCAGCATATCTTTCTGTGTATTCAACATTGACAATATTACTACTTTTATTAAAAAAAATAAGAGTGATTTCTGAAGGATTGTTACACTGAAGACTGGAGTAACTCAAATTTATGCAGGATTGTTACTTTTTTAAAAGTTACAAAATTATTATCCCTAAATAATTTAATATATAATAATATAAGTCAATTACATTTAAATTAAATTACATTCAATTGTAGTAATATTTAACAAAATAATTTTTTGCTAGAGTAAGTGTTTTAATGAGAGGGAGAGAGAGAAAGTGCTTCTACAGGTTGTCTTGGGTTTTATTCACCGGCGTGACAATTTCAAAGTTTAAGCAGTTTTAGCAAAACTAATGCTTGGTATTATTAGCATATTAGCTTATTAGTGTGTTATGGTATGATTATGTATGCATTTTGTATTTAGAGACCGCAAGCAAATGTGTGCAGTTCAGTTGCTGACTCTCACATGATTATAAGCAATTTTAGCCGAACCATCACAGAGATCACACACACAAACACACTGTTTACTTAAAAAATTACAAGTCTCTCTCCCTCCCTCAGTCTCTCTCTCTCTCTCTCTTCCATTGGCTAATATTTGCCAGTAGTGATAAGACTGTGTGCATGAGGACATCTAGAATGGCATGGAGGAAGATAAAAAGACAGATAGGACATATTTAAGTCTTTTTGAAAATAATTTTACAGTTGTAGATAATATTTACCTATGCTATTAGGCATGGCGATTTTAACAAACTTTTACAAGTATAAAAATCTTGGATATAAATGCCTTGCTGACTTTTCTAAGCAGTCAGACTGAAAATTGACCAAATAAATCCCATAGACTTGCATTGACGGAGGGATAGTTCACCCCAAAATAAAAATGATTTACTCACCTACTTCTTTCCAATTAGTTTGATATTGTTTTCTTTTGCTGAGCACAAAAGAAGATATTTGGGAGAATCTTAGACACCGTTAAATCGTTTTTTTGTTTTTTATGTGTTTTATAATGCAAAGTTTCTCAGTAATAGCAAGGCGGAATTGCCACATGATCATTCACATGAGAAAATCTGTGGAGGGGAAGATTTTCAGTAAATAACCAACTTTTGTTCTGCTCTTTTTTTTTTTCTTCTTCTTCTTTTTTTCTCTTCTTTGTGTGTATCAAAACAAAATGATATGGGTGCAAACTGACATGAGTGCATGGAGACCAAATGATGACAAACTCATATTCATATTCAACTGTCCTCTTAAATGGGACATCTAGGGATTTCTACTTTTTTTCTGGTAATTCCCCTTTTATAAGATGTAAATCCCAGATTGTGTCTGTAAAGCTTCAGCTCACAATAGCCCACAGATAATTTATCAAATTCGCTACTATTTGGGTGTAAGCAAAGACACACTGTTTTTGTTTGTGTCTCCTGAAAGCCATGAATGTTCAAACTAATGCAACTTCTAGACTCTGTGGATGTTTGTGAATGTTAGTAGATACATTTATAGAGTTGTTGAACAGTCAAGTTGATATAACTCATCAACTAGCATGTTGCTGATCAGTTTGCGACTATTACACTTTTAATACAATTCTCTTATCTTTTCAGAAAACACAAATCCGCCACTGATTTTTAACATATGCAATAAATGTGTGTTTTTAAATTGTCAATTGTGAGCATTTTTTAGATAAAATAAATGCAAAGCTCTGCTTTCTGTGAATGCAGTCAGTGAGACCATGCTAACTTTAGCCACATTAAAGCTGGTTTATACTTCTGCGTCGAGTAATCGATATGACCTATGTCGCCTGCCTTGCACGTAGCCGTGCATTCATACTTCTTTGTTTGTTTTGCTCTGCAATAACACTTCTGAAATGCTAGCTGGCAGTAGGCTTTTATGTTCCTCTGTATTGACTTTTTTCATGGGTGTTTTGTTTTTCTAAATGCTACCTTAATGTACAAGTAGCTAAAACTCGCTCATTCAGAGGCAGGAATCGGCGGACGTGCAACAACTTTAATCATAAGGTAAACACAAAACAAAAGTTTCCATCTGGAGCTGCTTCATGGGACTCGTCACTCCATCGGGCTTGCTGCTCTCAGCTCCGCCAACACTTGTCACAGCTACCAAGCCGACCAATCACAGAGTTTGCGCTACGCGTCAAGTTACATTTTTCAAGAGGTTCGAGTCAGCGTCGGCCACGGCACTTGATGCAGAAGTATAAATCAGCCTTTAGCCTAGCATGTTAACAAGCACTTTCAGAACAAACATTTGGAAATATTTTCAAAGTTTGTAGTGGCATACTTGTTTTGGATATGAAGTGTGAAGCGCTGGTATTGCACTGGCTCTGCATCATCCAACCTCTGCATCTACAAAAATCTAAACCCCCTCCAGAAGCCTCCGGTCGGCAAATGAGTGTCATACTATAACAGATAGTCTCTAAATCAGTTACCAGAACCTTTTCATTCACTGTTGCTCTCTGGTGAAGTGATCTCCCATTTCCCGTACAAACTGCTGAATCTTTGCCAACATTTATAAGGCACCTAAAAACTTGTCATGCTTGTGAATGCTTAACTTCAAAAAAAAAAGAAAGAAAACAAACTCTTTTCTTAATCCCTCACTACTTTACACTTGTATTTTTCTAATAAAAATTGTTTTTTTTTTTTTATTTGTAGCACATAAAAGTTTCTGCTGAATAATTTAATGTAAATGTATTGACCCATCCTTCACAAACAGCATTGAACTGACCCTTGCTGGTAAAAAGAAAATATTTGCCTGAACATAGAACACTTTACCCATGTTCCTTGGTACATTTCCTTTAAAAATTTAATTTAACACAATGTCATCAATAGCTTGAATGTAAGAGTCAATGGAAACGCTTATGTTCTTTGGTACGTCCAACAACAGAACATGTGCAACAAGTAAACAATAAAAATAGCAAACTGTTGCAGAACCATGGGTAAAAACATGCAGATTAATGGGTGGTAATATTACAATAATAAGATCTCCATCCCATGTCACTAGGGTAGTGATATCTGAAGGACACGTTTTTCCTCATGCTTGCAGGGAAATGTTTACCAAAACAAAGTTACTGAGTTGTCCTTTTTTGCTTTATGGGTTGGTAGATGTGTGGAGACCCGATTATAGCGAGAAAAAAAGAAAAACCCTCATATGTCAGATTTTGATCAATTTTCCCACTTAAATGGATAGATTTAGTTTTAATACTATAATGTTGCCCACAGTCCTAATATTCCTTCTCTTTGCTTCCTTCCTGTGTCTTTCTGTGTGTGTTAATTTCTCTCTCTCTCAATTCAATTCAGTTCAATAATTGCTTTATTGGTATGACAAATGTTACAAATGTATTGCAAAAACATTTATAAAGTTTGCATGAAAAAGAACATAAATATTTATTAATTCACTTAAAAAACAAAGCAAAAAAAACATAGTAAACAGTAAATTTTAGTAGTAAAAAGATGCAAATATAAAAAAGAATAATCAGAATAAACTGTACATCTAAGAATCTCTCTCAGTGGCTGGCAGAAGATACAGTGAAGGTGTGGGTGTGTATTTGGGGGTTATAGTTGTTATAGAGATGAGGAGGTCTTCCTTGTATTTTGTTGTCATGGCAGCTCGGGCCACTTGATATCCTCTCCACGTGAGGCTGAAGCAGTCCGTCTCACGCTCATGCACGCACTCATCTCTCTGAGTGCTCTTACTACACGCCTGGCTATTGAGCTGCTTTATCTGGGCATAGTACACACACACACACACACACACTAGCATGTGGTGTTAAGTCATTTACAAAGAGGTGCAAATCTAAATGCTTACTTGTGAATAGAACTGAATCGGCGGCATGTAACGTGAGCAAGCATGTTGTGTGTTATGAAATGTGCATATTTTGCGGCAAGTTAATTACTTTAAGAATGTGTTCAGACGTGTTGGACCATTTTTTTATTTCATTTTCTTAAAGATTTAAGAAAATTTAAATTCTGTAGTTTGCTTTAATGGTTAAATAAAATTGTACTAATCAAAAAGCGAATTTAATTAATTTAAATAATTCAACTTCCACAGTAAAATTTTTTTTATTAAGTTTTACTATAATAGAGCCTCATAAAATGTTTGTTTTCCTTTTTTTTTCTTAGTTGTAGAATTTAATTTATGCTGTAACAGAATAAGACTTAACCTTAATTAAATTAAATGTATTAAATTAAGTTAAGACTAAACAAACGCTTTAATAATTTGCAAATGATGTGCTACTTGAGTTTTCTTTTTTTTTTTGAGATTTAATGTTTTTATTATAAATATTATTACATGAAGACATTTTGCAGCACAGTAGTAACATTTCTGATAAAGCTACTTCAAGTTAAATTAAACTTGTTTTGACGGTTTAGCATGAAGACATTTTTGTGTGGACATGACATAGCGATCCGTTTACATGTTTGCAAGTTTTTCTTTAATGAAAGTGAAATGCATGTGAGGTGACTCGAGTAGCTCTGGAGATTAAGATTAAGTCAAATGTGAGATTTCAAATGCTTAAAGGGGTGGTCAATTAGCTATTTTTGAAGGATAGTAAGTAGCGCAAATTGTCTGGGCTCTGGGTTTATGTAAATTTTTTGTTTGTTGACATCACAAACCCAGGAAGAAGCTTGTTGTTGTTGTTGTTCCTCACCAGCTGTTTGTTAAAGAAAAATTCTCCCTTTGCAGTGAACTTTGAGCTCCGAGTTGTTGCAGATGTTGTTTATCCTTTATCCTCAGACAACAGCGTTACACAATAACCAAAGTTTAAAAAGTGAAATAATTATCAAGGAGCCCTTTAAACACCACAAGTGTTTAGCAATATGTAAATGTGTTTGCTACAGAGGTACTGGTCCTGAGCAGATCATCTTATTAGGACTGCATTTCACTAATAAGCTAGAGTGCTTGTGAGAGGGAGATTACGGCTAGTTTTACACCAAAGAGTTAATGGAGTGCAAGATTGTAACGGCGCTGTGAGAAAGGGGGCAGGAGGGGGGGTGTCAGACCTGCAGGGTTCCTAAGACTCGGCGCTGATCCTACACACATAATTGCAATCTCCAGAAACTGGTACAGCCTGTAGGACAGGCCTTTGACTGACCTTAGCGAATATTTAACACACCCACACAGATACTCAAGGGCACATGTGAGATCTAGAGTTTGATGGTTAACGCAGTTGAATTAACTCGATCTCTTTCTCTCTTTCTTTCTCTCCACAGCTCCTCCCCCCAGCAGATTTAACCGGAGAGTGTCGGGTGAGTTTGTTTGACGTCATTGCACTAATCATGTGGTTTAAAGTGTGTGTGTGAGTGTCAGATAAGTGCTCTGCCTTTCCGTCATTTCCCCTCGTGTTTGTTTTATAGTAATTACATCGTCAGTCCTTCTGCCCCTTTCAACTGTGTTCCAGTAAAAATCCCCCTTTTATTAAATGCACTCCCTTGATGCTTTTTGATTATGTGGAGGTCCAACATTGTCGTGAGGCCATCGAGATTTGCCATACCTGTAAAGGCATGTTTTACACAATGAGAACAATAGTCTTTTTTCGTGAAGTTATGTATTGTCCATTGTCCGATCGTGGAGTCTGCCTTGTGAGATTGTTTTTCTGGAACATAAGTGACGTATAAAGGCTGCAGCCTACATTTAAAATCATTGTATGTCGAATAAGATATATAGCTTACATTTCCGTTAAATTACATTTTAAAAAGTGTCAGATACACCACTTTTTAAGTTACATTTGCGTGAAGTGTGGATTTTGAAGATAAGAATCATATCTCCAAAAAAATCATATCCAGGGTGTCCACGGGGTCTTAAAAGTTGTAAAATCACTGAAATATTGTTTTTGTAGGTAATAAATCATTTTAAACAGGTCTTTATTTTCCCCTGTCCAAGTAAAGTTACCCATTCGAGCCGACATCCATCTCAGTAGAACTTTAAGTATTAAGTGAAAATGTAAGTATTTAAGTTTAAGTTTAATTAAGCAATTTTTCCAAAATAAATTCCCTAATCAGAGAAGGAAAAACAATTACACAGTTCCTCATGCTTATAAACGAGCAGTATATTGCTTAACATTATCTTCCATTTATACTAAAATTATTTACAGAAGTAAGGTGGAGTGGACATAATATTTATAAATAGGCATGAAACTTAAAGTTCAATCAATTGTTCAATGAAACTTAAACTCAATTTGGACCAAAAGCAGTGTGTGTGTGTGTGTGTGTGTGTGTGTGTGTGTGTGTGTGTGTGTGTGTGTGTGTGTGTGTGTGTATATAATACTTATTATTATTATTTTTTTATATTTATAATTAATTTTTTATTAATCGTGCAAATAAATAATAAAAAAGTATTCATAAATATACCTTTAACCTTTAATGTTAAAATGGTCAAAGTAAAAAGAAAAGTGTATACAATTAAGTTTAACACATTAAAATATGTGGCTAAGAAATAACAATTTTTTTTGCTTTTTTTGTGTGTGTGACAAGCAAATAAAAAAAATCCATTGGCCCAACCGGGTCATTAGAAAAATCCTTAGTGTTTAGCCCTGTATAAATCTAAAATTTCATTCATAATGTTCTTAAAAAGTCTTAAATTTGACTTGATGAAACCTGCAGAAACCCTGATATCAAGTCATAAATTAAACTTTTTTCACAAATCATATAGCTCTCTGATCAGAGAAAACGCATGAAATGACCAGCTGTAAACCGCTTTCTAAAAACAAATAAACTCCTTTTCCAGTGTTTTGTAATATCATGCATGTGACTTTGTTGAAGACTGAACTTCTGTAAATAACCAGTAACTTCTTTTGATAGTGTGCGCGGAGGCCTTTAACCCTGATGATGATGAGGAAGATTCTGAGCCTAGAGTTGTCCATCCAAAAACAGACGAGCAGCGTTGTAGATTACAGGAGGCCTGCAAGGACATTCTGCTGTTCAAGGCTCTCGATCAGGTACGCACACACGCACACATGCAGATATGAATGCTGAAAAACTGTAAACAGATGTCACTCAGGTTTAGCACTTCTGGGCTGTTTGCAAGCCGGTCAGTCACGTTTGGTTTCTGATCACACGTGCTCTGCTAAACCAGCCACTGTCACAGTTCATCACAATGGAGGAAATCATTTCGCATAATAATTTGCTTTCTCTTTTTTTACTTTCTGCTGATGCCATATAGTTCATGTACACACGCTTTCCATTTTTAAAGGGTAACACGAATGTGTGTGATTGAACTTCCAAAATGGGGCTATTTGCATTCATTTGAGTTTATAATACTTTTTTATGTTACATATATTAATAGTGTTATTACAAAAAGAGACAACTTAGCAAATTTGTATTATTCATTTCAAAATAGTAATTTACTTTATTATTTTTATTATTATTGTAATTTAGCTGTTTTTTATGACTTTTTAATAGTTTTTTATGTTAGTCTGTGTTCACGTGCATGTGTGTGTTTAGCATTGAGTGTCACTGGTTGGTTGTTGTTGTTTTCCCCTAATTTTCCTCATTCAGTGTCTTGCACCACAAGTCTTGTGCTTTAAAGATAGCATAATCACGATAAACAAAAAAATGTTGCAACTTGTTTGGAGACACCTCTTGCACTCTTACTATTTGAGGTGAACCCTGGGAATCTTACTTGATAAAATGCAGAATTGTATGATCCATAACACACAAGCATGTTTGCTTCATTAGACTGTGTCTCTGTCGTACAGGAGCAGTTTTCAGAGGTGCTGGACGCCATGTTTGAGGTTCTTGTACAGCCACAAGACCACGTCATTGATCAGGGAGATGATGGGGATAATTTTTATGTAATCGAGAGGTATGTCACTGTTGATGTCATCTTTCCCAGTTTTCTTTTTCTAATAAAATTGCAAAAACAGACCAACTATTTGCATTACCCTTACAAGGTCAGTAGTAGATCGTGTCACTGTGCGCATATGCAGACTGAACGCATAATGTGCATGACATCATCATTTTCTCAGTATCGTGTTTCTGTAGTTTACAGCCAGATGATAACAGTGTTGTTTGAAAATGGTGTTGTCATGTAAATGAATGGCCAAATTTGTTTTAGTTGCAAACAGTGTCATGTAAACGTCTCCTCATACACACACTTTCTCTCTCTCTCTCTCGCTCTCTCTCCTCTCTCTCTCTCTCTCTCTCTCTCTCTCTCTCTCTGATGTGAACAGGAGCAAAACAGAAGCATTTCAAAATGGCAACATTTGCATTGCTTTGAATTTATAACAACTGCAGATATGATTTTAGCAGTGGTATTATGTTCATGTTATTACAGTAATATAATATCCTGTGTTCTGATGAAAAGACCCTCTTAATCACAAGAGCTGCACTTGACATGACAACGTACAAGTTGCCATGCAACATTATATACGAGTATGATCTTTTTTTAACACTGCAGTTCATTGTGCACAATTATTTGTTAAAGATGTTGTAACCGTTTCAATAACAAAGTGTAAGGAACTGCCTTGACGAAAGCAGACTTTTAATCCATTATTCAAAATAAACAAAGCAAATGTAAACTGCAGCCATTTGTCAACATCTGCTGCATAAACAACAAAACATCAGCGTAAATGTCCCAGGTCTGGTCCACGCTCTTCCTTTTATCCCTCTGGAGCTCCTCTGCGGTGTGTGGCACAGGTGTCGCTCATTAACATTCGCTCCCTTGACTATCGGTCCCGTTCCTCTTGCCACAGACAATAATTAATTATCTTCATCAATGATTTAATTCATTTTATTGATTAACCAAAGCAGAGTAACATTTGTATTGAATGTCAGTTGTCAGAAAATCAGATTGGAGTGTAGTGACGATATAAACTGTTTTTGTCTATTTGCAGGGGTGTTTATGACATAATGGTACAGAAGGATGGCGTAGGCTGTTGTGTGGGTCAGTATAATAACAAGGGCAGTTTTGGAGAACTGGCCCTCATGTACAACACTCCACGTGCTGCAACCATCATTGCTAAAGACGAGGGAGCCCTCTGGGGACTGGTGAGTGTGTGAAAGAGCAAGACTGCCAGCAAACCCTGCTGAGGAAATGCTCTGTAACAGCTCCACCTTGTGGACATAAAACACTGCATAACTGCAGCTTTACATCACATTAGTTTCACAAAAATATTGGTGTGACTGAAGCGTAAATGCACATATTAAGTCAATGGTGTGTCTGTTTCAGGATCGGGCAACCTTCCGTAGACTCATAGTGAAGAATAATGCGAAAAAAAGAAGGATGTATGAATGCTTTATCGAGTCTATCCCACTGCTCAAATCGCTAGAGGTGAGAAAAAGATTGAGTTTTGTTGTAGTTCTGTTAAAGATTATCAGTGCTAATGTTAAAACATGAAGTGGAAGACAAAAATGCTGTGTTCATATATATACTGATGTGTCTATTCTGATACTGAGTCTTTTTGTCTCATAGCTGTCTGAGAGGATGAAGATTGTTGACGTGCTGGGAGTAAAAACTTTTCAGGATGGAGAAAGGATCATCATGCAGGTGAGCTAAAAAAACAAAAAAAATGGGATTTCAGACCAGTTTGGTAAATTAAAAGCTTTTAAGACGTTTTTGGGTTGCCAGGTGTTGGCGAAATATGTTTGTAGTTATTTTGATAACATCTGTTGTTACTTGCTCTCTCTTGCACGTCTGTGCCTTAAATAGTAACTCCAATTTAACTCTATACAAAACAGTCATAAAAGGTGATATATGTAGAAGATGATATATGTAGACTTCATAGCAAAGAGCAAAACATCCGAATGATTGTTTCAGTGCAAATTATAAATTTAAATCAAATCACAAAATGACACATTGAGGATAAATGAAGCAAAAACAGTGTCATTACCTTATCCTGTGCATGTACAAAACAGCCCAGTGCACAGACCTCCTGTCACACAATAACACATACGCAGGTTTAGACGTGCACGTGAGCTGACACTGTTTGTGGCCAGCTGAGATTTAAGATGTATTAATGTTCATCAAAATGGTTGTTTCTTGAGCTTATCTTGGAGGTTGTATACAAATAGGATTGTTGAAAGAAGTGATCTCAATCTGCAGCGTTCACTTATCACAGAATCCCCAGCACTTGGAAACCTTGAAAACTGAGTCCAATGCATGTTAATTAATCCCTAGACCAAAAATTGTAAAACAAAATGAAGTCTTCATCTTCAGTGATGTTTTTGTTCTCCTCTCTTTTCTTCAAAAAGGAAAGAGGAAATAATGTGTCCATTAAATTAAATAGAATTTAATTGAACACACACGCTAAACAATGGCATGGGAAAATTTGTGTTCACCAGGTATTGAAACCAGTATATAGTAGGCTACAACAGTTTCTTAACCATATGCCCTTTATATTCTGCATCTTGATTTTCATAAAGTGCTCTGTGTTGCCAGATGATATGGATTAACTTAAAAGACACCATTCTAGATTTTAATTTAATGGTGGCTCTGAATTGTCACAACATTTGCTACAGATGCAAAAAAAGAAAAAAATCAAACCTGATGCAGTAGTTTTGCTTATTTGTTTGCTTTTTGTTATGAATGAAGGTTTGGGAGGCAGTGTGTAAATATGATTTACAGCGTAACTAAGGTCATATTTTGGATGAAACATTTGAACCCTGTGTGCAATTGACTTGACTCTATACCTACAGATCAGATTGATTTTGTGTGAGATGGTGGGTGGTTCCATTGAGATCTTGATATCCACTGTTCAGCTCTCACACACTTAAGCAACTACAGTATGTCTGAAAGAACCAACACACACACACACACACACACACACACACACACACACACACACACA
>CAIGQW010054459.1:1199604-1259426 GCA_903798125.1 Danio choprae
ACACACACACACACACACACACACACACACACACACACACACACACAGAGAGAGAGAGAGAGCAGGTGTAATTATAGCACAATAATAATAGAGCTGAACTGAAGATCAGGGCTCTGACTGATGCTATTGTATCATTAATCATTATCATTATGGGCTGCTCTATTACCAGGGTGATAAGGCTGAATGCTTCTACATTGTGGAGTCTGGAGAGGTGAAGATTATGATGAAGAGTAAAGTGAGTTTTTGTATTATTTTCTCATCCCCTCTTTCATTCTAGTATATATTTTTAAGCTTCTTTAATGTGTTTTTTGTGTGTGTTTTTCCAATGTTGCAATTCTTTGCCTCATCATAAAATTCAGACATGGTCATTGAAAGACAGGATGCTCATATTTTGGATGCTCAACTTTTTGTCCAGATATTTAATTACAGTGCTCCATTGAGCTTTTTCGCATATTGTCTTTCATGCAGTGTGTAATATAGCTGTTGGTGTAAAAGAAATCTGCAAAGTTTCAAAGATCCAACTGCACCAAAAATAGATGTATATATAAAAGTCTAAATAGTCTTCCAAAAAGAAAGAACTGTATGAAACAAGCCATCAGTAATTCCAGTTTCTAAAGTTTTTAGTTGCAAACAGTTTTCTAAGAGAAAAGAGGCGACTATGCAACGTCAATATATTTACAGAGTGTTTTTATTTTACCTTGGATGGATGTCAAACTATTGTTGGAGATAACATAAAATTAGAATTAAAGGCATTTTAAAGGCACAATATGTAAACTTGCGTACTTACGTTATCCAGAATGTTTCAAATAATGTTCAAATCCAGAGAAATGGGCATTTTAACTAGTGACACGGGCCACGTGACATCATACACCCACGATTTTCAGTTTGATTTTTATAAAAAAACAGGGAAACACCAATGACGCTTTAATATGTTGTGCATTTTATTAAACCTCACAGAGCAGCATTATAACAGAACCCTAAAATGTATTTAGTAAGATAAAACAGTGCTGTTTCTTCTCCATGTAACTAAGATCAGATGAATCAGAAGCTGTAACATAATAAAAACTGCTTCAGTGCCACATCGCGATCATCTTTCATCAGCAATTTCTTCAGCAGTCTCATTTCACTTCAATGCCTTTCAGCCTTACTCTGCTTCATACTACCATCATAATAAGTGTTGAATACTTTAGCTCATTCATGAACATGATTTAAGTAGGAGTCTCATACAGACCACAACTGCCATAATTCCACACTTAGTAACGACATCATCAAAATACGCCTTTGTTTGTTGTGGTTATGTGTAAATGACACACTGTGCCTTTAAGCAGTGGCTTAGCCTATCTATTTGGCCAACTGGTTATTTATCAGTTCTGCTTGGAGAGGGTAGCTGAACAGTTATTTTAATATTCCTGCATAATCATGTCACAATGTCATCAGAGTCATTTTTACTGTGTTTTCCTGTGCCTCTCAGACGAAAGCAGACCGACAGGATAATGCCGAGGTTGAGATCGCTCGCTGCAGTCGAGGGCAGTATTTTGGAGAACTTGCTCTTGTCACTAATAAACCACGTGCTGCCTCAGCCTATGCTATAGGGGACGTCAAATGCTTGGGTGAGGATCTGACTTCATTTATGCGCCGAAATGAAATAAAAGCTGTCCCAATTACTCGCTAATGCTGTTGTGTTTCAGTGATTGACATACAAGCCTTTGAGCGCTTGCTGGGGCCCTGCAAGGAGATCATGAAGAGGAACATCGCCCACTACGAGGAGCAGCTGGTGGCTCTGTTTGGATCCAGCGTGGACCTGAGGGACTAAGACAGACTGGCCGTGCCTTACACACACACACACTTACACAAACACACACACACACACACACTATACCACACGTCACATAGGTTATACACTCCGAAAACATTTTGTAGGTACACATTCCTTTTTATGTGCACTCATACTCCAGCCAACATGCTCACACTTTCAAATCATGCAACACGCACTCTCTCACACACACACACGCCTGTTGTCATTGCGTCAGCTGCTCAGTATGAAATAGAAGCGTTACCAGCTCAACCGCTGTGACCCTGAACCAACCACAGCCTGGAGAGGACAAACACACACACACCCACCCACACACACACACTCACTTACACCAAAAATTCCCAGCCAAGGACCCATCCTTTCTCATGGTCACTTGCAGTCACAACAAAGAAACGAGAAAAAGAGATAAAAGAATCTATGTTTAAACAAGAAAAAAAAGTTGATATCTTTCAATAAAAAAAAGCAAAAAAATGCAAAAATTTAACGTTTTAGAGCATTTTATGAGAATGCAAGAGCTTTGATAAACTGGTTTAAATATGATCTGTTTCCTTCCCTGCTGTTGGTGCATAAAAGTTTTTGCTGGTGGTATGCACAGTGACCGATTTTTCTCACTTAAACTCCACGTTGTATTGATTAATGTATTACTATTATTATGATTATTATATATTATTATTTTGTGGAAGGTTGACTCGCTGTTACACCGCCCCCTAAATGGAGGATGCGAGGCCGAATCTAGTGCGGATATTTTTATTTTTTTTCCCCCTTAGTCTTTCTGAATGAGTCGTCCTGAAAAATAAATAAAGCAGACATTTTGGTAACCTGCTGGGACTCTTGTTGCGAATGTGTGTGTGTGTGTGTGTGTGTGTGTGTGTGTGTGTGTGTGTTGGAAGGTGCGGTCTGTAATTACAGGAACAGTGCCATTTAAATGTCAGGAATCAGTTTTGTGTTCGTTCTCTTTTCATTGGAGACACCATACAAGTGTTTTTAAAATGGAGTGTTATTTTTCCTTTAGAGCGGTAGTTGGCTGTTGTTAGTTGGTTAACACCATTGAGGGTTGGCTAGTTTCAGCATTTACAGATTGTACTTTTAATAAACTTTGGATAAATCAGGGTGTCCGCTTTTATTTGGGATTTTGTTTTTACTTTTGGTTTGTTAAAGGGTGTAGGATATTGAATTAAACATACTTCATTGATATTAAAGTGTTAGTTCAGCTAATTGACCCTGATGTCATTCCAAACCCCTGAGACCTTCATTTGTTTTCGGGATACAAATTTAGATTTTTGTTATCGCACCCAATTTACTTCCACTGAGGAGAAGAAACGGTTGAATAATGTTATGTGCACACAAAAGTGTTCTCGTGGCTTGATGATATTCTGATTGAGCTACTGAAGGCATATAATCCGTTTTGAGGATGTTTTTGATGCCTTTCTGGACTTTGAACATGTCTTGAACATTGCTGTTTATGGAGGATGAGGGAGCTTTCAGATTTCACCTAAAAAAATCTTCATATGTGTTCTGAAGATGAAGGTCTCTGGGGTTTGGAATGACATGAGGGTGAGTAATTAATAACTTTTGGGTGAACTAAAACTCTGATTGCATTTGAATTCTGTCTGTATTTTCTATTCATGAATTTAAGTCTATTGAAAATGACTGACTAAATTGGACCTGTGCCAAGTGTTTGGGCTGTTTAAGTGCATTAGTGCCCATCCACTTTTTAAGCAAAATATGTGTTTTCTGTAGGGATTATAAAAACAGCTTTGTTAAGGATTTATAAGAAGTGAAACAAATCAACCAGCTATGGGGTGAATCGACGGATTACAAACTTCAATTTGAGGCAAAGAAATAACTGAAAATCAGACAAAGGTACAAAACTGGCTTGTTGCTTTAGTTAGGGGAAGCAATGGCGATAAAAACACAACAGGTCTGTCTTTAAAGGTTTATAAATTATTGTCAAAAATCTATTTTCCTCTGGAGAAAATAAATACAGCTTTTACTTCCGGAGCCCGACTCTTGGGCTTTGTTAGAAGAAAAACAGACTCAATATTTTTCTGAGATTCTTGCAAACATCTGTGAAGAGCCAGAAGTTTTAATTAAATGAAACAAATGAAATGCCTTAACATAATTAATCATTTATTACAAAGCATTATTGTGTAAATAAATCCTTTTACGTTGTACTTATGATTGATTAAATACTTGCATGTAATTACATCTATAATTAATTTCTGAAATTACACTGTTCGCTATCCCTTACACCTTAACCCACACTCAAAAAAATCTTTAAAATAAGCTGAAACAACACAATTATTAAGTTTTTTTTGGGGGGGGGACAACTTAATTGTTTTATGTT
Organism: Danio choprae; assembly: GCA_903798125.1. NCBI lineage: Eukaryota > Metazoa > Chordata > Actinopteri > Cypriniformes > Danionidae > Danio > Danio choprae. The sequence goes on from CAIGQW010054459.1 coordinate 1,203,765, forward strand.
CAATCAGCTTGAATTTGTAAAACGATAAAGTTAACTTAATTTGTGTTGGGACAACATGAAGAAATTGTGTAGAATCCTGTATTTATTACAGTGATTTTACCCATACCACCAAACCTGTCCCTAACTCTACCCGTATCCTACCTCAAGAGCACCAGACTATATCTACATCTCAGACTAAAACTTTAAATTGTGTTGCAGTTTTTGGTTGGATTTTTTTAAAGGTTTTTATTGAGCCACAGAGCCATTACTGAGTTGTCTTCTCACAGGGAGTAAAAACTAATTGTTTGCACTTTGCTGTGTCGCTGTGTTAGATCTAATACAAGCTTATACAAGAAAAGAATGCTTAAAGTCGGGCCTGACTGTTGTGAAATATAAAAAATCAGAGCTCTGATATTCAAATATCAGAGCAGACATATAGATTACTGTAACCAGGGGCGTAGCGGACATTTTAAAAGTGGGGGAATTAAATCCAAAAGTTTGTTCATATAATTATTAATAACCTGTTTTTAAATGGTCTGTCTCTAAAAATGAGAGGGACGTATCCCCCGCGGTTGCTACGCCCCTGACTGTAACTACATTAAAAGAATATATTCGTACTTTGTGTACAGTGTTCTTAGATCCTGTGAAACATTCGTGATATCCAGTAGGTGGCAGTATGTCGACTGTCGCTGTCTGATGTACTCCACCCGAAGAAGAGGGAGATTCAAAACACAGCTGCTGCTGTGCCAGCGATAAAGTTTCCAGCATGTAGGTATCACACAGATTTAAACTAAATCCAAAATACACCGCGTGTGTCAACAGCCAAACGAGAGTCATGAGCGCTTGTCGTGTTTGCTAATTTATCTTTTCGCATCGCACTTGTTATCTAGTCGAATGTCGCGTTGTGTTGAATACTGAGGCATGCAGTTCATAATGTTTTAAAATTACTGTCTTTTAGAAATTGTAATACAACAGTTCATAAGGACTTGCCACATTTAGAAATGTAGAATCAAGCTCTCTTAAGCTCCCGTCCTAAGTAAATTAACCGCGGAGTTATTATAGTAAACTGTAATAACAATATTTTGTCGACACATCGATTACCAGTAGTATAATCAAAACCTGCTTAGACATACAATAGATAATCTATAGTTAAAGTAGTGAAACTGGTGGTATTTAAGGGGATTGTCACTTAGACATTGGAGAATTATGTTTTGTTATTTACTTCAGAAAATGTATTTTTGTCCTGCAGTCTGAATGAAACAATCCCAATGCAACACAAGGTCCATAATAAATCCCCAGCTTTAAAACGTTTGACTATTATTGTTATTATTATACATATTAGAGCCTGCAAAGAGATATAGCACATCTTTTCAAGAGCCCACGCACTTCCCATCAGCATTTCACACTTGTCTCAGTAAAGTCAAAAAGCTGTTAAAAGCCATTTCCTTCCACTACTGATCTAGAATCAGTCTTCTTCACACCAAATTATCAATAATTAATGCAAAATAACTGGCTAAACTGATCACAGACCAGTGCTAACCTGTACAGAGAAAGAGAGCATTTGCATGTCTTGCGTTTCCTCATTTTAACTCTCAGTTGCATGAGAAACAGTTTTGAAACATTAACTGGCCGTTTTGTCTTTAAGCTCCGCAGGTAAGATTGATTATTTTGATGTATTTTGTTTATTATGATTTTATTTATGATTTGGTCAGATTAGCATTTTTTTGTGTTTTCCTTTGTTTTTAATTTAATAGGAAAATAGAAATGGCTATATGTCGGCATGTTGTCTGTGTTTACTTTTTTTTAGTCCAATGCTGGTTCTTTATTACTTTGCCAATGAAAATAAGATTAATTCCTTAAAAAAAAGAAACCTCTGTCATAGTCAACTTTGTTATACCAAACCTGTCACTTTATCCTATGGAACATGAAAGAAGATATTTTAAAGAATGGTCCCAAGTTGTTTTTAATTTGTCTTCGTCAGTCCATACAGTGAAAACCAGTGGGCTCTAACGTTATTCAAAATATCTTCTACATTTCATGAAAGAAAGAAAGAAAACCACACAGGTTGAGCTCAAATAATTATTGACAATCTTCTTTTTTAGGTGAACTTTAATGTACATGTTTTAATGTTTAATGAAATGTTTCATTAATGTTATTCAAATGTCAAGAAGCTTTGTACCAAATTTAGTGAGTTTTGTGTATTCTGACCCATGGCCCAGAGAAACGGAAAGCATGTCTAAACTAAACATGAATGTAAAAGCTTTATATTTTTGCATATATACGTTTTTATATCTGTCTCTAGTCAAATGGTTCACATTAGCATGATGTCCATGTGGTGTAACACAGGAATTACACATCCAGCCCACAGCTTCCTGACTTTCTTTGATGTTTTTTTTTAATTTGTGTAGATATATTCTTAATATGTGCTATATATGAGAAAAGAAACTCCTCTTGATTGTGTTTGTTGCTTGAGTGCTGTGAATTAAAATGTGCTTTAATTTATTAATTAAGCTACTAGCTGTAAAAGTGACTTTGGACTCGATGGTGAGGAAAGCTGAATGTTGAAAACAACTGACAGCTGTTGCAGCAAGTTAGAGTATTAACTGAATTTGTTTGTGAAATCAAGAGGATAGTCCAACTCTGTTGAGCACACTGCATGTCTCTTAACAGAAAAGCATTCACCTTCTGTGTAAAATAACATTAAAAGGAAATGTCTGTCACTATTTTGTTCCGTGTATTTAGTTTTAAATATTAGCGTGATTTGACTTTGTGTTCTTGCCTAAAGAATTAGTTCAGCCCAAAATGAACATTTTGTCATCATTTATACATCAAGCCAAACCCAAAAACGTTGTGACATAAAATAAACTTATGGAAGTTTACCAAACCTAATAACTTTTTAATACTAACTATATGTATATAATATAATATTAATATTATATATCAAAAAAATGTGTGTAAATAATGAACAATCCCTAACAATTAACTGTCATTACACTGGCTGTTTAACAGCAATCTTGCCTTTAAAAATAAACACTCCAAGAGGGTGTTTTCGCAGAACCATATTTGGTTTTCCAAATGCTCTTTTTTTCAAAATGTGAAGAAGATTTTAAAGAAACGTTTTTTCTACTGTACAAAACCAAATATTCAGTAAAAAGGTTGAATGGATGGTAAAGGAATAATTCACACAAAACTGAAAAATCTGTCATAATTTTCGCAAACCTGACTTTAATCTGTCTTTAATCTGTTGAACAACAGAAAAGAAGATATTTTGAAGAAAGCTGGAAACCTGTAACCATTGACTTTGATAGTATTTGCTGTTTTTCCCACTGTGGAAGTCAGGTTTTTAGCTTTCTTCAAAATGTCTAGTGTTCAGCAGCCAGGAGGGTGAGTAAACAGTGAGTCATTTTTGGTTGAACTATCCCTTTAATGCGCATAAGAACCTTTTTTTTGTTTTTTGTTTTTTAAAGAGCTGCTCAGTCAGTCACTGTTCAGAACAGAAGTGGCATTCACTGATCCCGTGCCCTTGGCGTGTGTGCAGGTGTGATGGTGATGTCAGGTGCGCAGTCGTTCGAATCGAGCCTCTTCATGAGCGTTGGGATTTAGAGGAGGTGTGCGCCCAATTGCTCAATACCCAATGGCAGCGCAGCATCGGGGCGCGAATTCACTCACTCCGTCAGTCTAGCCACAACTATCCCGTGTGTCTCCTGCTGCTCCAGGGGCAGAGGCAGACTCAAAATGAGAAGCTCATCGGCCATGCCCGACTGTCCCGTGTTCTGGGCAGCCGAAGTCTGTTTGTTGAGTCGGTTGTGGTTTGCAGCTCATTGCGAGGGAAGGGTTATGGCCGAATCCTTATGGAAGGTGTTGAACGCTATGCCAAAGGACGGGGCTGTACCCGATTGTGCCTAACTACTCATGATAAGCAACACTTCTACGCTCATCTGGGGTTTGTGTTTTCCAAACCTGTCCAAAGTGTGGGGACTCTGGCCTCTTTTATGCCCATGGAGATTCTGCACAAGTTCTGTAGGACTGCCGAGAATGAGGAGGAAGAGAGGAAGATTGAGGTTACCAATCATGCTAAATCAACACCTTCTGTTTTACCTCCTGCTCCTCCACCACCACCTCCAATTTCTTCTCCTCCACCACCACCTCCCATTTCTTCTCCTCCTCCTCCTCCACCTCCACCACCGCCTCCTACATCATCCTGTGCTCCAGTTAGTCAGACTCTAGAGCAAACGCCGTACACAGACAACAGTGGACTGCCTATCTTCTGGATGCACAAGGACATCTGAGACTCGGGATACACTCCTTCAGTCTGTAACTGATTCAGGGATGCACTGTATTGACTTGAAATGCTGTAACAATCTGAATGTGCCTTAATCAGAGTTTACCTAAACATTTAATAGCACCTCTAAAAGAAATGTCACCACTTTTAAAGGATGTTATTAAAATAAAAACGTACTGTAACTTTTCAAGAGCTCCGCTTGTCATTTAATGGGATCAAATTTGAGGTTGGACAGTTTAAAGTTGGGTAGTTAATGTGTTATAAAATACATTTAATTCATTTTGACACAAGTCAAGTACACTTGGAACAGCATTTTTTTGGAATATAAATCTTTGTAACATGATCAAATTCAGGGTTATGTTTGTGCATATATTATGACTAGTAACTGCTCATCATTTCTTATTTGTTTTAATATATCCCTTAATTAGTAGCCCTACAATGCAATAATTTATTAATTACAGGATTTTGGGGGGTAACAATGAATCATTATTACTGAGTATGAAGTTTAAACATTAATAAATGATCATACATGCAGTGTGAACCACAACTGATGTTTTATTTTTACATATGGCAATGTTATTAACTCGGAGGATGATAGAGAGGACAGAGGACATAAAAGCTACAACATCCCCTGTTTATGTTGATTTTTAGACACTTTCTCCAATATGTTACTAAAGATGAATGAGTCTAATTTGTGTGTGTATTTCATAGGCATGCTTTTGGGATCCTCTGTTCCCCATCCCTTCCTCACCTTAGCCCTGTCGATCATGTTCAACCCTGTTCTGAATATGGTTGAGGGGGTGGAATCTGTCATTGGGAGGCGTGGCTTTCAAGTGATCTGGAATGTACCAACAGCTCGGTGTCATCGTCGATATGGAGTCCCCCTGCCACTTCAACAGTACGACATCATACATAATTCACAGCAGAGATTTCAGGGTCAAAATATGAGCATATTTTATCAGCGCCGCCTGGGCCTCTACCCCTACATCAGCCGTGAAGGGCTAAAAGTCAATGGTGGTTTACCTCAAGAAGGATACCTAAAGGCTCATCTATCGTTAGCAGAAGCGGAGATTAGGGAAAAGCTGAGGTCGAGCTTCAGTGGATTAGCAGTGCTAGATTGGGAGGCATGGGAGCCTGTATGGAAGTGGAACTTTGGGACCAGAATTGTATATCGGAAGCTTTCTAAAAAGCTGGTTAGGTGGGAACATCCAGATATGTCTGAGGAGGAAGTGAAATCCAAAGCAAAAGCGGACTTTGAGTTAGCAGCAAGACAATTTATGGGAGATACTCTACATCTTGGGCTTCGCCTCTGCCCAGAGGGACTATGGGGGTTTTATGGTTTTCCCAGTTGCTATAACAACAATGGCCAAGGACAGAGCGGGTACTCGGGGAAGTGCCACAATGGCACTGAGATTTTGAATGATAGACTGGGGTTTCTATGGCAACAATCCACCGCACTGTATCCAAGCATTTATTTGTGGCGTAAACTGGCCGGACACACACACGCTCAGCTAATGGTGAGACACCGTATACTTGAGGCCCTCCGAGTGGCTTCCCAGCATTCACCTGGCAGTGAACCACTTCCTGTATTTCCCTACGCCCGAGTGGCATTCATACACTCATTGACGTTTCTGAATCAGGTACCTAGACAAGAACCCCTTTTTCAGTTTCAGCTGTTTCCCTTTAGGGCTTCTCACTGGACTAATGTTTCCATAGTTCCTAGAACTGTCGGTGGAAATGCCTCCTTTTGTGCCGTGTTCACATCGCATGAACTAAGAAATATTTAATTTTATAAACAGCTTAGACAGTTACTTCTACTTCAGACTAGGGTGTAACCCAGTACAACAGAAACTACTAGTAAGCATACACTGTTTTTGAACACCACACTTGATGTTCCTAATGGCTGGCATAAATCACTTTAGAGTCATTATGAGGGTGTGAATGCAACCAGGAAAATCACTCAAGCTACAAATTTAGTTCATGAGTAGCCCATTTTGATATTTTCTGAAACTATTGTCAGAAGTACCTACTCCTTGTTGTGTTTGTGTAGAAACAAAGAAATACTATTTTAGTTATAAAAAGACTTTTTGAGAGAACTAAATTAGCTCCTACTCCATAGAAGTCTAAGTAAGAACAGTAGAAACTACCAGTGAGAACTACCAGTAAATGTACAGTGACTGGGAGAATGGATGCAATATAAAAACCTGGCACAGTATTTTACAAGTGTTACAAGACATACACGTACAGACAGCTAATGTTGGCTCCATTTACTTATTGCTTTTGTCAGTGATGTTGTGTTCTTTTTTTTAGCTTGCAAATGCCCCTATAGGAACTAGTCAACAGGGTGGGCACCCAAAAACTAAATATTTCTTTAGGGGTTGCATTTGCAGGTCCAGTAGGAACCCTCAATTGATGTAAGACAATCAACAGTGATATCATTCCAGCTTTTCATTCAACAAGAACAATAACGTGAGAATAGAGAACAGGGAAGTTGATCATTTCTTTTGGTTGGTTTCAATGTTATGAAAACAATGAATGGAATAATTAATTGCATGACATGCGTTAATTAGTGTACTTACTTACAGTTCCTGTGCTGTGAACATGCCAAAATGTATGTACTTTCATAAGTAGTTATAGGAACTATGAAAGATTTCCTTTGATATTAACACCCTTTTGTAAAGGTCAGAATTTGATGTTCTCTGTTTGCTGAGCTCAAGTCTTATCATGCATTAGTGGGCTCTTCACCTCTGCCCAGAATAGACTTTGAAAGAGGAAGGGGTTTAGATCACGCTCAGTACAGTCATAGGTAAATCTCTTCATCTTCCAGTATTTCAATCTTCTTTAGTCCTTACTCAATTCACACACTTGAACTGAGTAAGGACTGAAGAGGATTGAAATACTGGAAGATGAGGTGATTTACCTAAGGGGATTAAAGTAAGGTGATTAGAGTCAATTAAAATTGATCTTTTAAAAACATTTTATTAAAACTGTGCTATTTTAATATCTATTCACATTTCTTACAGTAAAGTATTGTCTGTCTTTTAATAGTACTTCAACTTATTTAGTCTGCTAACTTTCAGTTAATTCAATATTTGGCCAGTTTTAGATAACATTAGCCATACTTCTGACTTTAAACACAACATTTTTGTGTGAAATTGTGTATCTTTTCAGACAGATTTGGAGCACACACTCGGTGAGAGCGCAGCTTTAGGTGCCGCAGGAGTTGTGTTATGGGGTGAACTGAGTTTTGCAAAATCCAAGGTCAGTCTGAATGCTGTGGTCTCCCCTTTTTGTACTAACCTAATGGTTTCATTACTGTTCTATGGGTCCAAACAATGACAGTACACAATCTTAAGACCTAGACGTAGCATTTAAACTTAGACCTTGCACACTTGCCTCATTAACTCATTGCTGTTATGATATAATTCCTCTGTTTTCCTCTAGCATCAGTGCACTCTCTTGCGTGATTACCTGAGCTCAGTATTAGGAGAGTATATCACCGCCCTGCGGGCCGGAGTGAGGATCTGCAGTGAGAGACTGTGTAACGCCCAGGGACGCTGCTCTAGATGGGACCCTCACTCACATCACATGATCCCGCTATATGGTGCCCATGATGCCCTTTCTCTCAGTGACATGAGGTCAAAGTTTAAGTGTGTCTGTTATGAAGGATGGAGTGGAGAAAAGTGTGAGCATAGAATTTCTTGAGAACACATTTGATGCCTGAATTTACAAGACTACTAACAGGAACGCTCCACTTTGTTTTTTGGAAATATGCTAGTTTTGCAAGTCCTCTAGAGTTAAACACTTGAGTTTTACCATTTTTTATGTGATTCAGTCAATCTCTGGATCTGGCAGGGGCACTTTTAGCTTAGTTTAGCATAAATGCTTAAATTTGATTAGACCATATCATCTCAAACAAAAAAGAGTTTTGATCATTTTACTATTTATAGCTTAACTCTTCTGTAGTTACATCACGTGCAAAGACCAACAGAAAATTCAAAGTTGCTGTTTTCTAAGTCAACATGACTAGGAACTATACTAAAATAAACCTAGTTCCAAAAAAAGGGGAGCGTTCCTCTAACAGATTTAATAGGGGATAGAATTACAATACCATGAAACATTGTGAATGACAAAACATTTAAAAGGACAGAGAAATATAAATCTATTTAATGAAAGTTGTTGGTTGTACATATAAAAACGATATATTTGAAATTTTAGGAGTGTAGGAAGGCGGAGCCAAAGACCTACACTGGCTCACTGTAGTTCTGATTGGAGGAACACATCAAACCCCAAACAAAATGTTCATTTAGAAGTTTTAATATTTTTGTTTATCAAACAGAACATTGTGGTCTATATAATTATTTACAGTCATTCTGCAATCACTCACAATAGTGGATGTGCTTGCTCATTCAAAACATCCTTTATCAAGCATGTTTATATTACAATGCATCATTGGATGAAGTGATAAAATATAATAAGTATGATTATTCATATTCCTTCAGTATTTCCTAGTTCTATTTATATTATCAACTGCTGTGGTGAAACTCTTGTAGAAAGTTGCCGAAAAGTGTACAAAGTAATCTTGGTGAAAAATCCACTACTGCTATTGTCTCTGCACACAAATAAACCAATGAATTGAATGTTCTTAAGCAGGCTGTTTAAGATTCAGTGAAAGAAACCTTAATGACAGAGACAGCTTTTCATTAGTAGTGCACTCATAATTAGTGCTCTTCTCTCAGTGCAGTACAGCGTCCTCACTGTGGGTTTGCGTTTGTATGTTATGGTCGTTGCTCTGTGAGATTAATGTGCAGCTTGTGCAGTTTTAAGAGCTGAGCGATGTCTTCAACTGTTTCCTGTTCCTGTTTCACCATCTCTGTAAGTATGTTGAGAGCCCGGCTCTGCTGGTCTGGAGGAACAGGGGCAGAAAACACACGTTATGTGAAGAAACAACAATTTCAACAGACCCTCCCATTAATATTTCAGATTCAATACTGTTACCAGTTAAATACATTCAAAAAGCTCTGTCATCAGTGGAATAATGAAGATTCACACAATTTTGACGATTCACTAAAACTGTGACATATAAAATAAGGTTTCTGGGTCCAAGCTGTACCTAATCAAATCACACTGTACCATGCAGTGGAAATACACAACATGAATTTCTACTTCAGTAAGGGTGCATTCACATTTGGAACAATTAAATCAAACTAACAAACTCTGTTAATCTGGTTCATCTGAATAAGTGTCATCATAATATGGATTATTACATTGTCAGACATATTTGCACAGTATGAATCCCTCCGTGGTGAGTGACAAGTACTGTGAAAATGGTATTAAATGCTGCTTTGTCTGTGCACATTTCATCTTACAGTTTCCCCTTTGTGGAATGAGAAAACCAACTTAAGACATGTCCTCTCACGCAGACGCAGAGCATGCTCTCTTTTGGTGTTCGATATTTGGTTGCCGAAGCTTTTGTCTACACTTGAGAAGACATCGCAGTTGGTTTTCCTCTGTGATAGTTGTTTGGCATCGACTTGGTGTGTCCCTGCCTTTAGTGCACAAATAAGCAGACCAAGATCATTGAAAACATGGATCTCAATCTACTTCCAAATGAACTTGGTTTGATTGAAATATAAATGCAACATGGACCAAAGGCATCTAAAGAAATTACAATATTGTTACAAGACGTGAAAAGACAGGATGCTCAAACATACCTGGTTTTAAACCCTCATAGTCCATTTCAGTTTGGCTTGATCTTAAAAATGACAGTGTGAACTCCGCACTGTATTGCTTTCTCTTTTGGTCCAAAAGTACCAAACTACATGTGTGAACACACCCTTTTTCCTTTTAAAATTGACCATTTGTGTGTTCTCATGATGTGTAAGATAAGATTTTGCCACATTAGCTGTCAATGGAGCATACCTTGAACTGAAGCCAAAACAGTTTATCGTTTAAAATTTCAGATTTCTTACCTAGAAAACTAAAAATAAGAATAAGAGTCAGGAGGAACGCAATGATGGCTGTACATGCTAAGAAATAGTGCCGCCGAGAGGAAGTGCAGATGTGGTTCAGTCTGCTCACACAGGGCCTTCTATCTGCCTGACCGGTTTGATAGACAACCGGCCGATCTTGCATCTGAAGGTTCCCGTTGGTGGAAGGAGGAGGTGGACGAGGAGGCTGAACACCTGACAGTGAGAGGTGGGTCTGAGTTGTCATTTTGAAGTCATTTGAAGTGATTTATGTTCTTTGACATGATGGAATACCTTTGCTGTGCTGTTCAGAGTGTGTGCGGTGCAGGTCATTGATGGAGTCTACCGAATAGAGCTCAATCTCTGTCAAGTCTCGTTCGCTGACACGAACAAACGCTGGAGGAGGAGAAGTGGAATTCATGATCACTCCCGCCACTGAGATAAGGAAAGAGAATGCAGAGCTGATTTAAGATTCAGAAAAAAAAGAAGAATATTATATAGTCATCTATCCTTATGTCATGTAATTCCAAACTGTTTGATTTCTTCCAAAAATGACTCACTGGTCTCTTTCCCCCCCTGTAGTTACTGTGAATGGGGACTGGAGCTTTCAAGCATCAATATAGGACATAGACGCACCACAAAAGTGGGCCATAAGACTTATGAACTATATTTCAAATCTTGTAAAATAATATGTATATTTGTTTTTATTTTGTAGACACTTTTATTCAAAATGGCATAAAAATGAGAAATTCAACGAGCAATAGAAATAAATTATCACAAAGTAATACAAAATTTCAGACATAGTTTAAAATATACATATTTCTGTGAGTTTGGAATGAGATAAGAGTAAATTATTTGGGTAAATTATTTCATATAAAAAATGTGATTGATTACACGTTACTATCATCATTTTTAATGACCAGATACTAAATTAACTAAATCATACAGTGCAACTTATAAGTGTTCAATATGATAAATGTGTTATAGTGCTGTAGCTTCTGAACAGCAATATTAAACGTTAACCTCGTTTAGTGCATGACTGAAAACTGGTACAAGTTTGCAAAGACTGAAAACAGCAATGATGTTAACTTAGGTTGATATTGTTCAATAACTCAAAAAAATATTTTCAGTTCATTAAATCTCAGGAAACAATGTGTAATGTGCAACATTTAGTCAATTAGCTATAAACCGACTCGTTAATAGACTGTGATGATAGAATAGAGTGTTTTAAGTCTCTACAAAGTGTTGACTTACCGCAGACTGGCTCTTCATCAAACGCTAGCAGACGTCCGTGTGCGCTCTTGTTGTTGACGAACACCGTGGAAAGGGAGTCAAACCCGCCGTGATTTGGTCGGTCTTCCCATTTGGTCTAAAAGGATCTGTGTCCGTCTGGTCCGCCTGGCACCTCTACCCCTACACACAGCTCAAAATCCCCAGACCCAAAATAGCTGCAGCCTCATGGAGGAGAAGAACGGTTATTTATAGATTTGAGGCCAAACAATCATTGAGCTACATGCGGACGGTCTATATTGTGATACAGACTGTAAAACTTGATATTGGTGAGATGAAATGCTTAATTATTTATAATTTAGCACAGTTTAATGAAATTATTATGTACAAATTTATACATAAGGTCAATGTAAAAATATTATCTAAACTATTTGCAAACTAGGCAAAGCAGTTTTTTTTATATGAGATACCTTGGACAGGTTCAGATTTTTTTTATCGATTTCCGGTTAAATGACTCGTATGTGCCGATTCCATTGATTCCCGAATAAACGACTCTTGTGATTCTTTTTCGTGGATCAAAAAGGCGACAGGATGTCTCACTTGATTCATTTGCATTTGTAGATTGAAATTTTTTAAAGGCATTTTCAAAATATTTATTTTATGTTACAAAAGATTTTTTTTGTATTTCATTCATTCGTTTTCTTTTCGGCTTAGTCCCTTTATTAATCAGGGGTCACCACAGCGGAATGAACCGCCAACTTTTCCAGCATATGTTTTACGCAGCGGATGCCCTTCCAGCTGCAACCCATCACTGGGAAACAACCACACACTCTCATTTATACACTACGGCCAATTTAGCTTACCCAATTCAGCTATACCGCATGTCTTTGGACTTGTGGGGGAAACCGGAGCACCCGGAGGAAACCCACGCCAACACGGGGAGAACATGCAAACTCCACACAGAAATGCCAACTGACCCAGCCGGGGCTCGAACCAGCTACCTTCTTGCTGTGAGGCGATTGTGCTACCCACTGCCGCCTGTAGTATTTCACAAAGTAAAAACCACAAAAAAATGTAGCTATATTTCTTAGAATTCTGTATAAGAAAAAGTCAGAATTGCAAGTTTGTCTTTCGTGAGATAAATTGTCGCAATAACTTTTTTATTCATTCAGTGGCAGGAACGGGCTACACATATTACTAAGTCTCCATAAAAGCATCTATCGAAAACATGAGTGCAATTTAAGTGACATTTTGCTAAATATTTCGTATTCAAAACTATTTTTAAAAAAGCCAATCCCTTTATTTGTTCCGGGTATTCACAAAGAAGGAACATTCGTCGAAAGTTTTAATAAAGTGTCTGGGAGTTTCTCAACTGCAGGTGTAGGTCAGGAATTCCAACTACATTTCCCATGATTCCGCTGAATTTGCGCTGCTTGTTTTGCAGGGAAAGCAGAATTACTAGTGTGAAGACTCGAGTTCAAACGAGCTGACAGTTTGCAGTCTGTCTGCGCTGGGCTTTTGAACAACTGCTGTCAAACTCAACCAAACACAACATGCTTGCTCGGGCTTTTGCGAACGGACTCTGTAAGCGACTTTCAAGAGAAAGCACGCGGGCTGTCGGACTCGGAGCAACTAGGCGGCAGGACAGACACGCTTCCACAGAGGTATGCGCGAAACCGCATCATTAAAAACATCAGCAGATATCCAGACGCTAAAATGAACCAAAGTCTTTATAGAGCCGCAGACTAAAGATCGTTTCCTTCAAAATTCAGGAATATTACATTTGCAATTGGTGAATTCAATACCCTATATTCATGAAATGGTTTTGATTTTGAGATTTTAGGGGTCAGTTATAGTTCGGAGTGTCGTTCATGCACAGGGAACATCTGCTGTTCTGTCCGCTCGAGCTGCTGTCTAATTGAGAGCACGAGAGCGTTCATTCGTTCAGAGTTGTGAAATACTGACTGAAAAAACACACAGACCGCGTTCCCATTCATACAGGGTCCCTACTTAGGGTTCACTGCTCCTCACACACTTCACATGGAATATTTGTAGTTTACTTCACTTGGCACACAGGCTAAACTTTTGGATTTTCCAAATGCTCTTTCAGTTAATATTATCAGTTACGAAAAAGAAGAAAATTTGCATTATTGAATAATATTACAAATATGTTTGATATTGCATCAGTTAATCAACCAGAAGCAGATTTTCCAAGTAAGAATAACTTGCTGGTGGAAGTTCAAGTCGCACGTTAACAGTAATTTTACCCATTTGATATTTTAGGCATTAAACATACAATGTCAACAAACATGGACAACACTTAAAGTCATGTGATAGTTGTCCAGCATTTTAGGGTTTAATCTATTTGATTTTATAAACTAAAATGTATATTTGGGTTTTGTTTTGCTGAGACTTTTTCTATTAATAGTTAATTTACAGTGTTCAGATAGTGTGGATAAAATAAAACCCTCACATAATCCTTATAATCACTCGAAAACCCATCTAACATTAGGATTCATATTTTCTTAAATAATTTGTCTGGCTCACACTTTTTGTCAGTTTTCTTCCATTTTTGAACACTCTGGTTTGACTGTGGGTAATAAAGATAAAATCACACGCACAGACACACACACTCTCCCTCTCAGATCAGATAATGTTCTGGTCTCTCTTTCAGACTGCTTAGTTGACTTTGGACTGGTTTTGTAAACCGTAAATGGCTAATGTGGCCTAATGTGAGTCAGCCGCAGGTGGACTCACTGGCTGAAACCAGTTCTTGAGGTCAAAGGCCACACAGTTCCATAAGCAGATTTAGCTTCATGCACATGATCTTATTTATTGTAGAATCTTCTAATTAATTCCTCAAACTTGCTGCACATGTATTATTTTCTTTTATACTACAGGGCTGTTGTTGAATGCTAGTTTCTAGTTGGCTGATGAACACTACGTTTAGTAAATTACTTCACAGCCAAACATCAAATCAAAACTAAATTCTTAAATGAGCAACTAGTAAGAAACTAGTCCAACACACAACAGCAGTTTCAGGAGAAAAAACATATGACAAATGCCTTGAAATATAACATCTGTGGTAACCATAGAATAAGCAGAATAACTGTCTGTTGAATTAATGCATGCTTTCACTATGGGTGTGTATTATTCTCTAACAATTCATTGGCCTGTTGTTGTATTTTCTTGCTAATGTACTTTATAACACTTCATAGTATGATGATGCACTGTTTTCTATACATAGGTGACACTCAGGAAAACCCCGCTGTATGACTTCCACAGGGCTCATGGTGGGAAGATGGTGGAGTTTGCAGGTTGGAGTATGCCTGTGCAGTACAAAGACAGTCACATTACCTCACATATGCACACGCGCCAGCACTGCTCCATCTTCGATGTCAGTCACATGCTGCAGGTCAGTCTGGACTGCAGAAATCTACTGTTGTTGTAGGTGTTTGTTGTTGGTAGCGCTGACCAGTATATCAGCATGGATATTGTGATATGTGCATCTGCAATAGTCACGTCGCAGGTTGTGTGATATCAAGTAGCCATCACAGTCGACAGTTTCATTTGTTTCCTTGCACTGTTGTGTTTATCTATGCTTTTAAGTTGTTTATTGTATTTTAGACAGATTCACTCACCTACAAAATCAGAGCAAACACTCTAAAATACCAAAATCTTTAAAAGTAGGATTATTCAAATAATCTGGTGAGATGGTTTTCATTTTGCAGTTTAATATTCTGTATAAATACATTTTTGATATGTCAGTTTTTGTGTATTGTGTAGCCCTAATTGTTGTGCACTTGTGATATTGACTATATTACTTTGTGTTGGCACTGCCCATCAATAGCGGTGACAATTCATTGTCTTAATGGTTTATTCAAACAATTTGTTCAAAATGCCAAATTTATTGACAAGAAATTTGAAAATTGCATACTCTCCTATAGG
Organism: Danio choprae; assembly: GCA_903798125.1. Lineage (NCBI taxonomy): Eukaryota > Metazoa > Chordata > Actinopteri > Cypriniformes > Danionidae > Danio > Danio choprae. The sequence goes on from CAIGQW010054459.1 coordinate 1,219,173, forward strand.
TTCTTGTTTTGATTAAGTTGTTACTTTGCAACAACATTTCACATAACATTTTTCGACTACTAAATAGTGAGGAAATATGCAATTTGAGATGCAGCCACTGTCTTTATCAATGAACCGTTGATTCATTGACTACAATGTTTAGTTACAATACAAATGACTTCAGGAATAAAACAACAGCAGTGCTGTGAGATGCACACACCTTCCACTGGCAATACAGGAACCATTGTGTCTGAAATGTAACTTGCTTAATAATGTTATTTTGTTTGTGTAGCAGTTGTGATAAATCATTTTAATATAAACTATTTTATAATATATTATTAATTATCAATTAAATGAAAAGCTTTGTATGACTGTATTCTAATAGGCTTCATCACACACTGAATGCTTTTAAAGATGTTTTTTGTTTGTTTTTGCAAAGTAAGTGACAAGCATGTTAGTCAGCTTGTACATTGTTAAAATGATAATTATGATATTATCGCAAACAAATAATAATATATACTTCTATTTGGCCCAACACTAATTTTATATAATTGACTGAGAACATTTTTTTTGTTTAAATTTACAAATCCGAGGATTCACTATCATAAGAATGATACGGTCATACAGATTCACCGGTCATCTGAATGATATCTAATGACTATTTTGTCGTTTTCTCCTCATAGACTAAAGTTTATGGTAAAGACAGAGTGAAGTTCATCGAGTCTTTGATTGTTGGAGACATTGCGGAGCTAAAAAACAACCAGGTAAAACATATTCGCTTTCTAATGAAAGATGTAAACAGTCATGCAATATGATAATAATATTTTCTTTCTAGGGCACTCTGTCCCTCTTCACAAACTCTAAAGGAGGAATAATGGATGATCTGATTGTGACTAAGACAGATCAAGACTACCTGTACATCGTCTCCAATGCTGGTTGTGCGGACAAAGACTCCGCTCACATGCAGGCAAGTAACAGTTAATGACAAATAAACATGCTTAATAACTTTCTGACTGGTTGATCTTGGTGTTCTAATATTGTTATTTATGGACTGGGGAATATAGGAATTTTGAAGATTATATTAAACTTAAACGCCACAAGGGGGCGTCCAATTACTGTACTGTGAGGAAAGGGATAGTTCACCCAAAACTGAAAATTCTGTGTTATTTACTCACCCTTTACTTGTTCCAAACATGTTTGACTTTCTTTCATCTGTTGAATGCAAAAGAATATATATTTTTTTAAAAAGCTGGAAACCTGTAACCATTGACTTCCATTGCAGGAAAAACAAATACTGTGGTTGTCAATGGTTTCATCTTTCTTTAAATTATCTTTTTTATATATATCCATTTAAGACTTATCATTTATAAAAGACATATCCACTCATAAAAATTTGCTGTCAAGGACAATAAAGTTTACTACTACTACTACTACTGCTATTATTGAAAGGGCATATTGTGTTTAATATTATGTTGTTTATAAGCATATTTTAATAGAAAGTATATTTTTAAACAACGATATCAGAGAACGTTTTCATTTAGAATATATTTGAAGGGAAATGTTTAAAAAGGTGTCTCCTGAAAGATTTTTAGAACATTTATCATTCACTAAATTGAAAGATCTTATATGACCTTTTATCAGTATTGTTGTTATGTGTATGTTGTTGTTGTTTTTTTTTATTAAGAAACTGTTACGGTCACAAATTATGTATTGAATATTTATCAATGTTACCATGAAATTATCCAATGCTGCTGATATGACATTAAGACATAAATAATAAAGGGATAGTTCACACAAAACAGAATATTTATAACAGAATTATAACACTGAAGAAGGTATTTTGAAAAATGTTGAAAACGGGTAAACATTGAGTATCAAAGTATTTGTTTTTCTTACTATGGATGCCAATCTTCACCGGTTTCTCACATTGTTCAAAATATCTTCTTTTGTGTGCAACAGAAAAATTTTTTTTTATAAAGGTTTGTTAAGTAAGTAAGTAAGTAAGTAAGTAAGTGGTAAGTAAATAGTGAGTGAATTTTCATTTTTGGGCTAGCTATGCCTTTAAGTGTTGTCAGTTTGTAGTGATGTTTGCATTTACTTATAAGTTTGCCTGTGTTTCTTTGTAGGCCAGACTGCAGGAGTTTAAATCAGCAGGTCATGATGTCGATTTAGAGTTCATGGAAGAAAGTCTTATCGCTCTTCAGGGTCAGTCATCATGTGTCTGTGGTTTACTCTTGTGGTAAAACTGCCCATATTTTACATTTAAGAAAACATAGATTTTTGATATTTAAATAATATGTATTTTTTTGAGCATTTGATGGATTATATGTTTATTTTTGTGTATGCAGGACCATCAATGGCTCAGGTTCTCCAGAAGGGTGTGGGTGATGACCTCAGGAAGTTGACCTTTATGACCAGTGTTTTGACCCCAGTGTTTGGCATCCAGGGCTGCAGAGTCACACGCTGCGGATATACAGGAGAGGATGGAGTTGAGGTGTGTGATTGTGATTTCCCTTTGATTAAATGACAAGTGTACTAAAAGTAATTTATTACTGTTTAGATGTTATATTGTCAGTACATTTATTATTTTTTTATGAATACCTTTATTCAGTAAAAACACATTCGATCACAATTACAGTTAAAACATTTATAATGTTATAAAATATTTTTGTTACAAATAAATAATGTTTTAACTTTGTATTCAGCAAACAGTCCAGGAATAAAAATATGACTCATGATTTCCACGGAAATATTAAGCAGCACTGTTGTTTTTACTTGGTGTGTATTGAACTTTGAGAATAATAATAATACTAATAAAAAGTGTTACCTAATCCCCAAGTAAGCAGTTCAATTTAAGATTTTTAAATCACAGGTAAAGAAAACATTTTTAATATTCTAATTGATTAATTCTAATATTTTACAATATTTAAATAGAATACTGTTATTTGACCACAATATTATATAAGAATATGATATATTTTTACATCTTAATAATATTATATAAAAAATGTTTAGATATGATAGATAAAACTGTTGTCAAGCTTCAAAGGAACTTAGGGTACATTTATACTAGTACAACTGACAGTCCGGAATTTGTTGCATTCATATAAACATCACACAAGATCTAGCTGGTGACATGTTTGCCGAGAGTCAACTATGTTTATAGTGAAATGATCACTAACAGAATAATTTTAGGTGGAGATTAATGCAAACGTAGATATAAGATACAAGATATAAGATACCAGTCATGACTAAAAGTTAACAGCAGTAACAAAATATCGGATATGATCAAATAAATCGGATCTGTCCTTGAAAACCTACAGTGTAACTACAGCATTAAGTAGCTGGTTTTAAACTTGTTGTTACGTGATTTGTGTTAATTTATGTGGGGCTTGCATGTCAACTGTTATGTTTTTTTCTATAAATGTGATTATTCAGATTTCCGTACCATGTAAAGATGTTGTCTCGCTGACTGAAAAGCTGTTAGCTGATAGCCAGGTGAAACTCGCTGGTCTTGGTGCCAGAGACAGTCTCAGACTGGAGGCGGGACTTTGTCTCTACGGCAATGACATTGATGAGACCACCACACCTGTGGAAGCAACTCTTGTCTGGACTATAGGTGTGTAAAGGCCTTTATTATCACTTGTCATTGATTTATATTGAGTTTTAAGCACAAAGCATTATTGATTTATTACTACCTTTGTCAATTTAATATGTTAATTTAATTATTTAGTTTCATATTTTTCATTATCTCCAAACCCATTACCTCTTTCAATGTTTCCTTTCTTAATGAATCTGTGTTTTGAATAAATTGTTTGAACAAATGATTCTGTTTACGGCATTGCTGAGTGAATGAATCAATCAAGTGAAAAATGACTCACTCCCTAAACTTTTACTACTACCTGCTGGCAGGACAATTTCTTATCCAGAAGATTATTTCGTAACACTGTAATTTCATATTTTCATATCTGTACAATTTATTGTCATCATTGCACACTATTTTACAAGATTGTCCACAAGTTGGCAACAACAACTCAACATGTTGTTTCACATTCAGAAACTAAGCAGATGAGAAAGAGAAATGACATCATACCACTGAAGATGGCAGAAACTGTAAACCATAATATTGACAGGCATTTGTGTGCGAGGATTAAAAGATGTCCACAGACCTATTTTTAAACCGTACAAATACATCTTTTATTGCTCATAATATTTGGAGAGAAAAACCAGAGACTTGACAGAAACGAATCTTTCTAGTTTTTATGTGTTGAGCTGCCTTAAGCTAACTGTCAGATGTAGTAAACCTCAAACAGCTGTGCAGTGCACATACAGAAACATATACTTTAGTCTTTAATCTCCTTGTTTGTTTCATTTAAGGTAAACGTCGTCGACAGGCACGCGATTTCCCTGGTGCTGATATCATTGTACCACAAATAAAGGCAAAGACTCCAAGAAAAAGAGTGGGACTGATCTCCACTGGACCCCCTGTCAGACAACACACACCCATCCTGTCCTCTGATGGCAGAGTTATAGGTAACAAACGCATCTGTCTTTTTAAAATATGTGAAATAAGTCTCTGATGTCCCTAGAGTGTGAATGTGAAGTTTCAGCTCAAAATGCCCCACAGATATTTGAAACTGCCCCTTTTAGGCTTTGAGCCATATTGTGCAGTTTTAGTGACTGTCGCTTTAAATTCAAACGAGACTGTACTGCATGCCCTCTTTTCAAAAGAGGGTGGAGCTACAAATGCCTGTGTGTCAGCATAGTGGCTGATACTGTGTTCATTTGTGCTTCCTAAAACTCCATTGATAATGCCTCTTAGTTGCTGACATTATCTTCAGCAGGTGAAAACTGATGGCGGACAGCTGCTTCTCACTCAGGGCTGTCTATGCTAATGAGGGAGAGATTGTCAATAATGGGCGGGGCTTTCCCCTGCTGATGACATGTACAAAGGGAGAATGTCAATCAAAGTGTTTCTATAGACTGCTTTTATCAAGTGTAACTATAAAATATAGAATTAATTTAATTAATTTATCATTAGAGGCTGGCTATATTCACACACTGTTGCCACACAACTCATTAACTTATAAAAGTGATTTATGCATTATAGGTCCACTTTAAAGGAAGAGTTGAACATTATTTACTTGCCTTCACGTCATTCCAGACTTGTCTGAAATTGTTTTATTTTAGGTGAGGTCACCAGCGGATGCCCGTCCCCCTGCCTCAAGCAGAACGTTGCCATGGGCTATGTGGAAACCGGCTTCAGTAAAGCGGGCACATCAATCCAGGTGGAAGTGAGGAAGAAAGCAGTGCCAGCAGTGGTCAGCAAGATGCCATTCGTTCCCACCAAGTACTACATGGCATAATAGAGCAACTGCTCACAAAGCTGTCTGTGTTTATGAGAGGGTTTGCTATATATGAGGTCATTGCCACTGGAATGAAGACCAATAGTTTATGAGACACACGTCAACAATGAGCATTCCATAATGCCAACTTGCACAATATTTCTTTGTGTAATTGTATGTAAAATCCATTCCAGCACATTATTGTGTAATAATTACACAAAAATGAAGGCCACTTCACTAGAGGTTAGAATCAAGTTTAGGATATGGGGAAGCAACACTGGTGTTTATTGTGCGTATGTGTGAGTGTCTAGCATAAAGCACTTAAAATGTTAGTTTGGGTGTGGGAAGCTGACATCTATTTTAAAGACTCCTGAGTAACATTCCTTTAAAAAACGTCTAGTTGGTTTATGCCAGTGTACTGCTTTACTGTCTGTAATGTTTGTGTAATAGACAATAATAAGATAATTAACAACACTAATGGGATTGAGATAAACTATGTTAGGAAAGTGCCTAATTTCTCAAGAGTAGTTAATCATCATGCTGTAGTGATTAATAATTTTAGACCACATCACTTTGAAGCCTTTCTGTCTGAAAGAACATTCCTTTTTTTGTGTCATTTTTGGGAAGTGATTAAATCCTTACATTTTATACAACTTTATTATTATACACATTTTTTGTTAACATTTTATACACCTTTACGTGATTGGTGTGGTGGTGGATCACTAAAATGTCACCCAGTGTAACAATAGTTTATATACCACAACTCAGATTCTCTGGATGTTTTTTTTATGCTAGGTAAAGCATGTTTAAATGTTAATGTGTTTATGATGACTTAATCATGTCATATTATGAAGTATGATGACATATTATCAAAATTTCTAATAATAATTTTGTAACTTAGAGAACTTTTTTAGATTTGTTCCATGAATTATTGTTTTTTTTCTAACTTCTGAAGTTAAAATGATTATTATGATGTTGTCTAAAAAATAATATAAATGTCTAAAATAACTCATGCCATTATTATTGTAATTCTGACATTTTCATTTTATGCTTAAATGACATTTTTATTTTAAATTTAGAAGAAATTTTGTCTGCAAAAATTACTTTTTACTCATGGCTATAAATTATTAATACAGAAAAACTGACAATTTCTAAATGGCTTCCTTGTTTCCCTAAGTATATGTTTTAACATTAAACAATTTGGGTATGATTTTACCCTTACAGCAGATGTGTTTGTACTGTGAGTTGTGGACTGTATAAACCATACGTGCATAGTATACAGTAGGATGAGCAGGCAGTGATTATTGTTATCACAAGTAGCCCTATTTTAAATGCATAACATTTTATGTTGAGTTAACATAAAACACGGGTATTGATAAACTTGTTAAAAGAGCGGGTTTAATGGCCGGTGTTATTAAACCTGGCGGCCACATGTACCAAAATTTACTGTCACTCTCAGTGAGAATTACAAACAGTAATAAAACCATAAATATAACGGTACACAAACAATTATGGTGAGCGTCCTTATTGTTTTTAAACAGAAAAAGTTCTTAAAGCTGTAACTTTTCTACAGACTGTAATCCAAACATTTCCGAATGGCTATGGGAATTGTAGTTGTCATTTTTTTCTGTCGCACAGACCGCAAGCAGAATTCTTAGTAGGTAACTACATTACCCACAATGCAATGCTGTCGTGTGAGCCGTAGAGGAGGAGCGTGCCGGGTCTGCGAGTCGTTACTGATGGGAAGATGGTGGAATCTGGAGCAGCAACGTGCACGATACTCCGTCCCAAACATTTCCAAAAACATTTACCATCTCAACCTGGCATTAGATATCGGTTACCCGGGGACAACCATAGATAATACATACTAAAACTGAGACAAAACTATAAGTATTTTGATTTCGGTGCGAGGCGCACCTTACATATGGTGCCTCAAACGTGGGGGCCAAACTGAACAGATCACAGTATTATTTTGATATTCTACGAGGGATTTCTCGGCAGTGACTGTTGATAAATTGGTCATCGTCTACAGTGTGTCTCCTTCAGACTTTGGTGTTTTGGAGCAGCTGTCAAAATGCCACGAAATAAAAAGGGGAAACGCGGAGGGAACAGTTCGAGTAAGGGTGAGTTTACACCTCCCACAGTCACTAATGTTATAAAAGCTGACCACACGGAAAATAACTTACTGTAGCATTGTTTTCCCCTGGGAAATGTCTTTATAACAACAACATAATTGTAAACGCATGTATTTGTGGAGTCTGTTTAATTTTCTCTTGTAATCACACTCTTTACCAAATTGTGCCACATTTATTCTAAACACTTTAAAACGCATTTAAAACTAGGCTAAGAGGTACATGCCACATTTGTTCTGGGTGTCAAACTGACCAGCAGGAAACTGAGTATCTAAAATTTCTCCCCCTTTTCATTTCACTTATAAAATATTAAAGTTATGTAGTATATATCTAACTCATTGTGGATTATTGTTATGAATTGCGTTCCAAGCTGATGTGGCTGCAACCATTTAGCACTATTTACATGTTAACTTCAATCCAAGTGACAGTGTTCCTACCTGCATCATATACTAAATATCTACCAATAATTATCTGAGAAACTGTGTTTGCCCTTTATCTCAGAAGTAAGGATAGAAGCAAAGTGATTGACTGTCAGGGTTATTCAGTCTGCAGCATGACAGGTGAAGCTCATGCCAGCTCGTGTATATTTAGCTCAAGTGTCACGACGCAGGGCCTTCCCGGTCCTTTCACGCGACCTGTAAGGTTTCAGAAGTTTGCGATTAAAAATTAAACAATTTGCCTGGACTATACGATTGGATTACAGCGAGTTTTTGTTAAGTTCTCGCGCAGAACCGCATCACGTGCTATATCGGCGCGCATTCCTTGTGCACGTGCAGCTCCAGTAAAACCAGATCCAGCAGGGCACGGCGATACTAGCGTGGCGCCGCCGGTAATGCAAGCATGGCAAAAATGGTTCTCTTTTGTCAATTTACCCCTGGCGACTGCTGCAAAGTTAGGTTGACTGTTACTCTACTCTGGTTGATTTTGAAGTATTAACGACCAATTACAACGTTTTTAAAGAAATGCAAATAAAAGCTACTAAAAAAAAGAAAAATACTTGCTTAAATTAACAGTTTTGTAGATTAAATTAAGATTTCTTCACTTTTTACATGCTATTAGTTCCAATCAACTTTGACTGAATTCAATAATAGCAGTTTCACTCACTATGAACAAAAAACTTTCAGCAGATGTTCCACCTCATCACATTTTAGATGTGCAGAGCTCCAATTCAAAGTAGGTCCCCACAAGACTTTTTAAAATGCACTGTACACATTTTGTGTTCCTCAGCCCTTTTTATTGGCAGCATGTAATCTCCAGCTGTGTTGTCAAACCCCAGAAAACTGGTCCGGTGTCTGAACCAAAAAGAGAGAAAATGATATATTTCATCCTGGTTCACTTAGCATTGACACTGTCATCTTTGAGTCTGAATCTGAAAATGTGGAACAATGCAAAACCCGTTTTGTTTAGATGTCTTTGTTCCACTTTGCGTTAATATTTCAGTTGAATCACACATGAGTCTATTTGTAAGTGGACAAAGGAGAGCACCATTATCGAAGCACTTGTTTAGTGCTCTCCAAAGTTTGGATGTCAGCGTTTGCATGCAAAAACCTAATTTGCCACTGCTTACCTTATTGCTTTTCTGTGTTTTTATATCAGCTTTTCAGATTTTGAATAAAATGCTTTTGAATAGTTTTTCTCCGTACAATGTCAATTACACCCAATCATTTTAAAAAACACAATTTTTCTAGCAGTTATATTTATTTCTATGGCATATTTTTTTTCAGTAAGTAATGACATAAAGACACTTGAATACTGTTTACCACAGACATTGTTTCATTAATTAATTAGGGGAAAATAAACTCAAATTTTGTGGGAACTAATGTCTTGCAGACATGTGCCGATATTCAGTAATACAATTATGATAATGAACATAAATGAAATTACCAGGACTTCAAAATGCCAGTGTCAACCCTTGTATTGTAAACCCTTTACAGTCCATTTTCCGTAAAATCTTTTTGAAACATTTGTTTACTCTAGAAATTAACCATTTATTTGCAGCTTATGTCAATATCGTGATAATCCCATTTGTAATGATTAAAGCTTAATTGATTGTTGCAACAAAAAAGTTTGATGCCATCATATGCCACGTGTTTTTAATGTCATGACTCATGACTGTAGCGCTCTATTCTTGTTGGCTGGCCTTGTTCTCCAGTTAAGTTCAAATGTTTTGCTGATCTGCAAGTTGTTTAATCAGTCTCTTCCTCTTGTTCACTGTGAGCAGGCTCACTTCGGCAGGAAGTGCTTCAGCTGCAGTTGTCAAAGACTGCGTTGTCACGTACAGGTAGCGTGACGTTGGTTCTGACCTCATGCCCCTTACTCACCCCATTAATTTTCAATGAGCTGCATGTGAAAATACATTCATGTGTATTTTTTTTATTTATTTTTTTACATCATCTCTCATTTGTCTAATGCCTTTCAATAACTCAGGAACCTAAATTCCTCAGAAGCACCTCACTAGTCACTTCTGCTTCCTTGTGAAATCAGCAGACCAGTGCTGCTTGTGTTTTTTTGGTCTGATGTTCAGCCATCACACCATCAGTGAAAGCCAACAACCTTTTATTGGTACCAAACAGAAATGTGTTCCTTTTAGCTCTTAAGAAGTCATTTATCATTGTTAGAGGCTGTTGTTGTCTCTTAAAGTCTAACAATGACTTCTTCTCTGCTATGCATCAGTTTCTGCCATTTGAAGAATCATAGAGAGACTAGGACTCTAATAACAAAAGAAGTCATTTGCACTTTTTCAATAGTGGGATTTAAATACTGAAACCCCCCAGGGCTCCACAGACCCCTGGTTGAGAATCACATCTAAGTTTACTCTGTTTGGTGGTTGAGCTTCTCTAAGTGATGATGCTTCTGGAAAGGTTTGAAATACAAGTCAAAATATTTGATTCGATTGTGTAACTGTTCATATTCACATCAAAATGACTTTGCAAAGTCAGAGGCCATTGTGGATGTCTTAGATATATTTTTCCATCAACTCCTAACCATTCCAAACTCCTCCTCCACACGGTCGTCCATTCTTTTGCTAATGCATGTCTTAATAGTACAGTTAAACTGCTATTTCAAAGTCTTTTGTGTTGTTACATTCATATCGATGAGGTATTTGTTTACTGTGGCCAGATTTCTAGTTTGATGCTTTAAATGGTTTTATTTTAAATGTGTTTTTCTTATATCTGAATATCAGTTGATCGGTGGATAAAACAAAAAAAATTCTAAACAATTATTTACTCTTATTGTTTAGACTGTCCTTCAGAAGTTTTGGATATGTCATAGGGCAAATATAACTTAAATTAACCTCTATCTAAACATATTACAATTACAAATGTATGCTGTTCTTCTGAACTTTACTAAGGAATTGTAGTTTTTTGAGCACCAAATCAAATTATTTGAATTACTATTTTGGGTAGTATATTCCACTATACAATATTAATATTATTGTCACATAATTCATGTATATGTATATAGGCCAGCTGAATAAACACATCACCTTTACATTACAATCTGCTCAAAAGCATTTAACATATATATTCTAAAATGTTCAGGATATTTTAAAGTATATTGACAAAGTCAAAAGATTCAGAAAAGTTGGACTTTCCAGATAATTTCCAGACCCCCTCAGAATTTCTTGATAATATAAATATTGTCTTTTAATTGTAATGCGATTTCACATTGTTGTTTCTCTTGTATTTGTGATCATCAAATAGCTGCATTCTTGATTCAAAATTGACAATTCTTACAGACCCATAAATTTTGAAAAGCCGTCCATTTTATACATTAAGCAGACAAAACTACAAATGAATAATCTCCTTGCTAAAATTCTCCTAACGAAATCAGACGTATCAAGTTAGATCATAATGAATTCCAAATAACATATAGAAGTGGTTTGCCTGAATCTTTTCAAGAGATTGAACTGCATGACCTACCTTTCAGAGATCGGTGATTGATTTTAAGAGTCTCAGTGGATATTTCTCTACTTGCCCTTATGGATTTAATGATAAAAGTGATTCACTCCATTTTAGTAAATAATTAAACATCCTCATCTTTCTTTAACCCTTTCATGTTATTAGCTAAAGCTCTTCTGGTGCCCCGGGGCAAACAGGTGGGCAATTATGTGTGTTTGCAGTAGGCCACATTGCACTTTAACCTAAATCATAGGTTGTTTCTGGGATGTGAGTTTGTATATATTTGTATAGTGTTTGTGAATATATATATATATGAGAGTTAAAGTAATTGGGCTGTTTACTTATTAAAGTTCAATTTAAAGTCATTTGGAGACACTGTAGATTATTAAACTGAAGGGCACAGACTGGTTTTGCAGTCCCTTCAGGGGTGTTTGTGTTCTCTGCACTGAAGTGAATCAGATGACAGATAAAAACACAGGGATTAGATAAATGAGTTTGTGGACAAATGAAACGCATATTATGACTCTACGTATTATTATTACTCTGGCACATCCATATATTTGCTTAACTATGACTAACAGTCATTTCCCCTTCAATATTAGACTAATGTTGAATGTGCTGTTCATCTCTTCATCTGGTCTCTTTCTGTCTGTTTTAGGGAGGAACGGGGTGAGAGGCGAGACTGGTGTGAGTGATGATGATTTGGCGTCTGATGTTCTCAGTCACTATAGCAGTGCCAGTGAAAGTGCGTCAGTTATAGAAGAGGGCACAGGTACACAAAGAACTTCAATTGCAAAAATAAAATAAAAAATGAATCAAACATCTATTGCCATTTGTGTAAAAGTATAAAAAGAAAAATCCACAAACTGCTGTACAGGTGAGGTGGTTGATGAACAAACTGCTCAGGAAGAAACAGAAGACAAACTGAAGCAATGCATCGACAATCTTATGGATAAAAGGTATTATTATGCTAACGCGCAACAGTTGGCAGAGTTGAAGAAAACCAGATAAAATTTGCAACTGTTTCATTCTTTGTGTGTGTTTCAGTGCCAAGACCCGCCTGGCTGCATTAGAAAGTCTGCGCTTGGCGTTTTCCTCTAGAGTTCTGTATGAGTTCCTGTTAGAGAGACGTTACACCATCTGTGACTGTCTAGAGAGAAGCTTGAAGAAAGGTGGGATTATGTTGTTGTTTTTTATTCTAATGCAAATTAGCTATATATGATTATTTATATAAAGTACAAACACTTTTGAATATAGAAAATATTTTAAACGTGCTATTTTTAATCTTTACAAATGTTTTTACTTTGTGCTTGCTTTCATACATTATTTATTCACAAAATATAAGTATTAATATAGTTAGCATCATTAAAAGTAAACACAGTAGAAAACAAACTGAAACAACATTTAATATCAACAAAAAGACAATTGCTTCTACATGTTTATATTTATGTAATTATTTATGTATTATATAAAATCTATTTATGTATCTTACATTTCGGTGCAAAAAAGTGGATCTATTATTAAAAACCGAGGCCATAAGGTGAACTCACTGCCTTAATGCGTCAATAAATTAGGCTTAAACATACATTGTAAGTTCCTTTGACTTTACCCATCCTGTATTCATGAGATAAAAGCATAATTTTATTGGGCCATGAAAAAGAGAGTTCCTCTTTAAGAGTTCAGTTAGAAATTAATTGTTCTTTTTTAATCATAATTATTTCTAGTGTAAAATCTTCTGTAGTACTGATGTGTTGTTATTGTACATGTATCTGTGGGTTCATTCGCACAAATGAACTGTTGAATTGTTCAGTAAAATGTTTTTCCTTCTAGGTGGGGGAGAGGAGCAGGCCGCCGCTGCTACAGTTTTCGCTCTGTTGTGTGTGCAGCTTGGGGGCGGAGTCGAAGGCGAGGAGGGCTTTAAGATGCTCCGCCCTGTCCTCAGCACTATCCTGATTGACAGCTGTGCCAGCCTGGCGGCACGGCAGAGTGTGAGGGATGCATTCAGTTATGTTTACACTGGCTTCTAAAATGTTATTGTTTTCTAAATTCTCAAACTTTTTTCCTCAGTGTGCTCGGGCTCTAGGTATGTGCTGCTATGTGTCTGCCTCAGATGATGCAGAGGTAAGAACTGGTCTTATAAAATGCTTATAAATAGGGCTGAGTGATATGATCTAGTATCATTTTTGTAAATTCAATCAATTGATAAATTTAAATATATATTGACCACATGTAAAGGACTTTTTTTTTCAATATATACTTGGTAATTTACTACTATATTTAATGTTATTTAGATTTTCTGGGTAAATGTTTGATTAAAAATGTAGAAATAGAATATATATTACTAAAATATAAAACGCTTTCAAAAATTAATGGTTACAGGTCCAACATAAATCAATCACTAAAATAATTGCAAAATGTAAACTTTCAACATTGCAACTTTCTCACAATAATGTTATTTGTGTTTCTTTTTGTATCCCTGTAAGGGTGTGTAATATTGCACTCATATATGTTAAAGAAGTATTACAAATAGTATCACAAAATAAACAAGTACAATATGAAACAACAGGCTTTATTCTGTCCATACAACAGATATTGTCATATTCCACAGCTCTATTTATGAATATTTATTGATTTGCATATTTAAACTACTATCATCTGTCTTTGTCAGGATCTGCTGAAATCTCTCGGACACTTGGAGAGTGTGTTTGTGGGTGCGTATCCTCTAGGCGATGGCTCTCTGCCCTCTGTCAAAGCCGGGACCCCTGCTCTCCACAGCGCTGCCTTACAGGCTTGGGCTCTGCTCTGCACCCTCTGTCCTGCGTCACGCATCAACACCATTCTCAACCAGTGAGTATGCATCTGTGCAAGTGTGCATAGATTTATTCAGTAAGCTTAAATGCCATGACACAACAAGCTGAAATCAAAGCACTAGCTGTAATGAAAAATGCCTGTCTTGTCAAGTTGCCTGTATCAGGCCCAAAAAGTTGCTTAAACACACCACAATTTGCACCATCATGAGAAGGTGGCAAGAGTCTGTTTTCATCATTCAAAGGACACCGAAACTACGATTGCTAAAAAGGAACTGTAAACAAACCTTTTTTTTTTTAATCTTATGTTGACCAGTTATGTTCTTCCTTCCAGTCGGCCATGTTGTCATTTGCTCACTTAATTCCTTGATTTAAATATTCTCCTTGTTTACTAAGCTAACCAGTCAGAGTTATGTCACACCAACTGCCAAATAGCAAGTGCATTAACATCCATACGTCCTATATTTTTCTCAGACATGTCCTCTTTTTGGGACTAAAAATGCATCTGGCTTGGATTTTTTATATCTCCTAAAATGGTTGGGATTTGGCTTTTGCTTTCTGCAGTCATTATTACTTGTGTGCATTTTTTTGCATTACTTTTTACCTTTCTCTTTAGTCCACACTATGTTGCACACTACCATTGGTCGGTCATGCATGTACGCAAACATTGCCCATATCCCTCAGCACTCGTGCAACAGCCAAGAGAGACAGCAGCTTTTACATGTCAGTGTAACAACTGATTATTTAAAAAATTGTATTTTAACCTGTCGAAAAGAAAGTGTTATCATGTTAAAGGGGATAAATGCTAAAACATTTTTTAAGTGCATTTGTTACTACTTTATTGTTAAGGGCTAAAGGTTTAATGGAAAGTATGTTTATACTTTGTGTACATTTATACATTCTCAAATGGTCAAAAAGCCAGCAATCCGAGTTGAAAGGTGGACTTGGATGGTTGCTGGCTTTTCCTTGTGTCAGGTTGTCCATTTTTAGTCATCATTGAATTTCATGTGAAATGTTGTGTTGCAGGACCACAATCCAAAGCTTATCTATAATCTGAGCCAACATGAATAATGAAGATAAATGATAATGCTTCAGTGTGTTTTATGTAACTCTTTTAACACAAAGTGATATGACAACACCCAGATAGAATATACATAGACAAACAAGTCTGTAACATGATCTTTGTCTTTTCCAGCCACTTGCCCCGTCTGCATGCATGTTTAGAAAGCAGTGAGGTAAACTTCAGGATTGCTGTGGGAGAGACCATCGCTCTGCTGTATGAACTGGGCCGGGACATTGATCAGGTTTGTATAAAGAACGGGAGTCTGCGTTTCATTTTGTTTAGAGGTCACCATATTAAAGAACACCATCAGGAGCACACACAACAATAAATAGACATCACTGTCTCTGTTGTTCCTATTGGTAGATTGAGATTTCGATTTTAATCACTATTTTGACACACAGGCGTTTTACAGTAGAAATCTGAAACATATTTCCAAAGGAAAACAATTAGACCTGTAACATGTCTCTAAATTACACATGCTTTTAGGCATGATATGTGACTGACAGGTCTTACAAATTACCTAGCTCTGCATCAGCCTTCCTGTATGCAAAGTAATCCCACACCACAGATGTTGAGTTTTTTGGGCACTAAGTTCTCCTGTGCTGAACTCATCATCCCTGTTTATGCAGGCTATTTGTCATTAAGCTCAGTCTCCTGTTCTTGCGCTCTGTTTAGGGGCGCTGCATTACTATTGGTTTAAACAGCACACCACAGAAGTATCAGTAAAAAAATTGTGCTGTTAGGTGATTTTGATGCAATTTCAATTAATAACACAGCCCTGGTAATAGGAACTTACTATTGTGTCAGGACTCTTTTAGTATGTTGACTGTGCATATGATGTGTTGTGTTTCAGGAGTTTGAGTATGAGGACTGCGATGCATTGTGCGATAGTCTGAAGAGTCTGGCTACTGACGGAAACAAACATCGTGCTAAAAACGACCGTAGGAAACAGCGCTCCATCTTCAGAGAGGTGCTGCACTACATTGAGGTAAAAGGAGAGCTGCATCAGAGCTTTTTATTATTTTTTTTTTAAATTGTATCTTCAATTCCAAAAAAAATTAAAAATAAAGATTTTAAAGCAAGATTGTATACTTTGCCAAAAAGTTGGACTGATCCTGAACCGTACTAGATGGGTATGAAATTTATATTTAATATATATTTATCTTTCAGAATGAAGATTTCACAGATGAGAAGATCCAGTTTGGGATTGAGGTCATCTACATTGATGGCTGGATGCGCCGTAGGATTTATGACGCCTTCAAGGAGGTGCTCGAGTCTGGAGTCAGACACCACCTGCAGGTGAGGAGGACCAGTTAACAGTTGACAGAACGCTTCCAAACAAAAGTGTACTTTCTGCCTCCTAATGAATGAAGTATAATAAAGAATCTGGCTTCGGAGAATCCATACTGATTGGTTAAAAATGTCTGATTAGCCCCTGATACCAATCTTTAAAGTTGTTGACATGGTTTACTTAGTAGTGTTTATTATAAAGAGTGTTTTGTTTCTGATTCTGTAGTTTAATCCACTGCTGAGGGATATTTTTGGCCTTGGACCTCCTCTCATCCTGGATGCGTCTGTCAAGGCCAGCAAGATCTCTCGCACCGAGAGGGTAATCTTACATAAAATCCTTTTCATGTGTAAATGCAATAAGTCATGCAGTGATTCTGACATTACAAAAAGTCCAAATTACAGAATAAATTCATCTTCCATGTTTTTTTGTGTGTGTGCCAAGATGTAAATGAAAGCAGCACTTTTTGTGAATTTAAATTCTTTCTGTTCATCTTATTGTAACTGTGGTTTGTCTCTTAACAGCACCTGTTTAACTCTGCTGCATTCAAAGCTCGGACTAAATTAAGGAACAAAGTAAGGGACAAACGTGCTGATGTGATGTGAGGATGAAGATGACACACTGAGAGAAACACTACATCCTTAAAATCCACTCGGCTCACTTGAAAATATAGTTTGATTAACTGCCAAGCCAGAGACTTGATCATGGACGTATGTGTCTGCCTGAGTGTGTGTGAAAGGCTGAGTGTGTGCATGTGTGTGTGTGTATGCGGGGATGTGTTTTTATTTAACATCAGTGTGTGAAATCTAGGAATCCTACAATTAAACAGACATAAAATATTCTATCTTTATAACAACCTCTTGTAAGGCTGTATTCAGCTTTTCTGTTTTACCTCCTCGTGAGTTTTTGGGGGAAAATGGAGAATTTTTATCACAGAAATATCAACTTTTTACAGCTCTGCAACAAAGAACGAGGCCAAGAAAAATGAAATCTTTGTAGTTTTTCTATATGCATTTTATAAATGGACTATACTGATGCACGTGATAATGCAAGCAAATGAAAAAGCATCCCGGACTGCAGGTTGGTATAAGCAGTTTTGTTAAACCTCTTGCACTGCCACTAAAGCAACCATAACTCATTTGTTTTACATCATAACTCTACTCATCTGCTGAAAGTGTGCTTTTTATTGGTTCCCAGTAGCGTAAGGTTTCTTCTTCCTGTACCCACAATCCTGTGCTTATTTCTGCCTATTAAGATCATGCTTCAACATTTGGTATTTGTTTGATGAAACAATTTCTTGATGAAAAATCATAAACCACCTTGTCATGACTTTTATTTAAGGCGAAAGTACTGTATTTAAAAAGCAAGGTTTTGAAAGAGAAAACATTAAATAAATTATGTAATAATTCTCCACTGTGTTGAAAGTGTTTTATTATTATTATTATTATTATTTGATCAAGACAAATGAACATGAAGAAAAAAATTATCTCTTGTAAATAAAATTTTACGTTTTTGAATTAAAATGTATTGTTTTGGTTCAGTCAGTTCTTCTAATTAATTTATTCGTTTATTTGTCCCCCTTAACTTTGAAATGACTTGTCATGTTGAGAATGTCTTGAGACTTTTAATATGTTGAGGTTGTCTTGTGACTTTTATTTTGAAAAGATATCCTCGACACGTCTGCTCTCATGGCTTCTCGCGGTGTTTTAGACTAAACAAATTGGGCTCATAACAAGTTTGGCCAAAATGTTCAGCCATACAAGTCAACATACAGAGGTAAATTATGCAGTTTCTACTTGCTTAATAGCAATCTTAGATCTATAACATCTCATTGTGTCATAAGGGACGTGACATTTTACAGTACGCGTTAAAAGCGCTGCAGCTGAATGAGCGTTTGATGCGGCGAGACACGATCAGCTGCAGACCTGACAATCGGCCCAGGGCTGGAGGAGTCCGTCAGTGGATCAGAGATTTATGAATGCATATCAAAAAAATATATATTTATTTTTAACGGATCCATTGTCTATCAAATACTGACATTAAACCACATTTAGGCGGAAACAAATCTAGTTTAACGTTGAATCAAAATCCTATTAAAGAGATGAGAAATTATAGATGTTGAGTTTCCAAAAGGATTCATCACCAGGAGCCACGTTAAAGTGATGCTTGTTCCTTTATATTTCTTAGCTTCACAAAACTATTTTGCGCGGAGACGAGCAGCCAACTCTCCAGAGATGTGAAGATTGCTGTTCCTTGTACCACTGTCCGTTCTGTGGGCCTGAGATGTTCAAACCCACCATCAAGAGCAAATGTGTTAAACATTTACAGGGCCACAGAAGAAGAGCAATACGCCACAAAGGCAAGTGTATGTGAGAAACAAAAGACTTTAAAATGTGTATATAAATTTGTGGGAAAAATTGAAAATTGTGTTTATCTGTATTTATGAAAAACTATGGGTTTGGATTAATGTTAAATGTTAATTTATATTATCTAAAATGTTAATAAGGGTCTGCTAATGCTCCCCCCCCCCCCTAAATTAATATATGTATGAATTAGCAGTCTTTTGTTAACATTTTCGATATTATATATTAACATTTATTCATTTTTTTTCGGCTTAGTCCCTTTATTAATGTGGGGTCGCCACAGCGGAATGAACCGCCAACTTATCCAGCATATGTTTTACACAGCGGATGCCCTTCACTGGGAAACATCCATACACACTCATTCACACACATACACTACGGACAATTTAGCTTACCCAATTCACCTTTAGCGCATGTTTTTGGACTTGTGGGGGAAACCGGAGCACCCGGAGGAAACCCACGCTAACACGGGGAGAACATGCAAACTCCACACAGAAAGGCCAACTGACCCAGCCGAGGCTCGAACCAGTGACCTTCTTGCTGTGAGGCGATTGTGCTACCCACTGCGCCACCGCGTCGCCCTATATTAACATTTTCTATATTAATTTATTTACATTTAATTTGTTGGTCAAATTAAAAAACTCATGTATTTCTCTTTGTCTTTGAAAAATCACAATTATTCAACCAATATTGAATTATGATTTATTTATATTAAGTTTAGAAACAAATCTAAACATGTCTAAAAACATTTCACATTTTTATATTTTATGCCAAAAAATGCTTTAACTCATAACATTCTCATTTCAAATTTGGAAGAAATGTCCTCAGTAGTTTTCACTGAAAGCGATTCAATGAACTGTAAGCTGAACTGAACCTGAAAATTTTCAAGCGGTCTCATAATCTTTCCCTATAGCTGTATATATTTTTTACCTGACACATTAAGCATTAAATGTGTTTCTAATAAAGAATTATTTTCTTTTCTCCCCAGAGTTCTTCATTTTCAAATGTCATTTGAATTGCCGCACTGCTCCGCACTTTCACTGCGTCAGCTGCGCATCCACTTTTATGAGAAAAGACGGTTTTCTAAAGCACTTAGCGATGTGTGAGAGCAAAAAAACTAAGATAACAGTAGTGGAGTTAAAATCGGTGGGGATTTCACCAGAACCAGAACTTCATATGACTGTTTCTGAGACTGGCATTGCTGAGGAGACTCCTGTCAGTGAGGAACACAAGAGCCTGATTTCTGAAGATGCTCAGAAAATGAGGAGAAGAAAGACACATTTTGAAAATCATTTGTGCACTAAAAAGGTATTATATATATACTATAGCTTTATAATATATTATATACCATTTATACTATATATAATATTTAATATTTAAAAATTATTTTATTAGACATGGATGCGTTTAATTTACCAACAGATTATACTGTTATACTGATAATTGTATTACGAATAAATACTAAAAAATGCATAGTTTCATGGTTGTTTTGTGTCATAAACATTTAAAACCCTTTCATGCTGTGCAGGCTGCATGCGAGGAGGCCGCGAGTCAGGGGCCCAGTGAATCAGAGATTCCAAACCAACAGTCCACAGGTGATCATTCTCATCCAATATAAAACATTTTCTCTAATCGATTTTCAGTGCGCCACACATTCATCAAATTAATCTCTGGAACAAATGTAAACAAGTTTACTGAGTTGATGTGAATTTGAAAGAGATTTTATGCATGCTTATGACAACTGTAATTAGCTTGGTTGTGCCATTTTAAAAGCAAAGATTACAATGTTTGATATGTCTTTGTTATGACAACTCGACATTTATTATCATAAACATGATTGTGACGAGGCCTTTATAAATGTTATTATAAATTATAAATCACCTTTTTCAGTGGTTTATAAGGACGTCATTATTATTTAATGACATTTTAATAACAAATTGAATTTATATCGCTGTAGTTGAGGTTAAGAAAATAATTATGAAGCTGTTAAAAAATGTATAAAAAATAATAATGGCCTCATGACAATCATGTTTATGACAGATTTATGACAATTTATGTTCTCTTTGTAATGTCAAGTTGTCATGACAGCCATCTCAAACAATGACACCTTTGCAATTGAAATGACATAGCTGAGCAAATGACACTAAATGGCAGTTGTCATAAGCTTGCATAAAATCTCATTCATACTCATGATGTGTAATGTCATGATTATAAAGGTTTCTTATAAACACCCCCTTTAATTAAAGTGTTACTAGTCTGATTTCTTCTTTAATCTTACACTTTCCATATTTTTCCACAAAATATGTCCCAATTGGCCATGTCACACCATAATAAAACAGCATTCCATTCCGAAATCATGCAAATCGACTACAGCAACCACTAAAGCATTTTCTGCCTGTTAATCCTTCGTTCACTGATATTTGAATGCACTGAACTGTTCGCTACTACATATTGATATTGCACAGTTACCAACCTTATATTGTTCTGTTTTATTTTCTATTGAAACAAAAAAATTCAATTATGTCATCATTTCCAAACCGGTTTGAGTTTCTTTCTTCTATTGTACACAAAGGAGAATGTACTGAAGAATGTTAGTAAAAAAACAGCCATTCCAGATTTTCTTTGGTCCTACTATGGATGTCGATGGCATTTTTCAACATTTTTCAGAATATCTTTTTTTGTTCAACAGAAGAGTTTAGAACCACATGAGTGTGAATAAATGGTGGGAAAATTTTCATTTTTGGATGAACTATACCTTTAAACATATTGACGTGCTGTGTTCAGGGACTTTTAGCATCTTTACACAGCAACGACGGCAGGGAAACCAAACCTGAAGCGGCATGCATTTGTGTATTTATTACATAAACTGATGCAGCATATCGTCTTTACTCTGAATGCGGAGCAAACACAGCCTTAAAAATATGATTCTTGATGGTTTTACTTTCCTTAATCTCAGGTGAAGGAGGGATTATGGTGGAGCAGGTGAGAACAGATGACCCATCTCAGTCCCCAATGGATGAAGAAGATCCTCCAGAGGTCAATCCGTCTGTCACAGAGCCCACCGTTTTAAATTCTGAGGCCAGTCCCCATCCTACAGAGGCTGATGTCGCCATACAGACGTTGGTCAATGAGATGTTCTCTGGACACTCACCTGTTGAAAGCACCGTCCCACAGCGCTCCAGAGCAGATGCACAAGATCTGTGTCCTTTCTGTGGTTTAATGATGCACAGAAAAAATCTGCAGGTGCATTTAAGAAGGAAGCACCCAGATCAAGTTTCAAACCAGGAGAAATCTGTGCCTGTGCAGATGAAAATGCCAAAACAGCAGAGACTACCAGTGCGGCAACAACAGAAGGTGAGGGGAGGAGAAATGCATCCTCTTTTGCAGATTTTCATTCTTTAAGCTGATCTGTGGTCAGACTATACGCATGTGAAAATTAAATAAAAGTAAATGAATGGATCCAAAAAATATGCAGTGTACTCCATTTGAATGGAACTGTGTAAGCCTGCACATTTAAAAGTTTGAGAGGACTATGGAAGTCAATGGGTCGCAGCAACCAGCATTTTCCAAAACATCTTTTTTAGTGTGTGTTCATCAGAAGAAGAAAAAAACTTATTTTGAACGAGTGAAGGGTGATTAAATAATGACAGAACTTTCATTTTGGGTGAACTATCCCTTTAAGTCTTAAATGGGTAATCAAATATTACTGTTCTGTTATATTTCCTCTGCATAATAGCCTGCTTACCTGTTCGTTTGTTTGTTTGTGTCACTCTGAAAAACAAACAAACATTTAAATTTTGTCCATCTAGTACATTTTGTATGAGACAGACTTTCAATAATATATTGATGATCAAAGATTTTAATTTGTGGGTGACTATCCCTTTAACAATGACTTTTCTCTGAATCCCTGCTAATTTATACATATATGTTTTTGGACTCACAGCAGGACCATAATATAAAGCATTTTATAAATATAAATAATAAGCCTAAATTTAAGTTTAGATTAAAAAAAAAATAGCAACAGTAATTCTGGTAGTCTCGAAAGTGTGATTAGCATGCAAACAGAACCCCCCTTCAAAGCCTGCAGAATGGATGCGTCCGTTCATAAAGCGTTTTGACCGCGGGTGAAACATCGGCTCTCACCGACAGTCTAGCGATTTTCTCCGACTTCTCTCGACTGTCACGACAGACCGCTTCAGTCGACACGCGTGGATTACTGTAGTTAACATGCGTTGTGGTGGCGTTTCTGATGTTGTTATTTTAGCCAGCTCGTCTCTATTTGATTAACATCTATGTTAAGGTGCAAACGAAACCGCTTCTACTTTTTAGTGTCACGACTCTCACCTTTAATAACGTGTTGCTTTCTTATTGTCAGTATAAATCTCTTTAATCAACTTAATATCGTTATAAAGTCCTAATAAAAGCCAGCGAGAGATATGCGTTGTTTTATGTCGCCAAAACTTGACTAACCGTAAAACTAGTAGCTGATTAAAATGATTTGCGTTGCATAAAGCAATATTTAAACGTTATGTATAATGCTGTGCACAACTATACAGTAAGGGGTATAGTAAGTGTATGTATAGATAGAGAGAGAAATAGAAGGTCAGTCCGATCTAAAAAAAAGTTTAAAATTGGCAAGTTTAACCAAGGCTTGTTGACTAATATTGTTTATTTTTCTGTTTGCTGTTTGTGGTTTCAGATTGCAATGGAGAGTGAAATCAGAGATGTGTTCAGGCACTGTATCCAGTTTCCTGTGCCCATTTCTGCCTCTGTGATTGCTGACGAACTGCTGGACACTGCCAATGAAAAGCGATGCATCACAGTATTGACGAGTGAGTTTAATTTACAGTTGATTTATGGTCTTTAGTGATATGAGCACGTTATTTTGCTTGCTTATCCACTGTCTTGCCCTGTAGGATGGAGTCAGTGTGATTTGGAGAGAGGTGTGAAACTGCTGTTTTCTAAGACATGGACTTTACTGTGTAAACACGACACCGTAGAGCATGTGCTGCCATCTGGAACCAGCTCACAAATAGAGAAAGAGTAAGTAATATATGAACAATATGGAGATATTCATGTATTCATCTTGAGGTAAAAACAGCTCTGAATACACTTAAACAATACAGCAATCATCAAAAAAAAGCATCTCTCACTCTCAGGTTGCTCAGCTGCCAGTCTCCGTCTGGGACTCATCAAGCTGTCATCCGGGAAGAAGCAGGACACCAGTATTTGGAGGTAATGACTGATATATTGGATTTTTGTTACTTGTTAATTGACCTAAATGCCTAATCCTCATTGTTTTTTTTTTGGTAGGTTTGGGGCCAAAATAGTCTGGAGAAAAGCTTGGATCTTACGGCTCTGAATAAGCATGGAAGAGTGTATGAAGATGGTAAGAAACATTTATTTCTGATTGTGTTGCACAACAGGGGTCTCGAATTACAAACAGGTTAACCCAAAATGGGTATTAGTGAAAGTATGACTTTTTGGGCTGGTTCTTTGTAGGTCCTAATCTAAAAAAAAACTATATTTGTATATAGATGTATAGCCAAGACAAACTTTATGTGAGTAAACATACATACTCTGAAGTCTGGAGTAATGGCTGCTGGAAAATCAGCTTTGCCATCACACAAATTAATTGCATTTTAAATTAAAATATATAGAAATGGATATTTATCGTTTAAAAAAAAAAAAGATGACATTTTTGGTTTTGGTTGAAGTCAATATCTCGCTGATTGTGTTCTGTGTTTCTTTGTGCACTATTAGCTCAGTTCGGATGTTTGGCCTGGTCACCGTGTGAAAAAAAGTTGCTCTATGTGGCTGAAAAAAAGAGGGTGGAGTCATCGGTGCATTCATCTTTTGGATCAGCCAATGAGGACGGAGGGCTAGTGTTGCTTGAGGAACAGGTGAGATGTCTGTCAGTCAAAACAGCTGCATAGAAAGGCCATACCAAGTGTTGTCAAATGAGATGGTCTAGCCTACAAATTATATTCATTCATTCATTTTCTTTTCGGCTTAGTCCCTTTATTAATCTGGGGTCGCCACAGAGAAATGAACCGCCAACTTATCCAGCATATGTTTTACGCAGCGGATGCCCTTCCAGCTGCAACCCATCACTGGGAAACATCCATACACACTCATTCACACACACACACACACACACACACACACATACACTATGGACATTTTAGCTTACCCAATTCACCTATGTCTTTGGACTTGTGGGGGAAACCGGAGCACCCGGAGGAAACCCACGCAAACACGGGGAGAACATGCAAACTCCACACAGAAATGCCAACTGACCCAGCCGAGGCTCGAACCAGTGACCTTCTTGCTGTGAGGCCATCGTGCTACCCACTGCGCCCCTGTGCCTTAAATATATTCATTTGTGTATTTAATAAAACGTATAAATGATCATAAAATTGTATACATCTGTCAACTTCTGAACCACTTTAGAGTGTTAGTAATTTATTAAAAAATCTTTAGATTTTTGAAAAAGTGGTGTGCTGTGTGCATTTCCCAGGATAAGAATGTGTATGTGGAAGACTGGGGCGAGGGGCTGGTGGGTAAAAGCAGTCCAGTTTTGTGTGTAGCTGATCTCAATAAAGCAGCAGTCATCGTATATGCTGGCGTCCCTCCTCATATATCACCAGCTCAGGTGAGTTACATATATCCCACTGTTCTCATTTGTCTTATTATATATTACGTATTATATAACACTGGCTTTAAGCCAGATTTGTTTTATGAAGATAAATGTTGACTGGATTATTAATCACCCTTTCATTTTTTTTATAGGCTCTGTGGGCACCTAATGGAAGGGGCGTAGTGTTTGTGGGACAGTGGAATGAGCCGTTCAGACTAGGCCTGAAATTCTGCTCCAATCGTAGGTGAGAGGCGGAGTTAATCCATTTACTTTCTTTAATATTTTCAACAGCTAGGAATTTACCTCATATATTTATAACTAAATATCATAATAAATTAAATATCTCAGTTTACTGATTTACTTAAAATAAATAATTTGTTCCCTCAGATCAGCTCTCTACTATCTGGATATGAAAGGGAACTGTGGTGAGATTTCTTAATTTTATATATATATATATATATATATATATATGAGAGGGGGGGGGGTGTTGTGTTGCCTTTATAAGTGCCTTTGAGCTTTGGTTTATATAAAATTCTCAGATTTTTTTTTTATCTTTTCTTTTTCAATATGATATGGTCAGAGTGTTTGTCATCTGATGGCATGTCTGTGTCAAGCCCTCGAATGAGTCCAGACTCGTGTTGGATCGTCTACTTACAGGGAGAAGTGTTTGGACCACATCATCAGTGCCTCAGCATGATGTTGGTGAGTAAATATTAATGTATAATATACTGCTTTGGAATGGTTAAAATTAAAAGGCAAAATATGTATTTTGTGTAATAGTTATCATATAATTATCAAGTTATGTTTGCTAATCAGCACAATAGCCTGATTTCTAAAATATCATGTGACATTGAATTTTGATGTAGTGGCAGCTGGACATTCAGCTTTGCAATCACAGGAATAAATTACTTAGTAAGATATAATAAAATAAAAAACAATTAGATTTAAATTGTAATTTTTTTACCATATTACTACGGTGGCGCAGTGGGTAGCACAATCGCCTCACAGCAAGAAGGTTGCTGGTTTGAGCCCCAGCTGGGTCAGTTGGCATTTCTGTGTGGAGTTTGCATGTTCTCCCCGTGTTTGCGTGGGTTTCCTCCGGGTGCTCCTGTTTCCCCCACAATTCCAAAGACGTGCTATTGGTCAATTGGGTAAGCTAAATTGTCCATAGTGTATGAGTGTGTATGGATGTTTCCCAGTGATGGGTTGCAGCTGGAAGGGCATCCGCTGCGTAAAACATATGCTGGATAAGTTGGCGGTTCATTCCGCTGTGGCGACCCCAGATTAATAAAGGGACTAAGCCGAAAAGAAAATGAATGAATATTATTTAAAATCTTATGTATGTGCTCAAATTCATTCCAATATTATTAAACTCTTTTCTTTGTTTCTTTATAGTATGACATGAAGAACAGAAGCACTTCGGTTTTGGTAGATGTGGTCAGAAGAGCAGAAAAGGGTGCTTAGATGAAAACATGCGCACACACACACACATTGTAGAGCGTGGAACATTTTATTTGCACCTTTTGCAATCAACATTGATATGAATGACTTCACTTCATCTCTCAGGCCAGTTTGCCGGTATATATGAGTCGCTACCATCACATTGCTGGTCTGCAGACAGTGAGAGAGTCTTCTTCAGCAGTGCCTGTGAAAACAAAAAGGTAAATCAATGCATAAACATAATTTAAATGACAAAACATGCATGCTTGAGTAAAAGAATGATAAAGTGCAGAATCTGTGCCTGTCCCTTATCTGCTCTGTGTGCATTCTGAAATTGCTGGAGTAGTGATTTCGTGATTTGCACCATCTGCTCTTCTAGGCAGTGTTTTCAGTCGACAGAACCACAGGAAGAATCGTTCAAGTATGCGGACTGGATGTGCTAAGACTAGGTAGTGTGACTCACTATGGACAAAAGGACTTTACTGTCAATGTCATTACTGTGTTTTGTGCCGATTTTATGCCACATTTCATGACAAATGTTATGTTCTATAGATGATTTCGGGAGTGTGCAGCTGTTGACAATACAGAAAGACCTGATGGTGTTGAGCTGCTCTTCTCCAAAACAACCACCCTGTCTGGTACAACTTCACACTTTACAGTCACCGTGTCCTGAAGAAACTGAATGAAATGTAACTTTATGTGTTTTCTGTAGAGAGCTGGCTTCCTCTCAACAGTTGATCATGCTGAGGACATGCAGCTCAGTAATTTAGGCGGAGCAGATGTGTATGAGGGATTTGATTGGCAGCCCATGTTGATCACACCTCCTTCTCAAGAGGAAAACCATCAGTTCTGTAAGTAACATGAATATATCATCAGATACAAATACAGTTGTTGCCAGCAATGCTTATTTGAGATTTTTCTCTTTACCTCTATATAGCTGGACTGAATTTTGGAGCAATTCTGTTGAAGCCCTACAGTCCTCCAGAGAGGAGAAAAACTCCACTGGTGGTGAATGTACATGGTAAGCAAACATGATTTATGGCAGTGTAGTTTTAATTTAAGTATTAGTATTAATCAGTTCTAAATACAGTATATGGATCCAAACAATCTGTAGACAGGTTACAGTCAGGTTGAAAAACATTCACACGGGCACTTCTGTTGATCCAAATGAAATTTAATTTGCGTGTATAAACTTAATTTAATATATTCAGTAAGAATCCAAGATATTTTGTATGTTTTTTTTAGAGCATTTTCATGATAACAGGTTGTGGGTATTAAATCTGAGTAGATAGTCAAATAATCATACCATTAAATGTCCCACACCCTGTGAAAAATAAGATTCCTCCTCAGTATTTGGGTTTTTAAAAATAGGAAGTCAGTACAAAGTTGTAATTACTCATTTTCAAGTGTTGCTAATACACTTTTTTGTATTTTGTTGCATTTAAGGCAGGTGTATATGGGGTTATTCTTACTGTCATATGAGCTTGCACGTTTTTTTGGTCACATGCACATTTTTAATAGTCGTATGGTCCTGTTTTGTACTGTGTGAGAGGAATTTACGGGTCGAGCCGAGCGACTCAAAAGCTCCTGATCATTTTTAAACATGTCTGGAGAATAAAGTGGCTAAACAGTGAGCGCTGTATGATGCCTGACAGTCATCACATATTATAGTTTACAGCAGAATTGGCTTTATAATTCGCACACGGGGTGAGCAGGCTTCCTGGTTTCCCAGTAGTGACAAAGAAACTTTGTCTAACAAACATTCACAGCTCGTATTATTATTAAGTTGAAATGAGAGAGAGGCCACTGAAAGCAATTTCTTCTTCTGTCCATGTTTTTGGCATGGAATTTCATGTGATTGATTCTGAGTTTAAAAGTCATAAAATGGTGTTCTATATGACTGCGTCTGAATGATTTTCACATAATCTCATTCATGATGTGTGCATGGACATATGACTTTGCAGCTATTTTTTTATTTTTTTACTTGGGCTTAAGGCCAACAAATAATCCCGCACAATATCAATACTTGCTCAAAGATTTATTACATGTAAATGTGCAAAGGTTTATTACATGCACATTTATTACAAAAAAGGTACATGTAATAAATCTTTGAGCAAGTATTGATGGTGTGCAGGATTATTTGTTGACCTTCCACACATTTTTACATAGTGATTTTGTCGTAAGCACCTCTAGTTTCTTTAGGTGTGCTGTGTTTGAACTGATTTTCATGGACTTTAAAAACGCGTAATTTTCATAAAACATGTAGAATAAGAGCTTCTTTTATATACACTTCTTACAAACATGCACAAATTTATGTAAACCTTGTAATCATATAAGTTGGGGTTACTAAACATTTATTAAATATGATCTCTACAGAAGAGCTCTTCTGATGTTTGTCAGTTTTCCTTTTAGTTAAACCGTCAGAGCAAAGCCTTATTTATACTCACAGCTGATGAACGGATTGATGAACATTAATGCATATGAACATAGCTATAGTGAAGTGTTTGTCTGTGCAGGTGGTCCTCATGCTCATTTCGCTGCAGACTGGAACGCCACAGCCGCTGCTTTAACCAAACTGGGCTTTGCCGTTCTAATGGGTGAGCCTCCAAATGTCAGTCTAGTTCCTGTGACAACATAAAAACAGAAAGCGAACACTTATTTACAGTATGATATTGTATATTGCAGTGAACTACAGGGGCTCTACTGGTTTCGGTCAAGATAGCATAGAGTCTCTACTTGGAAACGTTGGCAGTCAGGATGTCAAAGATGTTCAGGTGTGTATAAATGCACAAATAACATTGGTGTTTGAATATAAATGTTGCGTTAGCTCATTTGTCATTCTTTGTGTCCAGAGGGCAGTGTTGTGCGCTTTACAGAACGAGACCACTCTTGATCCTGATAGGGTGGCAGTGATGGGCGGCTCTCATGGTGGTTTTCTGGCCTGCCACCTGGTTGGCCAATATCCAGATTTCTACAGAGCATGTGCGGCACGAAACCCGGTCATCAACGCAGCCACACTACTCGGGACGAGTGATATCGTTGACTGGTAAACACATCTGCTATTATAGTGATGGTTCAACCAAAAATAAAATTAAAAATGTTCTTTCAATTTACTTACCCTCAGATCAACCAAGATGTAGATGACTTATTTTTTTACATTCGTTCTGTAATCATGGTTGTAAATGCAAGTCAGTGGCTATCTAGACTTTGAAAGTCAAGGAAACATACAGTATGCAGGCAAAACAAAATGAATGCATCTGACTTCTGACGATACATTGAGATCTTACTAAATAAATCAATCAGTCTGTGTAAGATACAGAGCATTACTTACAATGTTATTGGTATTAATTCACACATAATGAATTAAAGCCATTTATTACGTTAAAAGCATAGCAGTTCTACGAGTTTAATGAGAAGATTTAGTTATGAGAAGGAATGATGTACTGCAAGTACTGATATTATTGCTGTAGTATCCTGTGGTGTTACATTTGTTAGATATTTGTCAATATTTTGAGTGTTTGATGGTGATCGTGATGCTGTTGTGTACTTTCCCTACAGGAGATATTCCTCTGTTGGGCTCCAGTATGCTTTTAACCAGCTGCCCACATCACAGTCCCTCATTTCCATGCTGGAGAAATCACCTATAATACATGCTCCACAGGTACACTGTGCAACAGACACTGTAAAAAATGTTGGATTCCTTCATGTTGTCCCAACAAAAATTAAGATTAAGTAGTTTAAACAAGTGGCAAAAATCTATTTTTAAGTTCACACATACAGATATACACAAACACACATTGATATTCACACACATCTACCAAGCCAGCTAAATGGGCAAACTGCAAATACTTCTTACAGCTAATAATATGTTATAGCCTGAGAGTAAGATTTATTATTATTATTTTACTTTGTTTAAAGAAATGAGGACGTGGCCTTTTTTATTATTGGTGGGGTGTTTTCATTTCTTGGTTCACATTTGTCTCCAAAATACCTTAATTTAGGTATACACACATAAACACACAGGATTAGGGTTTATTTGGTTAGCGTGATTAGTTTAATATGCACATAGCAAACTTTGATATGTTTTGTGTACACATTTTTAGATTCGTGCTCCTGTGTTGTTGATGTTGGGTGGGAGAGACAGAAGAGTATCTCCTCACCAGGGCCTGGAGCTCTACAGAGCACTCAAGAGCAGGAATACACCTGTCAGGTACACACACACACACACACCACAATTACACTGAATATTAGTTTGCTTAATCACTAATAATTATAGACCAGTCTAAATAAACAGCCATTATTTAGATTTTTTTTTCTATTGGCTGTAAATCAGGATGTTCTAAACAGACATTTTTTGCAGCTGATACCAACTGTTTTCTTGTCATCATGACTGGTCTGATACTGATCCCTATCATTCAATTTACATAAGTCATATTTAAAGGGTTAGTTCACCCAAAAATGTACTCTCCATTTACTAATCCTCAAGGTTCCAAACCTTTATACGTTTCTTTCTTCTGTTGAACACAAAAGAAGATATTTTGAAAAGAAAGCTGAAAACCTGTAACCATCGACTTCCATGGTATTTGTTTTACCTACTATGAAAGTCTGTGGTTACCTATTTTCATCTTTTTTCAAAATATCTACTTTGTGTAAAAAAAGAAACTCATAAAGGTTTGAAACAAGGGTGAGTGAATGATGACAGAATTTTCATTTTTTTGGGTGAACTATCCCTTTAAACTTACTGTTGACCGTGACTTTGGTAATATGTTCAACATATCTTTGCTTTAAGGTCTGTTAACTTCTAACCTTGATCCACTTGTGTTTAACGTGTTCTCAAGTTGTGATTGGTTCATGGGATAGGCCAAATTATGTGACTACCAATCAAGTTTAAGTATGTTTTTGTGTACCGATACAGTTCTGTCGATTGACAGGATATTTGATAATAAATATTTTCTGTTTGTATAATACAGCACTGTTTAAATGTTATGGCTGAGGAAGATTTTTAATTTTTAATTATTTTGAAATGAGCAAAGTAAAAAAGCTGCATTTTGACCCATTAGAAGTGACTTTACTGCCACTTCAAATCATTTAATGCATACTTTTTACATTTTTAAAAGGTAATGTTTGTTTAAAAAAATATTAATTTAAATGTTTATTTTATTTGGCAATCCTTCATTTGACATCCCTGCTTTCCTCGTATCTTTATTACCACTGACCTTTGGAAAGCCTACTTCATTTGACAACTAATAACTATTCTGAAGTGTTTAGTCTGCTCTTTGGTCTTTCCTATCTTTATCACGTACGTCTTATTTTCTGTCTTTTTTTGCTTTGCCTCAGGTTATTGTGGTTCAGTGATGAGGGTCACTCGCTGTCTAAAGTCAACACTCAGTCTGACTGCTTCCTCAACATCCTTCTGTGGTTTAAAGAACATTTGAACTGACACAACATTTCTCAGAAACACATGAAAATATATCCATCAGAAGCTTTTTCCCCCCTGTCTGAACACATTGTGTTTGACATTCTTGCCAAAGCTATAAATGTCTTTGAATGTTGCACTGAAGCTGAAGTTACAGGTTATGCAAGTCATTGTCCACTAGGGGGCAGACTTGTTCCTGTTAAATCAGCACTTCTCAAACAAGAGCTTGAATGCCAAAGGATGAAGTCTTTGTTTAGAAATCATGATACTGTACTGATACTGAACTTTTCTTTTTATAGTCAGTCTTTGAACATTCAGCTTTTTTGTGAAACGTTTGCTCTTCATCATGTTCTTAATAGACAGTAATGGTGAAGCCAGTATTTTTAAATCAAATTTGTTTGACTTTAAATACAAAGAAATGGGGATTGTTTATAGATTACTTTTTTTTCTGCAGAGATCTTCAACATTCCATGTTTATAAACATGATACAGGAGACAAATGTGTGATTAGTTTTTTTCTTTTTATTTTCCAGATACTCATTACATCTAAGTGTATGCTAGCTTTAGTGTATGCTACCATCTAGTGTATGCTACCACAAGAGCTTATGTCTAAGGCTTTATCCACTTAAATTATGGTCATATTTACAGCAAAAGTTTCATCTTTACTGCAAAAGTTTCAAAGTCATTCCAATAGATTTTTTTTACACAACTGTAAGTATTGCATGAGGTGCAAAAAACATATTACCGGTGTTCCATTTGTGATGGTCTGTTCACACTCAATAGATTTGGTTCTTAACCCTTTGACTGCCGCTCTACCAAACAGTTGACCATGTTTTTACTCTTTTAAATAATGACTGTTAAAGTCATTTAAAGAATGACTGTTTTAAATAATGGCTTACACACACAGCATTGTTGGTTTATAAAAAAATCAAACACACGTCCTGTTGCACTACACTTGATTTTGGTTTTATTGTAAAAAAAAAAAACAACAACAAGAAAGCATGTTAAATGAAAATCTGAAATATTTTATGGCATACTTAAAAACAAAAGATGATTTAGTATTCAAAAATGTTTTATTTTGAATATTTAAAAAAACAAAACAAATTGGTCTTACACTTCATATTATTAGATTTTTCATAGTATATGTATCAAGTCCGGTACTTTTACCATAAACCGACATATCAACCATTGGGTAGAGGCTGATATTTTAGAAACTATGGGATGTTGAAAAAAAAAATGAGTGTGTTAACTAGCGACAATTAGGAGTTAAGAATTGCAATCCAAACCTGTTTTCCTTGGTGGGGCAG
The DNA here is from genome assembly GCA_903798125.1 of Danio choprae. Taxonomy (NCBI): domain Eukaryota; kingdom Metazoa; phylum Chordata; class Actinopteri; order Cypriniformes; family Danionidae; genus Danio; species Danio choprae. Next base: position 1,252,854 of record CAIGQW010054459.1, read on the forward strand.
TTAAAGGGTTAAAAACAAACTCAAAAAGAAACTGTTGAGCGCTCACATCTGAACCCTGGTGCACTCCTAATATTGAAAAGTTTGCTCTGTCCATTGTTCTTTTGACTGCATTATTAATGCAAAATGGATCAAAGAGGTCTAAATCAAAAACAAGACAAAATTGAACAGGATATAAACATAAAAGCCCAAAATGCTCACGCATGTCTGTTTTTCCTCACTTCAGTACAGACATGTCTCCTGGAGTCCTGGTAGCAGATCTATCTTTGTGAAAAAGAAAATGCTGGTGCTGTTTGGACACATTTGAAACATTTTAAAAGCTCATGAGTTCTCATATGTGTAAGCTGTTTTTAAAAGTGATTTCTATGCAGGTTTTTTTTATATACATCTCAACACTGTTTACTGGGTCTTTTTGAGTGTGAAATGTTCATTTAGGCAGCAGGCAATAAGTTTGTGAGAAGCTATTGAGCATGGACAGACCTCTGAGGCAGTATAGTGGTTTAAGGATTTACTGTTGAGACCTTTTTTGTGAAAACTAAGCAAATATGTTATTACTGCAATATTGATTTCTAGCAACAAATGACATCAAATGAGGAAAGGTTGCTTAGAAATTTACGTCACAATTTATATGACGGTACAATTTTCGCTATTAATGAAGCATTAACTATTTACCTCAAACTTCAAATTTTCTTATTAATAGTTATTAAAGTAATAGTTGGCTTTTGGGTATTGGGTAGGATTAGGGATGTAGAATTAGATCATGCAGAAAATGTACCGTATAAGTACTAATAAACAGCCAATATCTTAATATTAGGGAGGTAAAAGCCACTCGTTAATGGTACTTAAACTAAAGTCTTACTGAAATTTACATTTATTTACTAATGGAACACTGACTTTAACCTTCAAGTCCCCAAAATACTGACAGAAAAGTTTTTTTTCTTTGTAAGCAAAGGTAAAAAGAAGCTTGATTAATACACAATATAACTACTGCATGTAAGTATGTGCTGCACATTTTGTTAATAACAAAATAAACGTACAACTAAAATGACAGGATTGTAAAAACAGAAGTTAAAGCATCTGATAATAGCAGTATGGACAATAAGTAAACCTGCGTCACATCTATAGAGCTCTTTATGACAGACTGAACTGGAGGAGATTTCCAAATAAAAAGAAGAGCCACACTTAACCTATTCTGTTATCACAAATGGACCAACAGTGGTTTAAAGGTGTTTATCAGGTGACACTAGAACTTCTGGAAAGTTACTATTGAAATTACCATTTCGAATTAGCAAGCTGGTTTGAAAGGACATTACACTAGTTCATTCTTTGATTCTGATTTAAGTATATCTTCAGATTTTCTTTTTAGCTTAACTAACTAAATTAAAAGCACAGAATTGTGGAATATCATGGGCAGTGAAAGGTATGCCAGACAAAGACATATTGTTGACAAGATGTGACACAATAACTGGATTTAGATGTGCCTTGTTGCCTTCCTAACTTAATATGTCGCCTGCAGAGGCAGCGTTTTGCACACAGCCTAAGACTGCCGTGTCCATTTCACGTAGAGCAGCTTAAAAAGATCCTTTCCTCAAAGATTTCTTTGTTTCGTAGATTTACAAAAATGTTGTCCTTTGATCACTTAATCTCCAAATCCCTGTAGACAGATCCTTTCGGCTCTTGTTTTTCTGTGATGAACTCTATTTTTAATGTTTTTTGATTCTATTATTATTAGCTTCTTTGGTTTGACATGTTGAGCACCAACCAGCTTTGTGTTCCGGTGTTTTATGGCCAATTTTAGCATGAGGATTTTCAATATGCTGGCATCTCAGGGGACAGATTGCTTTATACCCTGTTAAGATTGCAATGCTAATGACCCACAGAGAGAGAGAAGGGGAACACAACAGGTCATCTGAGACCACTGTCTCTCTCTCTCTCTCTCTCTCTCTCTCTCTCTCTCTCTCTCTCTCTCCCTCTCCCTCTGTAAGGAAAGGTCTGTATTATTATTCCCCCTTTGATCGGGTGTTGGGTGTAGGTGTCTGGGTCTTGGGCAGGTCAGGTATCATTATAGGTCTTTCCTTTGTGCCTCCGTCTGCTTCGATGCTAGAAGACATTCTCATAAAGGAAGATTAAATAGCGAGGCAGAATTTGAGAATAAACACAAACACCCCAAAAGCAGCCAGGGGGTGAAAAGCAGATGAAAAGCAGAAGCAGATTAGAGGAAGTAGGGAGAAAAATGTAAGTAGGTTTAAGGTCAGACTGAGTGGAAAGAGAGTGGGGTAAAATGAGCCACAGCTTAGTTGCTACTTTCATGAGCTGTGATGTGACCGCTAGACAAAAAGACAAAAGTTAGCCTTATCTGATGGTTCAAGCATTTTTCTCCAGAATGCTGGGAAGTTGGGTAAGATCCAAGAGCAGGCCTGGGGTGGGTTGAATCAACAGCTATAAATATGGCACAGCTTCAAGCAGTGTACTGAATTGATTAAAGTTGGCAAAATTATATAACAAATTAAATCCTTCATACTGCTTTGTTATACTTTGGTTCTCACGTTGACTTTTTAAGTCTTTCATAAACACTTTTTTTTAAGACATCTCGTACTCAAACTGATAGCATAATACAATATAAAATTCTGTCATTGAAATATAGCTCAAATTGGGTCAACTTGCCCCATTTACTGCCTCATTTTTTTCAGGCCCAAAATAAGTTCTATATATTGGGTCAACTTACCCCATTTACTGCCTCATTTTATATCAAAACATGTATGTCGTCATAGTAATTTTTGGTCAAATTTGCACACCATATACAATCAGACGACTGTGTATTTATTTGATTATATATTTTATATAATACATACTTGCTTTAGGGGCCTCACGGTGGCAAGTGGGCAGCACGTTCGCCTCACAGCAAGAAGGTCGCTGGTTCCAGCCTCGGCTGGGTCAGTTGGCGTTTCTGTGTGGAGTTTGCATGTTCTCCCCGTGTTGGCGTGGGTTTCCTCCGGGTGCTCCGGTTTCCCCCACAAGTCCAAAGACATATATTATCATTTTTTTCAGTTCATTTTTATTTTAATTTTTGTAAGCTTTTTTTTATTTATTTAAAAGTTTTATTTGTATTCTTATTCTATTTATTACGTTTTACTCATTTTGGTATTTCAGTTATTGCCAGTGCAAAAAACACAACAGATGAAAACATTATTTCATATATTGAAATTTCTACTAAATTAGTTATAGTCAAAGTTTACAACGAAACTGAAATTTGAACTGAATATTGCAAATCAAGCAGCAATCAAATGTCCTGTTGCTTTGTGAAATCTTTCAAGTCAATGTCAAAAGTAATTGATACAAAAGGTTTGGAGTGAGGAACATTATTATTATTTAGCATTTTCTTTTCAAACTGGAAGCTGCTTGGTTTGCAAGTGACTTCTTTGTAAAGCTCAAGATACAGCAAGCTGATGTCAAAGAACTAACTGTAACAAAACTGTATTGTCCGTATTGAATATTGTATCCTCATGTCTGCTGCGTCTGGTCCTGTCTAGTCCCGGTCCTGTCCAGCAACAGACGACAGCTGACTGAATTGAGAACGCATTTCTTTGCCATCAGGTGGTAGGAGTCTTATTTTTTTTCAGAAAGGGAAACTAGAACTAGTGCTGCACACATACCTTTACTACCTTTACGTATCATTTTCACAGTACTTTTCTGATAATATTATAATAAGATACATATTGTTTGCAGATATTTTAAAAATGTGACAAATGACAGCCGGATTCTTTGTGTTATCTATTGACTTGAGTCATTTGCTTAGTTTTGTCACTTCAGTTTTTCCAGCTTTTGTTTCCGTAGTTGAACAGCCAATGAGAGTGCTGTCTTTCACCGATGGTCAATGTCGATTCTACATGCTGAATCGGCAAACTCCCCCCTATGTGAACCAGACAAGAGGTGACGTGGGGAACACATCAAACAAAGAGATGCTGACAGAAGTATTTTCCAGTCTTAAAGTGTGCTACGATCATCATTACATTATTGACAATAGACCCCCCAAAAACAGCACTAATCTGAACGCATCTTCAAAACCCGTTTAGGTTATTATTATAATCCAAAAAGCCCATCTTACTCCAGTCTCTCTAAACTCTCTGCAGTCACTCACACTAGAAGAGCCCAGTGCTCTTCTCACATAATAACAATGTGGAAAATTGAGCAAAAGGGTAAAAAAAGCAATAAAAGAATCCAACCCAGAACAAGAGCAGCGAGATTGTTTAAAAGATTGTGGTAAGGGTGAACAAGGAGGGACAGAGCTGACCAGTCACAGTCATTAATGAAAGAATACACAAGCGGACGGGCTGCTCGTGTGTGGTTATCAGTGTGTTTAGACAGAAGGCTCTGGATGGGATTAGACTGAGGAGAGGAGATTAAACAAGAGCATTTCCACCTGCTTGTGATTTAGTACGCTGGATAGGAAATGTGATACTGCTTAGCGTGAGGGATGTGACTGATATGTTGTGTGAGTTTTTGCAATCCTGAAAACATTACTTCACTCTTATTGGGCGTGAAAAGTGTGTTTTTGTTTATGTGTTCAGGGGGCCGGAGGGTAATAGACTTTTGGGGTAATTAGCATGCTGCTGAAAGACATTAATTTAGCTCACCTTTCCTCCCCATGCTTGTGTTCGTGGGCCGTTCCGCAACGCTCTGCTCAGTTGTCAGTGTAATGGATGAGTCCATTAGTTGCCCCTGGCAGGGGAGGTGATCGGTCAGAGAGTAAACTGGGTAAAAAGGGCAAAACTGTCACCAAACAACTTAAGTTAATAGCATCGCCACTTTACTTGATGAAATGTGTTTAACACGCTCTCTTGCGCATGTTGCTTTTCTCCTCACATCGCTTATATAAACACACATGACTAACACCTTCATATTCCAGTGACTCTCCTCTTTTCTTTTTCTCTTTCCATCGCTCCCTCACTTCCGCCGTTTGGCCGCAGCTTTCCTGGGAGTGATGGAGATGGAGAATATGTGGTCACTTGCAAAGAACTGACATTTCCTGTCAGCATTTAAGTGTTATGACTGGGCATTAGGGTGAGACGGGGTGATGAAACTCTGTGTGTGTGTGTGTGTTCTGTACGCAAAAATAAATAGGAGTGCAACAGTTTGACACTGGTTGGTAAGCAAAGAAAATGATCACATTATCAGAGTTATGCAAAATCACTGTGTGCACTGAAAAAAAGAAACATTGGATCAACAACCAACAAATGACAACGTTTTTTCAACTTAATTGATTATGGAAAACAGTTGAAACTTAATCCATTGAGGCATAACAAGTTGAAGAAATTTTAAGTTTTCTCTTTTTTCAGTGTATGTTTGCATGTGTAGATGTGCTATTTAGGTGATTTTTGTGCATGCCCACATACAGTACATCTATATTCAGAGTACACTGAATAGTGCCTATTATATCATTATATGCCTGTCATATTTAAAGCTACCCTAAGAGGAGTAAAAGAGATGTTTAAGCATATTTAATAAGTTACATATATTCTGAAGAACAGTATAAAGCTTAATGAGATGTTTGGAAAAAAAACGTGATCAAAATTAGCAAACACTTGTAATCTACTAAAACACTCACTCACTCACTCACTCACTCACTCACTCACTCACTCACTCACTCACTCACTCACTCACTCACTCACTTTACTTCGGCTTATACCCTGCTTTATCGAACCAGCAACCTTCATGGTGTGAGGCAACCATGCTAACCACTTAGCCACCGTGCCACCTATTCTTCCAAGTTATTGATGTTATATATCTGACAAACCCTATATAATTGGCGGCCTGCACAGTAAAAAAAATCTGTTAATTAACAGTTTTGTATCTTGTGATTCACAGGTCTTTTCCCTTTATTTACAATTATAAATCGCATTATGGGTATCATAATTTACGATATCAACCCAGACAATATATCACTTCAGACTATGTCATTAAAAATCACTCGATTATCTTCGGCTCAGTCCCTGATTTAGCAAGCGTCGCCAGTTACTATAGCATATGTTTATGCGGCAGATGCTTCACCCAGCACTGAGAGTACACTAACTCTTCAACCCCCAGTGCTGGGAAACACAATACTCTCTCTCATTCACGCACACATGCCAATTTTAGTTTATCCACTTCACATATACTGCATGACTGTGGGGAAAACCGAAGCACCCGGAGAAAACCCACCCGAACATAGGGAGAACATGCAAAGAATGTGCTAACCACTGAGCTACAGTTTATTTTAGTGAACTCTAGACTACAGCCAAAATGTGTACAGAAGTCTTTGTACTAGAGTCATTGCTGTTGTCTAAATTTGATCATTGTATTTTTAAAACACTGCTCTAACTGGTATAGCCATAACTCATATTTTAAATATTCAGTGATGGAAAAATATATTATTTATGGAAAAATTAAGTGTTTATAAATTGTTCTCTTATTTTGATCTCCACAGTAGTACTGCAGTATACAATTCTGAAAATGAATTGGAGGTGATAAATAAAATATGTAAAGTGGAGAGAGACAACTAAAATACACTAGAGTACAGTATAATACTGTAGTACTGCA
>CAIGQW010054459.1:1276140-1286877 GCA_903798125.1 Danio choprae
TAATAATAATAATAATAATAATAATAATAATAATAATAATAATAATATTTCCCAGTAATAGGTTGCAGCTGGAAGGGCATCCGCTGTGTAAAACATATGCTGGATAAGTTGGAGGTTCATTCCGATGTGGCGACCCCAGATTAATAAAGGGACTAAGCCGAAAAGAAAATGAATTAATGAATGAATAATAATAATAATAATAAAAAATATTTATGTATTATAACTAAATTTCTATTTATTCTATAAATATACATATTCACATTTAAGCTATAGAACTACAGTAACATCAGCACTTCTGATTTCTCTCAACATAGGGATCAGGAGAGTCAATAAATTGAATACTTCTTGGAGAAAATCACTCAGATATTTTTTTGGGAAATTATAAAGTCATGCATTTTTTTACTAGTTACTTGAAAAGGTAATTGATTACTTAACTCGCGTTCTTGTAATGCATTCCCCCAATAGTGTGCATGTGTGTGTGATGTGTATGTGAGAGAATGAGTGCGTGTGTATGTGTAAGGAGAGAAGCCCCTCACTGGTAACTGTAGTAAAGCTGAGGTCTGCACAGGTCAGCTGAAGGTGTTCTCATCGGCACAACAGGGAAATCAGGGAAGAAGACGACAGCTTCGCAGAGATGCCACAAGAAAACTGTGATTGGTGGTTTGGGCTTCCAGAGAGTGGGACACGGGGTCAAACTGACAGTCCAGTGAACACACACTGTTTGATAGGCTACCTGCTGTGGAAACAGTGCAGTGCTCAGGGACTGAAAACACATTCATTTAGAGGAAAAGAGGGATAAAGGTTGAGGAGGACAGGAGAAAGGGATGCTCGGGGTCACTCATATGTTTGCCATGTGTGAAGAAAAACAGAAGACAGTCCTCGCATGAAAGAAGTGCTGTTTTTGTGTGTTTCAAGTCAGCATGAAATTAAAATGGAGCCTGTTTACATTCTTAATAAAAGTTGTTATTATGAATGATTCATCAGTGCATCAGTGATCTTTCATTAAAATGTAATAACCTGCTACACCTCTGAAGTAGCTTTTTATAAGCTCTTATTTTTCAGCTTCTCACTAACTTTTCATGAATTCAACATAGGAAAAACCCTGGTTTAAAATGAATTGTTTTACATTGAATTATGCCAGATTACAGAAGTAAAGTAGTTGAAAATAGCATTTCATGTTGACATTAAGTGAGAAGCACTGGTTATCTGCAATAATATATATTTAAATTTTTAGTTTTACTTCTTACTACTTTCTTCTTACTACTTATTTACTAGTATTCATTCATTTTCCTTCGGCTTAGTCCCTTATTTATCAGGGGTCACCATAGCAGAATGAACCACGAACTATTCCAGCATATTTTTTACACAGCAGATGCCTTTTCAGCCACAACCCAGTACTGGGAAACACCCATTCAATCATTCACACACACATACATTATAGGCAATTTTTTTACCCAATTCACCTATACTGCATGTCTTTGGACTGTGGGGGAAACCAGAGCACCTGGAGGAAACCCGCGTTAACACGAGGAGAACATGCAAACTCAAAAATGCCACCTGGCCCAGCCAGGACTCGAACCAGCGACCTTCCTGCTGTGAGGCAACAGTGATAACCACTGAGCCACCATGCTGCTTCTTCTTTACTAGTATATCCTCTATATATACATAAGAAACAGCATGGGTATGACACCTATAAACAATCCATTAAACAATATTTATTCTAAAGCCAAAATGAATGTGCCAACACCTACATTTAATCCATATTCTTATTTATTTGCTTATTGTTATTATTACAATTATTATTAATATACATATTTCCTATTATTATGTTGGTAATTGTTAATAATACTATGTGCAGGTTTAAATTACATGAATATAAGAAGATTGCATTTTTTAAAATTATTAGATTATTGTTAAGGATTAATGATTGTTGAAAATATTATTGTACTTACAGTGCTGGTCATATATATTTACATATATATTGTACATATTTGATGGGCATCATTTATTGCATAGAACAATAAAATATTTTGTACATTTTTATTATACATTTTATTATTTTATTATCCATTTTTATTATACATTTTATTTTATTATACATTTTATTATCCATAATTTATTATTATTTATTTAAAAATTTGAGTGGAATAACTTTAACTTTGATAAATACTGTATTTTAATCTACATATAGCCCTAGTAATATATATATATATTTAATGAGAGAGTCTTACTTTTATACCTACTTTGGCTCACATAACAGTTGCCACATGGCAAGGAATTGATTCAGAGAAGTGGTGTGGGGTTTCTGTTATACCATAATATTAACAGTAAGTCACTTGTCAAATTTGAACTAGGCCAAGACGGAAATTGACCAGCATGTTTCTCAGTTTATATTATGTACTTAAAATTTTTAATTCAATGATGGTTTATTAACATAAAAAGTAAGAAATACAATGTTGCCAAAGCAATATATGTGTACTATAAGAAGATAAATAGATAAATAAATTTTGCTGTTAAAAAAACCCCAAATTAAAATGCTGTTTATACGTATAATTGTTTAGGCCATATATACACAAACACTGCTCTGATCACAGTAAAGTTGTGCATGTGATTGAGAGAGATGTGACGTGCTGGAAGGTCTGTGGTATGATGGAATGCTCTCTAATGTGTTTGTATGAAACTGTTCGTCTTTCAGCCTGGTTTTAGTGAGATTGGAGCCAGGATGGCTGAGGAATGTGCTGCACTGTCATTGCAGGTGCCTCTCCCAGAATGCACCTCTCTTCTTTCTGTGATGTCATGATAACATCGGCCCTCCTGTCATCATGACAATGACTGCGCTGTTGACCCCTCCTCCAGACCCCAATAATTACCCCGCGTTCGATCGTGATTGGTGTGGGGGGGTCAGACTAATGGGGCGCCCCGTGTAAGTAAACCATAGAGATAAACTTATGCCAGACTGAATTACAACACTACATACACACACACTCGCTCACTCTATAATTCACAGTTCAGACTCTGCTGGGCTCCAGCGCACTCACGCAGGACGAGTAATAATTACGTTGCAATGAAACCTTTCATTTAACAATGTCATCTGTCCCTTTGCCCTCTTCCGCTCTCGCTTTCATTCTCTTGTTTCCCCATCATCAAGATAAAGTGAGCTGAAATGCTGCTCTTTCAAGTGCATGTGCCTGCCATGTGTTCACCCTGTGTGTGTGTGTGTGTGTGTGTGTGTGTGCGTGTGCATGTGCGTGTGTGAGTAACAGATTGACTGTGGTGAAAGCGAGCTGCCAGGACAAACCAAACCAACATAAATCTGCACTTTAACACAAAGGCTCCAACGATTACACAAAAACTCAGTTTGAAAAGCGAGGGTTGCTGCCTACTGCTCACATAGACCACTGTCTTTCAAAGGAGCATCACATCACTCAGAAAGCTCTACACTACTGATTCTAACAAACAAATAGTTTCTTTGAGGGAGATATGACTTTGTACAGGGCCTTGTAGCAGAATATTTATGTATTAATTGCTTTTAACCACTTTAACAAAACCTGAAAAATGAGAACTTCAGTGACTTCTTGAAGGGATAGTTCACACAAAAATCTACTTATTTTCATACTATGCCTTCCATAGAACCCCCTCCCCTTATATTTTCTGATGGTTACTTGTTTCCGCTTTCTTGAAATGTCTTCTTTTGTGTTCAACAGAAGAAAGAAACTCATAAAGGTTTGAAATCACTTCAGGGTGAGTATGCATTAATATGAGAGGGGGAGGGTACTTGAAGGACATTTTGCTCTTGTTTTGTGGAAATGATAAGGATGTGATTTTTTTTCACACACTCTTGAGAGCGTCTCTTTTGTTGAATGACACATGAAACGAGCAAGGAATAATTGAAGTCTTTGATAATCCGCACCCGGGAACTGGAGCAAATTATTCCACTTATATGCTATGGTTTCCAAACCTAACACTGATCAGTTGTTGTGCTTCATTTGACAGCTTTTTATCCTCAAATCGCTCCTGTATGTAGAACTGTTTTCGTAAACATCTCATCTGAAACCTGTTGGTTTGATTTGATTTTTGACAGCTGTAGGCTGTGAAATAACTCAAATCATGTGGCATAATGTAGTCAAGATCTTCCTGAATCAACTTTAGCTGTGCATTTAATTGCAGTAAATTACATACCTTAGAATGTTCATCAGCCAATTAGAATCAAGCATTCAACAAATTCTTAGGCTCAGTGAAGATAAACATCAAATTAAAGCAGCACTATGTAACACTGCCATCTGCTTTATGGCACATTTCACGTTGTTGTCATACACTGTAAAAAAATATCTGTATATCGACAGTTTTCTGTATTTTGTGATTCATTTTTTTCTTCTTCGTTTATTTAGGATTTTGAATTGCATTATGGGACTTTGATCTTTCTTCCAACAGCTTTTAACTTTGAAAAGTTAGAAACAGTGACTTTTAGGAACATTTTTAATAGCATGAAGTGATATATTGTCTGGGTTGGTGTTGTATATTACGCTGCAAAAACCTGGTAACAAGCTGCCAGTTGTAACGCCATTGGTGGCGGATGGTGACAGAACGAGACGGAGAAGGAGATATATAACAAAACGGGTTTATTGAACACTTACGGGGAACAGATACTGGATGCGGGAAGACAGGACGAGACAACCACACGAACCAAACGAAGCAGACGACCCAAACGAACCAAAATACCGGACAACAATGGACACAGACGAAAGGGTATAAATGGATGAAGGATTGATTACACTGATGACACAGAAGGGATGAACACAGGTGGAACAGATTAACAATGACGGTGGCGGGAGAAAGACAAAGGCACGTGACAACAACAAACGATGACGCGAACGAACACTGACACCAGTACATTTTCTGTTATTTTACAAACTTAGTTCTCTCTATATTATTTCTTAAACAATATCTTGTCTTAAAATATACTAAAATGTCAATAAAAGTCATTTTGTTAAACTGCAGAGTTAAATTTTCAACATCAAAAATCGGCAGGGCAGAAATCAACATCCCATTATGCAATTCACAACCGTAAATAAACGGAAAACACTAAATACGGACACTGTTAATTAACAGATATTTTTTACAGTGTAGCCTAGGTGGAGTTAGCCAAAAGCCAACTGTGAAATGTACAATAATATAAAATCAACATGAATACCATGGTCGCAGACCCACCAAAGAAAGCTAATATTTTGTCAGAGGAAGTAAAGAAAAAACGAGAGTCTGAAAGGACATAAGCCTGAACATGAATTTGTATCTGACAGGCTTTCACTAGATAACACAAGCTGAAAGAGGCAATGATATTTGTTAACCATAGTGAAGTGAAGCTATTTTACCTGGTCAGTGAACATGGTTTCCAAACAAGGCGTCAGCTTACGTCGGTTCTGTCAAGCAAGGCGTCAGCTTACACCGGTTCTGTCAAGCAAGGCGTCAGCTTACACCGGTTCTGTTAAGTTAGTGACGAAATGTGATTTGTGTGAAACAACCACTGGTTTCTGACACTGGTAACAGGCAATTGTGCATATCAACTGCACGGGGGAGCCGCAAGAAAAACTTCAAATTGCATAGTGTTGCTTTAAGCGACCATCCATTAATTTGCAGAAAATGTATGACTAATGGTGTCCTTTGCTTTAGGGAGAAATGGCGCAACTAAATAAAAAAAGATGTTTTTAGTCATAGCCTATGTAAACTTGACATTCCAATGAGTACAAACTTATACAAGCTACTTTTTCTTTTTGATAATCTGCATTGTGTTCGAAAAGATTGATGCAACTTCTACTTTAAAGTTAGCATGTATATAAGAAAAATGCAAAACGTTATCCATGGAAATAAATAGCAAACACAAATATTGGGGAAAATTATCCATTTATTTTTTACGTGACAAATTTTTTACCATTTTCTCAATAAATGAAGCACATTTAAAAATTGCTATTTAATTGGTATTTTCACTGAAATATATGCTGATTATTCATTCATTCTCTTTCTTTTCTGCTTAGTCTCTTTATTAATCTGGGGTCGCCACAGCGGAATGAACCGCCAACTTATCCAGCATATGTTTTACGCAGCGGATGCCCTTCCAGCTGCAACCCATCACTGGGAAACATCCATACACACTCAATCACACACATACACTACGGACAATTTAGCTTACTCAATTTACCTATACCGCATGTCTTTGGACTTGTGGGGGAAACCGGAGCACCCGGAGGAAACCGGGTGTTTATTTAAAATTTATAATCACAATTTTTCTCAATTGCTAAGTTGACTTTTTTTCCTACTGAATTTGAGTGATATAGGGCTTTTCTTATCCACAACTGTGGCCTTAGAATTTAGCCTTAACATGTCAGGAGTGCAGCCTTGATACCTTGAAATATTTCTTCTGTAAGCAGATCACTGCGTTTTGAAATTGAGAAAAAATAATGTGGTGAATGTTGAAGGAGGTTGGATTTCATGGGCATAAGTATGTGTTATTGCACCATAATTTGATACAGTGTTGTGGAATGTGTTTGTAAAAGTGTGTGTGCATGTGTGTGTTTGTGTGTGCATGTGTGGGTGTTGGCAGACATTTCATGCCACTTAGAGTGTTAAGAAAGCAGTGAAATTACTTTCTTAGCACATTTTCTCACTCTCTGTGTGTAATTATGCATGTGTTATTATATTATAATATAATGAAGGTCTTAAATTGCTTGTAAGTACTGTTCTTATCCAGCAAATACACTTGTGGGTGTAGTCTGGTACTGATTTTATGTGCCTCTGGTTGATGGTCAGTGGTTTGATTGTGCACTTTATGTCTTTGAGAACATGATACAGCACTAGCTCAAAACACAGCACATACACAGTATCCTTCGGCTGAACTTATAAGTGTACAATAAGAAAACAATAAGTTTCCTGTTTTCCAAAACTGTTTCATATTTTGCTGACTGGATTTCTGTGTCTCACTGACACAATGATTTCATATACATTCTTTTTTGTTTTTCTTCTTATTTTGTTTATACTGTATGACAGAGAGAAATGTGCAAATGGGAAAAAACTTTGAGTAATCAGGACAGAAAGTATTTTGGCCAAACTACATTTGCCAGAGGTTTTCAATCTGCCATGAACATATGGTATAGGTATGGTACAAGGTCAGCAAATACCAAAGTAGTTTTTCCATTTTCTTCTTTTAGTAAAAAAAAGTTAATAACAACACATAGTTTGTACATTATTGAGACCTTATTCTGCACTGAACAAAAATACTAAAAAGGAAATTATGAAATGTATATTGACATGTATTCTGACATTTTCCTTTTTTCTTCACAATTTCAAGTTTTTATTTTGCAATTCAGACTTTTTTTGTCAGAATTGCGAGATACAAATATTTGCTAAAGCTGTTTTCTTACAATTATTACAACACTTACAATAAGTTTGTATCTTCCAATTCTGATTTTTTTCCCCTCAGAATTGTCATAAACTTTTAGAATACATTTTGTGAATAAAAGTCAATTGCAAGTTTACATCTCACATTGTGTGAAGAAAGTCAGAATTGTGAAATGTAAAATGTAAAAAAGTTTCTAGTATGAATTACCTTGGAATGTATGTAAAAGGGATATATCTATTGATGGCCAGACTGTAGAATTTACAATAGTGGCATATTCATAAAGACTTTGAAAAGAAATTTAGTTTTCATACTCTGAAGGTGTGAGAATTTCCTCCTTTCTTTCACCAAAATAAATCTGCAGAGCAAGCATAATTGAACATTTGCAAAGGGGTGAAATTAAATGCTCTCATGGGAGTATAATGACAAAAGGAAGGTAATAAAGGAAGTTTTGGGAGTGATAAAGCAAAGGTGCGGAGGGCACACAGTGGGTGGAGCCTTTAGACACAAAAGTGTCCTGCTTCCCCTCCCCCTGCTCAGGTCCAGAGGGCAGCATAGGGTCAGACTCTCTCCCTGGGGCATCTTCTACTCTAGCCCCAGGCTTCTGACAGGCCTGTGGGAGTTTTTGGAAGGTCCTGAGAGAGGCCAGACCCTTTTATACCTCAGAGACCTCACTTCACCTGCTTTCTCTTTTCTCTCACCTTACTTCCACACTCTCAACACACTTTCCAACATATTTAACACGGTAATCAAAGCTCACTACATTGAAAATAACCCATTTCTACATGCTTTAAAATAATCAACAAGGCTTCATTTGTCAGTTTAGGATATTTAGCATAAATTACATCTGTTGGCTTCAATTTTAATTGGGCTGCGGGTAAGGTCACTGTTTATAGCACTGCTAAATGCTTGATAGTGAATTCATGGAAGTGTTTATGTTGTTGATTTTTTTTCCCCCTTCCCCAAACGTCTTAGGTTTTTGTCTATCTTTATGTGTACGTGCACACATGGGTGTGTGAGTGTTTGGCCAAAGGGTTTTGATTAAAATCAGATATGTGTGAGTAAGGGGTCAGCAGATGGAAAAGCAATAGGACACATACAAAGAGGCTAAGGGACCAGAATGGAGGATATGTTTTCTCCATCTTCAGGTGAAAAGGTTTGAGCAGACGGATTGTTGACTTTGAGTTGTTTATAATTCTCTTTGTGCATGTTTGTTCCGGTCTGATGTGGTCTGGCTGTGTTTGCACAGAGTTGTGCAGATGGAAGTCACAGCGCCCCAACTTTAAATCACGTGACACATCAGTGCTGTAAGACCACACCAATTCAATCAGCTATAATCAGCTAAACTCTGCTATAAAGTATAAACTTTGTTTTACTCGTGTTACAAAGCCAGGCTTAAAGCTGAATAAATGTGTAAGTCTATTGCAAAAAATGTGTATTTAATTTCAATATTTGTTTAAATTTTTTCATTGTTATTGAACACATATTCATCCTTAACTTTTGTCCTAGTACACTCTAATGTAACTGATTTTTAATAGCAAGGTAGTTGTTGCATTAAGTTTAAGTTAAGTTTAAGTCAGGGATAAATAGGATTTAAGGCATATGAATGTGTTCATGCAAAATTAGTAATGGCATTAATATGTGCTTTATAAACGCTAAAAAACAAACAAACAAAATGTAAGGTAAGATTGACTCTCACATCATGGCATTAAAAGCTTTTTTAATCTCTCTGAATATTTTTATCTCTAATGAACTGTTAATATGGTTACAGAGGTAAGACAGTGGGAGTTCTATCCAGATGATAAAGTTATAAGATATCAGAATTGAGTTGAGCAAAAATGAACAATATGTGAGCCCTTTACGGAGTTAGTAAAAATTATATAAAGTCATTGGATTTTTTGTGACTGGTTATAATGGGTCATACATGACATATCCCTGTTCCCAGCTGAAGAAGTGGTATCATCAAATGAACAGAGCTGGTCAAACTTACATGTTCTGTTAAACAAGTAAACAAAAACATATTGGTTGGAAACAAGTTACAATCTATATACATAATAAGAAATAAATCATTCTTCTGTTGTAAGAGTGTTGACTCTCTGTATAGTTTGATGGTTGAGCTCCAGAATGAGATGTTTCCCAGATTTGACAAACAAAAATGAGGGAAAATAAAGATTCCTAAAATTTAATCCAAATATCCATTTTACCATGAAAGGATTATATGGTTCTTTAAAGAATTGTTATTATGTGTATAGATCCTATAAAGAATTATCTTCATTAGAGTGCAGAAAAAGTTGACATGTTCTTGCAATATATCACAGGGTTCCCACGCTTCTTAAAAGTACTTGAAATTCAGACATATGGATTCAAGGCCTGGAAAGTACTTGAAAACAAACAGCTCCTTGAAAATGCTTAAATTAAATTTTTAATTAAATTTGTTTTTGATGTCATTTCAACAGTTGTACTGTGCTGCTGTCAAAAACAGAATGAAAACAATAATAATACAAATAATGATAAATAATCTATGTTTGATCAATATTTCAGAAACCGCATTTAAATATTACTAGTACAAAACTGAACAAATTTGCTTAAAGTTCTTTGTATATGACTGTTTAAAGATTTTGAATAATAATTTAGATTTGTTTTTTAAAATGACACATTCGAAACATCATCATTACTTAAGTATTTTTTTTATGTAAATATTAAGTGTAAGTGAAACGTTAGGCACTTCGGGGTATGCATTACAAAGGTGACTGATTTAAAATGAATGCTGTTTTAAAAAGTCCATGAATCTGGTGTCCAATAAAAAAACAAAACACCAGTATGGGCAAGGAGTCTTTCTAAACGCTGTTTTAAAATAAAAACAAAAATTGTAAATGCAGCCTAATTCTCTAAAGGCTGCTAGTTGAGCACAATAAGGTTTTATTATAGGTGGAATTGAAATTCAACAATATTGTTTCATGGAGATTTCGTTATGTTCCATAAAAAGTTAAAATAACCAGAACTGAGGTGTCTAATTCCAGATCTGGTGTAATCAGAAAAGTACAGATCAAATTTAGTAAGAAAAAAAAATCCACACAAAGAAAGACTTTGGAAATGGTCCAAAAGGGAAACTGTTATTCATCTAGCCGTGAGATGAACTGTTCTTTCCCATCTTAAATAAAGCTAGAGAGCAGAGGTACAGACCCAGGGTGAGATGAGATGTTCCTCAAGCACAAAAGAGACTGTAAGATATTATGTGTTACAGTACTTAAGCTTTTATGAACTGTGGGGTCTCTGTGCAAGTGTGTGCCGCACTTTCAGAAATGTGTTGTATGTGTTTTGTGTGTGTGTGTGTGTGTGTGTGTGTGTGT
>CAIGQW010054459.1:1287866-1328947 GCA_903798125.1 Danio choprae
AAACTCACAAGTAATTCTGTCAGATATTGCAGTGAATTCTGAGCTTCGGTCTCTGAGGTCTAAAGAGATGTTGAATCGCGGCATCATGTGTGATTTTCTGTGATCTGCACTATATCTAAACTCTCAGCAGGATCCATCTACTAGTCCTCGTGGACCAGTCCTACTTCTTGCTCTTTTTCTTTCTTCCTCCCTTGTCCTTCTCTGTCTGCTTTTCAGGCAGAATTATTGTGGCTGGAAATAAAGGATTAGTTTCTGAGGTGATACAGGCCACGAGTGTGAAGGACACTGTTAGGTCTTGTGAGAAATGATAAGTGTTTGTGTGTGTGATTTATTAAGAACCCAAACAAAAAGAAGCACTTTATTTTACATGGCTGTTTTACATTTATATACTTATCATGTCATTACATAACTACGTACTAACCCAAAAACTACCTCCTGTAGTTACCTTATATAACCAGGACTTCCTTATTTATATACAATGTAAGAAGGTGTTAAGTACAAATGCTGTGAAATATAGTGCAATCACCAAAACTGTTTTTGATCCTCAATTGCTTATGTTTATCCAATCTGTTTTGCTCTGAGTTTGCGTCTCTGTGGTGGTCTGTCTGTGATGTTTAGAATTGTAATTTAAAGCTTATGAAACTCTGGACAATCTCTTTTTGAGCCTGTTTCTGTTCTCTCTGTCTCTGTGTGTGTTTTCAGCATGGGTGTGACCCTCATTTGTTAAACAATATGTGTTTACGTGATCAGGAAATTTCCACCGACACTGCAATTGACAATACAAGCTTGACCTTTGACTTCTGTACAGTCAGTCGGCAGAAAGAGGAAGGAAATGTCAGATTAAACACGGGTCACGTGTGCGCCGTATTTAATCTGACATTTGGACTAATGCATATTAATATGTCAAGTGTCACAATCATTTATTGTTGTACGCAAAAGTCATGACCATTTAAACTCATTTTTGAGCTAAGTGGATTTTTTGAAAGTTTCAGGAAAGTGGATTTTAAAAGCAGCATTAATAGGTGAGTTGTACATTTATTGTGTCAAACAATGCCTAAAATGAAAATAAATCTGCTATTTGCATATCATATGCATTACGTTATTTAATGTAAAAAATTCTAAAAACATTCATAATGTTAATACGTCCTTTTTTTACTTCACAAAGTAGTTTTAGATAATTAACTTGAGTTTTTACATTTAAATGATGAAAATAGTGGTTCACAGACGTATCTTATTTGAAATTCTATTTATTTATTCTTTCATTCATTTTCTTTTCAGCTTAGTCCCTTTATTAATCAGGGGTCACCACAGCGGAATGAACCGCCAACTTATCCAGCATATTTTACGCAGCGAATGCCCTTCCAGCTGCAACTCATCACTGGAAAACACCCATACACTCTCATTCACACACATACACTACGGACAATTTATGTCTTTGGATTTGTGGGGGAAACCGGAGCACCCGGAGGAAACCCACGCAAACATTGGGAGAATATGCAAACACCACACAGAAATGCCAACTGACCCAGCCGAGGCTCGAATCAGCGACCTTCTTCCTGTGATGTGACAGCACTACCCACTGCACCACCGTGCAGCCCTTTATTAATTTATTTAGATATAATATTTATATTACAGAATAATATTTATTACAATCATGCTATGATTATACTATTCATCCTTAAAAGAAGCATGATGCTTTTGGTTATGGTATGCTTACGGTTATAGTTTTGTAAAAATTCTCATGAGTGTCAGTGCTGTTAATGCTCAGCATGTAAATGCTCCTGTTTTGTAATCTAGGTTATCTTTACATTTAGAGTACAAATAAGTCATTTACATTTTCTGCTGTTCATTTCAACTCTCTTTCTCTCTCTCTCTCTCTCTCTCTTTCAGTCACTCTAATGTGGGAATGAGGCTGTTATCGTGGTGGTGATTTGTGCTGATTATGGATGTGGAAACAGAGCGTGCTCAGAAGATTACCTCCCTTTGCAACAGCAGAAAATTAGTTCCAGAACATCAGCCATACCTGTGAGTGTGTTTGAATGTTCCCACGACGTTTTTCTAGACGAGGAACCGCACACAAACACCGAGTCTGTAGAATGAGGGGGTGATGGTTTGTGTCCGCACCAGTCATCCATCATGTGCTGAACAAATTCAGCCCTGTCACACATAAACATAGCCATGGTTTGCATTTTATTCATCAGTGTTTTTGTCTTGTTGTCCAGTAAAAATATATAATGCCATTAAAACCAGATCAAGAAGATAAACTGTGTAAGACGAGATTTCATTGAATGTCTTTATTATATAATTTGTTTTAATTGTCTCATTACCAAGTTCTCTTATTCTTGTTTTAGTGAGGCTTCATCTGTCCATCCATCAATCTGTCCATATGTTATATCTGTCCATTCACCTCTCAATCCATGCATATATTTATTAATTTGGCCATCCATCCATCCTTTCCTCCATTCATTAATCCAACCATCCATCTGTCAGTCCACATATTTATTAATCTGGCCATCCATCCATCTGTTTCTCTTTCTCTCTGCTTTTTTATGACAGCCATCAGGAAAAAATGAATAATAATAATAACGATAATGAAAAACATAACCGTAGATAGAGAGACACAAAGCAGACGAATAAAGACACCCATAAACAAACATTCCTGAAGAATTTTGTTATTTTAATAAAACTAAGAAGATCAATTAAGCCCGATAAGGCAAAATCCATTTTGACAAAGCAAATCTCCTGCCAGGAGCAAATATCCTTGGAATACATTTCAAAATCTCACTAGAACAATATTACACACAACCAGGAAGGAAAACATATGACGTCTGTTGAAATAATGTAAAGATTATGACAGCAGCCTTCATAATGCAGGTCAGATGAGTTAAGCTAAGGTGTTTCTGTGGAGTTTAACGTGACCTTATCTCCTAATGCTTCCATTAAATCAGGTTTTGCTTGGACTCTAGGGAAGTCTTGAAGCTTGGCTTGAGGTGAAAAATGTCCCAACGTTTGTGTGACTTTGTAGAGGGGCTTTGGAACTGACAGAGAGATTTGTCTTGTGGAAGGAGTGAGCCGTTTAAACAGATGAAAGACAGAGGGCCGAGGCCTCGTGCACTGTGAACGATAAGGTTTTAATATTCAAACACAGCTGTACGCATGAAAAATGAACTTCATGAGGAAAAGTCTGAGTACACAAACTTTGATTAATAAAGTTTTTGTGTGTGCGTGTCTGTGTGTGTCAGTCGGACTGTCTCCTTCACTCAGTGTGAGTCTGGGAATAGTTGCATTAGGAAAAATATCTAGAAGGTGAAAGTTCAAAGGTCACTGGCTGCAAGGTGGACGCCAATGATGCTTATGCCAACCTCCTGATGTTTTTTGGTGGGTTGCCAGAAGATTGCTGGAATACTCTTGTGTTATCGCCACATAACATTTGTGATTGCTGGGCCATTGCCATGTTAAATCTTTTTGATCAATTGCCGCCTTTGGAAATGCCAGATTTCGACTGGGCTATTGCCAAAAAGTGAAGGTGTGAGGGAATGGTCCATATGTGTTGCAGGATAAATCACCTTTTATTAAACTCGCAGTAAAGTATGTCGCGTTCAGTGTTAAATTGTTAACATATTATAGGGCATTGGATTAATAAAATGCTTTTGAATTATGTGCAAACCATCTGCTTTAATATATCATACTTTGATAGCACAGGTTTTGTCTTTCTCTCTTCCTCTGCCCTCTTTTTCACTCACTCTTTGTCCACAGGTAACACAATTCCCCTTGAGGAGGCTATGTGGTTTTAACCTTTGACCCCATGACCCTTGTTAGTTGCTCCCCAGTAAGTTGTGAAATGATTGGTTGTTTGTGGTTGTGTGGATTTCAGTGGTGATTGTAGATTAGCAGTAGAACCAGTCAGACTGTTTTGCTTGTTGGCTTTTTAAAGGATTAGTTCACCCCAAAATGGAAATTCTGTCATCATCGACTCACCTCATGTCATTCCAAATACATAATGAATTTTTTCATCCTGTGAAGAAAAAATAGTTTTTTGAATCAAATATGAAAGAAAATATGTTTATGTTTATACCTGTTATTAGCAAGTATTTTCGGTGACCGTTATTGGTTAGTCAGGACACATTACTATTTCCATCTGGTATTAGTTTGCAATCAAAACAAGCATTTCTTGTGTTGCACCACTTATGTTCAGGTTATTTTGAGACTGTTTCCAGAGGAGTGATCAGTACAACATTCATGTGCTAATGAGTGAATGAACCCATGGCTTACCAGTGTGGAAACAATGAACAAAGAATATTTGAATGGCAGCTATGATTTTGATCAACACAGCAAAGTATGAATTAAGCCAATAAGGCATTGTTTACAGTTAATTTATAAGAGCTAAGGGGTTGTTTGGCATGACTTTTAAATCTTTAAAATCTGTTCAGAAGATGTTTAATGTTTGCATTCAATAACAACTAAATATTGATTAGAAGCTCAACCCTACACACTTGAAGGTCAAGAATAACCTTCATTGGTCTTGTGGAAGCTCAAGCATGCCTCGTGATATAAATAACGTTTTTGATTTAGTATTTTTTCATTTGATTATCAAAGCTAAATCATGCTTACTTGACACGTAAGAACCAATGAGGTTCATTCTTGAGTGTCATGCAGCATGACTGAGCTTCTGCCAGAACCAATGAGGCTTATTCTTAGGTGTCAAATAGCAAATGTATATGATCTTTTTTCTCATTTCTGGGTGAACAGACTATCAATGGATGGACAGAAATCTCTTACATTTGATTAAAAATATTTTCATCTGTGTTTCAAAGATCAAATTTCTTTTTGCTTTAACATGACATGAGGGTGATTAAATGATGACAGATCTTTTGGGGTGAACTAACCCTTTAAGCAGTGCAAGTGTTTGTTGTGTGTATTTTCAGTCTGTGGATTAGTGGTTTTGGCGCTGGTTAATCTGCTCATCTCTGGGGAGTCTGGACCCTTGACAGTGTTGAGAGTATGCGTTTGTCTTTTCTTGCCTGTTGTGGTCATATTGGCTCAGAAATGTTAATACATTTTAATAATACTTAATATCTGGCTGATTTTAAGAAGCTTGTGTGTTTTGGATAACAGCCATAGACTAATTCAACTGTGAATGCATCTAATAGACGCAGTGTGTGTTCATGTGTTTGACTATAAAGTCCCTGCTGTGGCAAGTTTGAGAGGGTAATTGGTGGTAATTGGTAGTAAATGTCCAGAAGGCACAAAGACCATTTCAGCTCTAATCTATAAACAAATCTGCCAATACTTTAACTATGTGTGTCCAACAAATAAATGACCACTTTGTGTTGTTGGATGACTGACTGCATATATGAAATGGTTCTGCATGTGTGTATATGAATGTGTTTGCCTATGGGACCTATTGCCTTAAAGTCACACTGAAGGATTAGGACCAGGCGCCATATGGAAATGGGAAATTAGCCCGAGGCGGCGTGTGTGTGTCCAGGAGGCTTTGTAGAAAGTACACTGGTATTTCCATTGAGACATTAAGGCATTGCAGCCAGATTCCTGACAGGAAACAGACTTATAGTGGACCTGAGTGGACCATAGGTTATGGAGTCATGGTATATTTATCAGGACGAGAAAGGGATGGGGTCTTTTTGTTATATTTAAGAAGTAATATGTGTTCTCTAAAGGGATGGTTTATATAAAAACCATGAACAAAAACTGTTTTACAGAAGAAAATGTAATTAAAAAAGTATCTTTCTCCTGTGAAATACCAGATAAGATATTTTTTAAATGCCTGCAGTGAAAGTCAGTAGCCCAGTGTATGCACAAAAATAGCTGAAACATTCTTTAAAATATCTTCTCGTGTTCCACAATAGAAGCAAAGACATTTTTACACCAATATACTGTAGTGATGAATAATTCTAAAAATCATAATAAATATAAAAGAGTAGCAAATTTCACACTTCAACTATAATTTTCAGATTTTTCCCCCTTTTCAGCTAATATTGCTATAATCTTTGACAGCCAATCTGAATCCTGATGCTGTTATCTGTACAGTTATCGTTCTTGGTAAAGATGCCTTAACTTTTGATCTAGTCATAATTTTGTTTTAGTCTAATCTATTTGCCAAATAAATATCAAGATTTTGGTAATCTTTCTCTAAAACTTGCAAAGTGAACACACTGCTGAGATATTTATTAAACTGAAATGAATGATATTAATCTATGAACATAAATTACAAACACAAACACTGTTGTAACATATGCATACGGTGTTTATCTAAAATTTAAATAAAACCACTTCTTATAACGAAGCAAGAACATGGTCTTATATTTAATAAAAGACAAGTGGTTATATATGCATTTTGGATGACATATATTTGTATTAATATAAGTGATTAACATTAATACTTGATTAAAATTAAAAACACCATTTTCACCTTTTTTTCTTCATCCCTGCGTCTCTGTTGTGCATGGTTTTGAAACAGGGCAATTTATTATTTATGATGCTAACTTTTGTATACTTTTAAATGCTATGTGTCCGTCCAGTATGTGTCAGCAGCCAATAAGAATTCAAAACAAAGCATCAAATGTCCTGTGAAGCAAGTGTTAGCGGTTACTGGTTTCTTGTTTTGAGGCCGAATTCCAGTCTAAATTGCATTGCTTTCTTTAGAAGTCAAACCCATTCACAATAATCAAAGTGAATAAAATATAAAAATAAATGAACAGGGCACTCATTTGGAGGAGGTGTTTTGGGGATCCTGGCAAGCTGGTAGTTTGGGCAGATCTAAAGTTTAGATCATTATCAAGAGTTTTAGGGATGTTTAGAGGTTCATTGGGGGCAAGTGGTTTCCTTTAAAGGAGATTGGGGACTTAAACACTTATCTAAAATAAATCCCTGAGTTTTAAATAGAGACTGGCGGAGAGAAAGTATTTGTATAAAATAAAAGCAGGATTAAGGTGAGGTCTGGTATTCATTGGGTTCAGACAGAGTAGCAGAACCTTATAAAACCCCCATGATTTTTTATAAGCTTTGTAACACACTCATTTTCTCATACAAAGATGGACACACACAAACACCCTCCTGATGATGCTCAAATGTTTATTCAGTGTGCTCAAATTAAAATACCATAGCCCAGCTTTATTCACTCGCTGCGCTGTATACATCCGTACACTAAGGCATATATCACCATTTTATGTGGCATTTCCATGCACACACCCACAAACACTCCGAGATCCTCACGGTGGACATCTGCAATGGCTTTTAGTAGCATTATAAATCAATGAGATTAACTTGTGTTGCTGATCTATGTGTGTGGGGGGAATTAAGTCAGTAAATGAATTGGAAACACCCTTGTGCTTTTTAAGTGTTACCTAAAGTGCATTTACATGACTTTGGTTTAAATTACTGCTGTTTGATTCTGGATTTTTTTTTAATTGATCCAGATTCCTGGTTCTGGAATTGATAGACTTTTTTGCAAAGAGAAAAAAAATTAGGGGGGTGGCACGGTGACTCAGTGGTTAGCACTGTCGCCTCACAGCAAGAAGGTCGCTGGTTCGAGTCTCGGCTGGGTCAGTTGGCATTTCTGTGTGGAGTTTGCATGTTCACCCCATGTTCACGTAGGTTTCCCCTGGGTGCTCTGGTTTCCCCCACAATCCAAAGACATGCCATATAGGTGAATTGAATAAGCTAAATTGGCCGTGAGTGTGTGTGTGGGTTGTGTGTGTGGGTTGCAGCTGGAAGGGCATCCGCTGCGTAAACATATGCTGGAATAGTTGGTGGCTCATTCTGCTGTGGCGACCTCTGAAATAGAAACTAAGCCGAAGGAAAATGAATGAATGAAAAAAAAAAATTGGTGCAAAAAATTGGCCTCCAGGATATCTATTTGTCAGTCTGTCAGTTAATGGAGCCTTTACACATTTCCGGGTTCTCGTCATAGCTTGGTAAACTTAGAGCGCTGTGAATGGGAAAGTACAACAAATATTTTTTTTAATATCCTATTTGCTGAAATAATAAAAGAAAAACTCTACGATGGTGTTTTTGGTGTTAAGGCTTTTTTGGTGTTAAGACTTTCAGAAAAACAGAAAAAAGTGTGTGAGACTGATAACGGCATTTCAAATGTGTCGCATAAGCAGTAATTATTTTTTGTCATTTGATGCAGAGATGATATAATACAAATGTAAAAACATGTATACATACATTTTTAAAAAATCTAAATATTAAAAACTTTCAAGGATTTAAGATGCTGAAGACCACTAAATGCGTCATAACATTCTTGTGAAAAGGGTCCATGTCAGTAGACAATTTGACATGCAGGATGAGAGAATGAAAACAAACACCATTGTCTTAAATGAAAGGTGTAATTTGAATGTTCAAATTAAGGCCCAATTTAATTTAATAACCAATGGCTTGTTAGAAATATGTTCTAGTGATGCCATTTGAAGTACGGCTGAAATGATGATTTGAACCAGGTCACTGAAGTGAACTGGCCAAAAACATCAGTTTGCAGAGATTGCAGGATTTCTGATCACTGAGTTGAATCAACAATTAGCTCTGTTAAACTGGAGAATTCCTTTCTCTATTCAACTCTCCATTCCAAATGGCTCAGAACTGATTCTTTTTGGAGTCGACTCCTAGCCCTAGTTTAAACTTGCAAAAGGAATTTTTAATTGTTCACAATTTGGCCTTCATTTACTCATGTTGTTCCAAAGCTGTATAATTCTTTCTTCTGTGGACATAAAAGGGCATATTTTGAAGAATGATGTTAACCAAAGAGTTTTGATGACCACTGGATTTTGATAACTGACTATTGTATGAACAACAAAAATGTATGGATGAAAAAAAAGTTCCACAAAAGAAAGAGAAAGACGTAGGTTTGGAACACTGTGGGAGCAAGTTAATGATGACAATTTTCATTTTTGCGTGAACAGCAGTATCATTTTAATGACTTATTGTAATTTTTGCTCTGTTACACAAAGCTATTGTATGACATTTAAATATAGTGGTATAGACCACTTTTATAGTGCTTTTGTGACTGTTTAGAAGGTTTCAGTCCCTAATCATTGTAAATGCATGGAAACAGTCTTCAAATGTTCTTCTTTTGTGTTATGTGAATAAAAGTCCTACGGTTTTGAGGGCCGACATGAGGGAGCTTTTCTTCTAAACAGCTACTAAAACCTTTTCCACACAAACTTTAGCTTTGTTAACAGTTCAGACCGCAGAACTGCTGATGCTGATACACACTCCAGAGGCCCCCAATAAGGCAAAACATAAGCGGCTGGATCAACCACAAAATAAAGCCAGAGAAAGTTGTGAGAAAAGCAAGGGAGGAAATAGGTTGGGAAGGAGGCAAAGCAAATCTTTCATCCTTTCATTCACTAATTTGAGTTCAAACTGAGCAGCTGGCTCTGGATTCTGTTCTGCGGATGGTTATAGCAGAGGACAAGGATAAAAGAAAAATGCAATAATTTTTTTTTCAAAGCTTAATTTCTAGAGATTCAATTTTATATATGTACATGTAAGTGACATCTTTTTTGGACATTATGTCTTTAGAATAATAGAATGTGTGTATGTGTGAGTAATTGGCCTACTGCACCATGATATCTCTAATATTCAGCTGTTATCATATTAATAACTAATTTTAGCACCACATGTACATTCAACGTTCAATCACAGGGCCATTGATGCGCTTAAACTAATATTTACACCAACGCATTTTGTTCAGAAATATACATCGACATACCTGCAAACACACAAACTGACAAGCCACAATTACCTATAAACACACATACACACTGTTGTGACAGTTATGATTTATGAGCACCGGGGTTTTGTGGGTAAACAAGTCAATGCAGTCAGAATGTGTAGGAGGTCAAAGGTCACAAGTCACGGTCAATGACAATGTCACCATGATCATCTGTGTCAGGGTCATGACCCAAATATGCTTGACCAATCACTGTGAAGCATCACGCCCTTTCCAGGCCACAAACCACAACGAGTTATCAGAGCTCTGTCAGTATTCACATTCATACAAATGTTATCAAAATGATAACTTCTTAAATTCACAGTAGATAAAAACTCAAACCACAAAAACAAGCATATGCACATTCCACATAGAGGCTTAAATGTGAATATAACCAGAAATGGGATGCCAGATTGTACAATTCAGGATGTAATTGTACTGGTTTGCATCTATTCATTATGCTTCTGATTGCATAAGTAAGGTTAAAGTTGTCATGTAACAGGCTTTATGCCAATAATACACCCAATATTGGAGACTACCTCTAATAATCTGTCTGTCATCAATCCCACACTAGAACATTCCCTAAAATACTGTACAACTGTTATAGGATCTCTCACTTTCTTTTAGATAGATGTGAATTGTTTGTGTAAAGTGTGTGTGCATGTACTTGAGTGCATGCCGTAGCTGTTATCGGTCAGGAAAGGGTGGGATGACAAGTACACACTGGAATACTCTTATAGAAAAAATAAGACTAATGAGAAAAAGAGCAAAGAAAGAGAGGAGAGTAAGCGCTGTGTCAGTGGTCACAGTACAATCAAGACTTTCTGTAATTGACCTCTTTTCTCTTCATGGGGTCAGAGGTCAAGCACCAGAAGGGATTTGGGGTTACCTCTCATTTCATATGTGTAGCAGGTGGTTCACACACGCTCGCTGATGAAACAGTTTTTCAAGGGTTCTCATTCTAGTCCACTTTCTCTCTCTTCTCTTTGTCTGGTGTGAAACCATCCAGTTTCAGATAACAGGGAAATTTGTGAAGAACCAAGATGTTTTTTTTTTTTGTTTGTTTTGTTCTTCAGAATTTTCAAAAGCTTAAATTGAAACTAGGGCAGCACGATGGCGCAGTGGGTAGCACAATCGCCTCACAGCAAGAAGGTCGCTGATTCGAGCCCCGGCTGGGTCAGTTGACGTTTCTGTGTGGAGTTTGCATGTTCTCCCCATGTTTGCATGGGTTTCCTCCGGGTGCTCCGGTTTCCCCCACAAGTCCAAAGACATGCAGTATAGGTGAATTGGGTGAGCTAAATTGTCCGTAGTGCATGAGTGTGAATGGGTGTGTATGGATGTTTCCTGGTGATGGTTTGCAGCTGGAAGGGCATCCGCTGCGTAAAACATATGCTGGATAAGTTGGCGGTTCATTCCGCTGTGGTGACCCCAAATTAATAAAGGGACTAAGCCGAAAAGAAAATGAATCAATGAATAAATTGAAACTTCCAATCCTTTGCTATTTTCCATTATCTGCAATAATTAATCAAATTAAATAATATTCATGAAAAAAGAAATGCAATAAATATACAACAATGCATATGATGTTATGTATAATGATACTGTATGAAGTTAAACATTTTATTAAAATACATGTGAGTAAATAGCAATTTAACAAACACACACACGCACCCGGGCTGGGTGTAAAGGCAATTTTTAATGGCTATAGATCTTGTAATATAACTGTCAATACTTTATTAACAGTTACCAGTTATAGTGGTGCTTAATTTTTAATAATGGTTCTTAATATTAAAAATTTATGAAATATTAATCTTTATATACAGTATATACTTTCCCCATATTTTTGAATGATTGTGCATCTCAATTTCTCAATAAATATAAATAATAAGTGATAATAATAAGTAATACATGTTTATGTAGAAAATATAAGAGAGAGTAAATTACATACATATAAACTGCATTCTAAATTCATAACACACACACACACACTGACTGTGTAACACACAGACACACACACACACACACACACACACGAGCACACACTTTCTCTAAAACTCGTTCTCTTGGCCCACCAACATTCTGGCTGTCAGTCTAAATCATTGCTTGAACCCTTCTGTATATTTAGACATGAGCTGCTGTGTTTGGACGTGGAATGACTAAGTACTCTTTGCAGACTTTAGCTACAAAACGTCCTAGACAATAAAATGAAGGTCTGTTAAAACAGGTTCTAGTACTCCAGACAGTTTGCACTTGGCAAACAGTCATACCGTGTCCGAGATCTCTCCCTATATAATACACTTTCCTCTCTCTCTCTCCCTTTCCCTGGTCATTTCCAATCACCCGTTGCTATGAGAGTAACAGCTCTGGAAGTGGTATGGTGACATCATGCACCAATGACGTCGGCTTTTTTGGTGTGTGATTGTCCTGATCAAAAGATCCCACAGCGCTAAACACTCCCACAGTATCAGGACCTCTTGGACCCCCCCGGCAGAAAAACATGTTTTACAAAAGACACTTTTTGAAACCGCCTCCCCAATACAACCCTTGAGTTAATTAAAATCCTGGATCTGCAACAACAGTGCCAAGTAGCAGATCAAGGCAGAGATAGAATGTGGCCCTAGGTTATATATTCTGGAATCCAAGTAATCAGAATAGAATTCGGCAAACAAACAGTCAAGCCTAAACATTTATAGGCAGACTAAGCAAGTAAACTGGCCAAAGACAAATTGAATTTGTGGTAACTGCAGGGAAGTTTTTTTTTCATTCATTGGGAAAATTGTACATTCATGGAAGCTTTTTCCAGCATGGAATTAAAAAACGGCAACTTTTTTTGTTTACATCTTTCAATCCTAATTCTAAATTTTCTTAACAATTGCAACTGTGAGTTTACATCCTGCAATTCTGACTTTTTCCCCTCAGGATCGCAGCTCTTTATCCTACAATTTTGATTAATAGCAACGTTATATCTGCTAGTTTTTTTTAGTTGCAACATGGCACTTTTTAATGGGGTATATGGACACAGAATTTTTAAATTTTCAGTAAGCCAGCTCAAGCGCTTCCGGTGAACTGTCATTCCATTACAATATCGCCCCTTTTAAGATCTGATTTTATTAAAAATCAGTTATCTTCACCGCCTGACTGAGACATGATATAAAGTGGGTATCAGACAGGACAAGAACTACTGAATTAAATTCCAATGTTCCACACCATGTCTTTAAAATATGGAAATTGAATTTATCACTGCTCATGATGGCGTTTGCATTAAAATGGTCTTTTATCTCGTTTTACGCTTGAACAACTAAACCAATGCTTAAGTCTATTTAATTGGTTATATTTTAATCATGTTACAATATCGATGCTGTAAAAGGAACCTTATGAAATTAAAAATAGTCCCATTGGAAGTTTATCAGTGAAAATTCTGAATATAAAAAAAATAAAATCTAAATTACAAGATAAAAACTTAGATCAACAGGATGTCATCTCAGAATTGCAAGAAAGAGTCATAATTGTATGTTTAAACCTCAATGTTTAGACTTTTTCTCTTCAGAATTGAGACGTTACCTCAGAATTGTGAGATAAAATGCCTATTTTTATGTTAAACATGCTAGAAACAAGCTTCTGTACTTAAGGTAGATAAGATAAACAGTCCTCCTAAATATAGATATATTGAAACAATATTTAATAACATTTCTATGTGATAATGCTAACAACACTGATTACCAGAAAGTGGGATATTTATGAAAAGTTTTTAGCTTGTTCTCAAATGTAAATAATCATACTCTAGGCAATTGTCTTGATTTCATTCTGCTTAAATGAAAAAAGATCCATCATAAATACTAGTTTTAGCCGCAATAGCCATAATGACTCAAACTGTAAAACAAGCTAACTTACCATGCAGCACATGTGTTAGGCCTATATGAGATTTCATATCTAGGCAAAAAAATTGTTTGTATAAGGAAATGGTGATTAATGGTCAAAATTAATCTTTCTTAGGCATAGTTCTTATGCGTTTAAGTAGCTTTAAGCCATTTTAAGCTATTATGATTTATGACGGATCTAAACTCGTTTCAGTGTGGGCTGCATAATTTTCCAAGTCAATGTTTTGTGTTCCTCCCAACGGTTTCATCTACAGATGTGTAATACCTTTGAATGAGTTGTTTGGAGAAAAGCCATGGCCAGCCAGCGTATGAATTATTCGATGCCTTTCATTCTCTGCTTTTGACCGATACTTCTGTCAGTATTTTTGGGTGTAGTAGCAGTCTATCCTTCTGAGGCTTGTCTCGTCGTGAATCTATGAGGAAAGCGCGCGTGCCGCCTGCTGTTGCTATGGTTACATCCTCACGCGAACGTGACTACTGTTTGCGCGCTAACAACTTTATACGCTTATGGAAGCATATGCAAGTAGGTAAAAATAGAAAGATTTCCGAGAACTAGCAAACTGCGCCCTTGGTAGCACTAAGAAGCGCAAAAGAGAGGAACTGAAGGCGAGTACCGGGGGACCCGTTTCGCTCTCGAGGCGCAGAGAGGGCGGGAGCGCGTTTCTCGGGACTTAGCGGACGGACTACAGGAGAGAAAGAGCAACAGACAAGACAGAGAGAGAGAGAGAGAGAGAGAGAGAGAGAGAGAGAGAGAGAGACTTGCGCGCTTGAGCTGTGTGGAAAAACTGCACAAGGACACAGAGCTAACCTACCTGAGACCTGCTCACCCCTCAGGTCCATCTGTGGATGTTCAGCGCATTTTGTGTGCGCAGTTCGTTCCAACTTTTATATTTGGAAACCTGAAAGAAGACTTCATTAAAGCAAGAATATAACCTGAAGAAAGGTGAACTGAAAGTGGTCTGTTCAGCATGGAATTACCGGTTCTGGTTTTGGTGGCGTTGGTTCTGTCGTTAAGCTCCTGTACTAAAGTCAACGTGCCGCGTCTTCGCCTGACATACAAAGGTAAAATAATATTTGTTTCTGGATAATTTAACTTGTAATGACTATTTTTGTATTTATCAAACACAAAGCCAAAGATGACCCAATGAAGATGTAAATGATCTGGTAAAGCTTTGTTCGGCTCCTGTGAGGAGACAGCACGGTCTAGTGCTTTAAGTACGCTAGTTAATGATTGTTTATTTTCACTGTTTAAGTGATAAGGTTAATGTTGCCATCGCTCGGTTCATCATGTGTGGGAATTATTTTACACAATATACAGTTAAGCAGTGACAGTATGGCACAATTATTGCAACCAGAATCAGGGACATACATGATTCATGATGACTATAATTTCTTAAAATAAATGCAGTCTGTGATAATTAGTTTTCGAATAATAGCATAATGCAAATCTCAAACTTGTACATCGTTGCAGTATACGAACTTTGAATAACCTTAATGAATTGAAAAATCTCAACAATGCTCAAAACCCATTTTTCTTTTGTCACAATGTGATTTATAAACGGAATTATTGCGTTGAACAAAATGCAGCATGCTCAACATGACAATAAAGTTGAACAAAATGCAATTCTGTTAACTGGATGTTTATATTTATTAATATGTTTGTCAATACAAGGCGGTGCTGTAGATGAAAAAAAAAACTATTCTTAGAATATTGTTTCCAGTAAACTTCTTCATTTGTCGCTTTTCGCATTTAAATTGCTTTCCACACATCCTGCTTTGCACATTGACTCTTGCGCACAGTCCCTTGGTGACTTTTATCAGATTTAAACCTGAGAGTCCTATTCAACACGACTGCAATGCCGTTTCCGTCTTTGCATGGCATTGAACTTCCAGAGAGATGCTGTGGCAGATCTTTTTTTAAACTGTGGGAAAACGCTACGTCAGGACTCCGGGTTTCAGCTGTTCAGCCGTCCTCGAGCTCTCCCGGCACGCGCACACCTCCCCGCGGTCAGACTCTCCAGTGAGCGAGACGATTCGCACCTTTACTATTACTGTTCAACCTAAATGCGTACTTTATATGACTTATTTATTCACAGGAACACAACATTAGATGTTAAATGCGGTCACATTGATATGGTGTTCTTTGAGTTTTCACCACACAAGTGAAAAACAAACAAACCTTTTTATCATGCAGTAGCTTTTGTCAGTAGGCAAAGAAATGACGATTATTTTTGCCTAAAGGGATAGTTTATAGCCATAATGTATGTTAATTTACCCTCAAGCCGTCCAGGATGTAGGTGATTTGTTCTTCAGTAGAACAATAAAGAAGATTTTTAGCTAAAATTGCACTGCAAAAAAACATACAGGCAAAATGAATACCCATGATACATTAAGGTCTTATGAAGCAACGTGATTGGACAGTGTAACAATTTCTGCAACTTGTTTTACAAGAAAATGTTTCCTACTTTTACATATTCTGGATGTTGAGAACTGTATCAGAAAGATTCAAATGAGCAAGTTCAGCTTACTTGTGATTTTGGTGTGATTTTGCCTGTGAATCACACGTGCACACTTCATTATGTGTAAATGTGATCAGGACCTTTTGCTGAGGCTGTAGATTACAGGTAATAATGTTAATAATGTTGTATCAACTGGTTGCTTTGCTTAATTTAAGTCCTAAAATGTTTTACCAGGAGTCAATAGCTGCTAATTTTATTTTGCATGAATATGTTTATTTGAGGGCGACACGGTGGCTCAGTGGTTAGCACTGTCGCCCTACAGCAGGAAGGTCACTGGTTCGAGTCTGTGTGGCATTCCTGTGTGGAGTTTGTGTGTTCTCCCCGTGTTTGCATGGGTTTCCTCTGGGTGCTCTGGTTTCCCCCGCAGTCCAAAGACGTGGTATAAGTGAATTGAATACAATAAATTGACTAGTGTATGTGTGTGAATGAGAGAGTGTATGGGTGTTTCCCAGTACTGGGTTGTGGCTGGAAGGGCATCTGCTGTGTAAAACATATGCTGGATGAGATGGCGGTTTATTCCGCTGCGGTGACCCCTGATGAATAAAAGGACTAAGTCGGAGGAAAATGAGTGAATGAATGTTTATTTGACTCTAAATGTTCTGGTATCAGTTTATGTGCATTTTATGGTCTTCTAGTTTGTCCTGAAGAAATAAGACGCCTACATCTTAGATATCCTTAGCATGAGTAAATTAACTGGAAATTTTCATTTTTGTTTAATTCATTTTACTCTAGGGTTAAGGTGGTGACATGAATGTGTAGCAGTAGTTAGTTTAATTGTTTATCAGTGCCTCTTAAGTAGTTTTCATTAATGATTAGAAACTGTGTCGAGTATCCGGTTTCCCTCCAGCAGTGTGAGTGCGTGACTGGAGCGCATCTGTGCAGAGTTTACTGCGGTCATCTAATGCGCGCACAGTCCCTGCGTGGAGCACTGATTGCATGTAATCGGCCTGTGTTCTTCTCCATGGACGAACTATTAACTTTGATAATGATCGGCCTAGAGATTTGTCCACTTGGACTACATATGTTTAAATTTTCACAACTGACGGTTCTTAGAACGCCTGTTGATCATTCTGCCCACCAAAAAGGCTAAAGCATGCACACACTCATCAAGCTGTCAGAGCTGTATGGACTGGTCTGGAGGGAGCATGTTCTGTTTTGAATGGGAAATGAGGAATGGCCTGCATATGCCAGCAGCTGGGCAGAAAGTGTGTGCGCTGATCTGTAGGGTCCATTGGTGGGTCACTTCTGACCTTTGGTCTGTGAAATGTGTGTGCTGATTTAAGAGGAGACACAAGGTTTCCCTCACTCACTTGCTTTTACACCCACGAGCATTCATATACACACACTGGCACACTTTTCTCTTTTACGGTTGAACATACACAGAGACGCAGAGGTGGGCGGATCTGTGTTTGTTTTAGTTTACATGAATTAATGAGTTTATTTTTGCAGCGTTGCCCAGATGTTTGTGGAGGGTTTGTGAGGTCTGGCTAAAGAATCTGTCACTAAAAGAATGTTTGATGATTCTTGTGTTTCGTTCACATTCTCTCACTCCCTAAATATTCCTAGCTCCCTGGAACCGTTTGTTTGAGAGAACAGGCCACAGAGTTTCACGTCTGTTAGATGGATGTTGTGAAACTCTCCCATGAGATTGCAGTGCTAGATTAGGAATTGCTCTAACTATTAAAGGTACTGTGAGGGATTCTCCAACTGATTTATACATGCTCTCTCTCTTATACCAGAATCATGCAGTACAAAGATGCAGTTGTGCCATTTAGAATATTGTAACCAGAGACAAATCAGGAGAGCAACAGCATGTAGCAAAAAAATCCCCCACAACATAACAATTGCTTTTAACAGCTGCTTATGAAGCCAAGTGTGCCATTTATCTTGAAAAATCTGCTTCTCATATGCTCTCAGCTTCCTCCATCCTGTTTATGGATTGCTCTATTAATGTGCAAAATGACTGACTGTACAAAACAAAGTATCTTCCGCTGGGTTGCAGGTCTGGGTAATAAATCTAGAACAAAGACTACTTTTTCTTCCTTATTTCACCTCCATACCTACATTGCACTATTTACAAACATTGTTATAAACTATTTGAATTTGGAAAATCGCTATATAATAATAATCATACAGTCTGTTTTCATAAAGAAGCTCAGAGGAGCTCAAAGTTTCCTTATAAGTTCCCATCTTTTTTTAAACGTCGAGCACAGTTTATCATTAGAATATAAAACATTTAAATGCAAGAATTTCATTCACATGTAATTTATGCAACATCTGAAAGGTTGAAAAAAAAAACATGCCACAGGAACAGTTTACAGGATCTCTATCCCATGGCAAAACCTCAAACAGACTTGGAAACTTTGTTTATGTTCCAGCACTTGTACAGTTTATTAACAGAAAACAATATTTGAAGTAATAAATACACATCTTTTAAAGTAAGCTTTTAATGTTTGGACCAGATGTAGTCACTACATAGTTATAGTTACAAGTTGTGAATCCATAACTGATGACAACTGAGGATTTCAGTTGCATTCAGACCACTCTAATTGGGCATAATGACCATATACTAATAAATAGAATATTACAATATAATAAAAAAAACATTTAATTAAGATTATATAAAGTATTCTCTTTTATTTAAACAATATTTTATAAATCCAACTTTAAGATGATTGTGTCATTGTTACAGTTTTTTCGGTATTAATGTTTGTAAACTCTGATTTCAATGCACAGTTAAGTCCATTTTTGTTTTGGCGTTGTGAATCTTCTCAGCTGTGGTATTTTTTTTTATTCTTGCTGGAGCTCCATGATTAATTGTTTAAAAAATTGCATGTTAGATTCTAAGACTCACAGTCTTATTTCGACATGAGCATGATTTTTTTTATTATATCTTTGACAAGCATGATCACAGAGAAACATTCAAATTTGCATCCATGTTGGCACTGACCCATCTGTAAATTCTAGCAAAGAAAGTCTTTAGTCTAATGCATGCCATATCTTTGCAAATTTTCCCAGAAGTACTGGAATATCAGCTCCAATTGTTTCATACTGCTGGCCATCATCACAAAAATCATCATGACCAAATTATCATGTGCTAAATAAGGCATTTCTACCAGAATGTTTTATTAACTGACATTTTAATTACACTTTACAAAATTACACTTTTTAGTACAACAGTAAATCACACCTTTAAAGTGCATCTAAATATACTGACACACAGACCAAGTGGAGTACAGAAAAAATATGATGTGTCAAGCTATAAAAATAGGTAGGCAAACTCGAGACCTGTTGAGGAAATGAAGATTTATAGCTCAAATTCACACAGGTATAGCATACATGCGGAAAAGAATATGGTGTTTATACTGTGCAAAATGGACGCAGGTGGAATTTTAATGAAAACACACATTCCCTCTATCCTTGTGGCGTCAGTCGAGGGTTTGCGGTGTATCATAGCAGAACAATGCAGCATTGTGGCGGCTTCCTCCTGGGTTGAGGGCAGTTCGCAGCTCACTGCAATTAGGTCACAAGCCCTGGACGTGATCACACGCACTGATAACGACCACAACAGCTGCTGGTCACTTAAAGTATGATTTGATTTTTTTAACCCCTGAGCTGATGATTGCCTTGGGAGCCGTCACACGAACACATGCACTTTTAATTGCAGTCGTAATGGTCTCAAGCACACTGCACAAATACAGCTGCCCTTTAAATGCACACACACACACACACACACACACTAATATATGGAAACATGCCTGCAGAAAAAGACATCAGGGTGATAAAGCAGAAACAAAGAGAGAAAGCAAAGAATGCATGGAGGATAATAAAAGGAGCAATGGTGTGGACAGAATGAATTTCTCCCACTGTCATACAGATTATTTGTGTGAGAAGGAATCCTTCTTTCTTACTAAATGTGTAAACGAGTCGGCGGGTCTGTGTGTGTAGCCATAACAAGTGTTTGTTCAAGCTGCTGGAGTCTCATTGTGTGCATGTTTGTACAGAGGGGAAGGCAGTGACTCTCATGGCTGCTGTCCAGAGGGGTTTATCTAAACCCTCACGTTCTGACTCTTGCTTTGGGGAGAGAAGGGATCAAGAGAGGCCAGGGAGCAGGAGAAGACTGAAGGACTGAAAGAATGAGTTTGACAAAAGAAAACGCTAAGAAAAAAAGCTCGAAAAAGTGGGTTTGTGGGGAGAGGGGCCTTTATGAGTTTACCGGTGAGAGCTGGTGTAGCCGGATTTGCCCTGAAGTAACGTGAGTGTGTGTGACAAATGAAGACAGACAGGCAACGACAGAGAGAGAGAATTAGAGGAAACAGGGTAGAAACTATGATACTATGAAGAATTACGCATGTATACCCTTTGTTAAATGCTTGGGCTTATGTAATTTATTATTAGCTGTTCTCCATATTTTAGAGTAATAGTGAAGTCATCATAACTGAATAACACAGAAGAAAGTTTGGGGATAAAGACAAGACCTAATTTTTAACAAAACCTGTCAATCTTTAGTCTAGATTCCCGAACACTCCATTTTCATTAGGTGCATGCTTGGATTAAAAGAGGTCCATATTGCTTTTCCCCCTCACTATGTAGTAGAAAAGATCTATTTAAATAAACAAAAGTATGCAGCTTTGCACTACA
Organism: Danio choprae; assembly: GCA_903798125.1. NCBI lineage: Eukaryota > Metazoa > Chordata > Actinopteri > Cypriniformes > Danionidae > Danio > Danio choprae. Next base: position 1,308,638 of record CAIGQW010054459.1, read on the forward strand.
TGTTATTGTTTTAACCAGCACCATCTTTAAATGAATATTTCTATATTTCTCATATTTCTATATTTTCTTTTTAAAATGGGTTTGAGTCAATGTCAGTGTTTCAAGGGGTTGTAGTTCTGGTTTTATACTTCTGTCTTTCTCTCTGATTTTTTTAATATAATCTTTTACCTGATATCAAAGTTTGCAATATTCTGATTCACCTTGTAGCTGGTTGGTTTGTTCTATTGCCTATAACATAATCTATTTCTTTTTTGTTTTACTTTATAGGATAAGTGGATGGGGAAAATAAAAATTGCTGTTGAGAATTCATCTTTGCCATCACAAATATAATCATTTTATTAATTAATAAAAAAAGAAAAGTTAATTGCAAAAATATTTAGCAAATTACCATTTTTGATGAAGTGAATGCAACCTTGCAACTTAAAATGAAAAAAAATCTTAGAGACAGAAACTATAAAACAGAGTAAATGCGTTTTGTGTATGCTAATGAAGGTCTTGAGCGAATTTAAGATGTTTGGAATGTTTAAGCCTTAACCTGCTGTGAAATGTTGACGTCCTCTCTATATTAGATTTGTTATCTGAGAAGGACAGTTTCTGGCAGTGCGTTAGTGTTTTAGAGTGTAGATCGTAAAACTGTCTATTCTCAGTGCCTGGGGAAGACACTATGAGATCCTGCTGTCGATGTTCAACTCTGTGAACGGTCTCTTCTGCTGCTCGCCTCACCAACCAGTAATCAATTAGTTCCACTATATATGCAACTGCTGACAGAATCAGCCCAAAGCCCCCAAAAGATCAACCTGATACTGATCACACACAGATGAAATAGTACATATTCTATATTAATGTATCTGTCTACACAAGAGCAGAGAACATGATTAACTTCCTATGCGGACATGTTTCCTCCTGAGGCAGATGCATTCATTTATTACATATTCATATATCCTTTCTCACTTTCTATCTTTTTATTCCTTTCCTTCCCTGTCTCTTAATCACCTACAGACACGCGACCCTTTAGACGAAATGAGAATAAACTCAATCCTGGAGGCAAACAGCCCGCTCGGCTCTAATGCAAGACCTCTCCCTCATTGCATTTACATTCACTTCATTACCAGTAAGCGAAAATCTCAAAGGCAGGCCAGATTGCCAAGGAGCACGTGTTTGTTATTAATGGTTGTTTGAAAAGTTGGTGGTGTGCCACTGTGCAGAAAGCCTACTGATGTCAGGAAAAGAGTTTGAGGAAAGGAATAAATTTTCTGTGCTGTATCTACAGCATGTGTCACTGTAAGTCCAACACACCCTGTAAACTCTGGTTTAAATTTGTTGTTTGGCCATTCTCATGTCTTCAAGCTCCTCTTTTTCTGATTGATCACACACAGATGAGATTATAAGCTCAGTTGTTGCGTTTGTTCGCCACAAAATTAAAATTCTGTTATCATTTACTCACCCTCATGTCGTTCCAAACCCTTAAGAAATTTGTCCAACTCTTGAATTTAAATGAAGATGTTTTTAATGAAATCTAAGAGATTTCGGTCCCTCCATTGAAAGTCTGTTCATCCAAAACTCTGGAAAGTTGAAAACATTTTGAGTAAGTTTCAATGAAGGGACAGAAATCTCTAAAATGTCATCAGAACATCTTCATTTATGATCCAAAGATGAATGAAAGTCTAATGGATACTGACATGGGATGATTTAACAATGACAGAATTTTCATTTTAGGACAAACTACCTCAGGAACACTCCACTTTATAGGCTCATGTCACAAACAGTTGAGTTAAATTTGTTTTTTGCAGAATTCATTCTGCTAATCTGCGGCTCTGGTGGGAGCATTTTTAGCTTAGCTTAGCATAAATCGTTGAATCGAATTAGACCATATATGCAGTGCTTGAAAATAGATCCTAGCTGCATAATATCATTGTGCCTGCTACAGCCATGGTACAGCATCTATATCGCTTGATTATTACACCAGAATGACAGTATTGTTCCTAGCCATATCAGCTTAGAAAATAGCACATTTTCATGATGTAGCCCATGATGTAACTAAGAAGAGTCAAGCTTTAATGATTTTTTTTGTGTGTAAGGTGCTAATGGTCTAATCAGATTCAATGATTTATGCTAAGCTAAGCTACAAATGTTCCTGTCCTGGCTGAATGGTAAATTGGTAAAACTCAGCTGTTTAATAGGTGGAGGGTTCCTTTAAAAATGATAGAGTGTGTATGAAACATGCATTAGTTGCATGGTGTGGTGTATATAACAAAGGAAGCTATAATACCTAAAAAAATCCTCCATTGGCATTCCCATTCATCTTAATAAAAAGAGAGGATTTGTCAGCAGATGGCGAAGTTACAACATCTAATAGCCTGTGGTAACCAGACAAACCCTGAGGCCTTATTTGTAAGTACGTCATCTATTCTGACAACTACACCACATTCTTAGATCTGCTCCAAAGTGTTACACATGTACTGGCACACATAAAGCCTCCTACTGTCACACTGCAGGATGACAGCTGTGTGTGGGATTGCCAACTCAAACCTCTGTGTAGTTTCAGTTAGTTTTATCACGTTTAATGTCATTAAACTGGTGATTGTGCACTGTTATTTTAAAAGAGCAGATTATTTACATAGCTACGGGAGAGAGTCCAGACTACCTGTGTAATTTACACCATACCTTCTTACACCATACAGTGTTGTGTGTTCAACATACTGTAAAAGTTTACATAGGCGCTTTAGAATGTGTTTCTTGCAGGTCTTCAGTTCTTTCGTCTTCCATATTGTAATCAACATTGTATGAAAATACTCCGATAGTGCTACAACAGTGTAAAAGAAGTTTCTACTCAAACTAATGTCTTTTAAACCTGAAATGCAGATAATGCAAATTATATCATCTTAAAGCTATTTGAATTGTGCGTACAGTATACACATAGCTCGCAAATGAGATTGGAATTGTTTTTGCAGTACTTTGTTTTCCCCAATGTGTAAACACTGATCTGGGCCAAAAAGAAAAGAAATGAAAAACAACAGTTTAATGAACACAGCAGGGACAATAGACACCCATGTTAAGGAACGTGTAAGGGGAATGAAATGTACAAAACAATATTTTATGCATATGTGTATACTTTGAGTACTCTGGCTTTTCTTTAACTACATATGAGCAATTCCAGCGTTATGGAAGTGACATTTTTAGTAAAAACTCAAAACATAAATGCACAGAGAAAGTATATGTTAACGTTACTTTTTGAAACATCTGTTTATATTTTCCAAAAATACTAACCAGAGTTTAAAAATCTATCTGTAAACATTTTTTATATTTTAAATGAGGAAAATAAACCTGCATTATGGATGTGACCAAAAAAGTTTGCAATATTACAGTGTGAATTATACTCCGCAACCCAAAAGAAACAATGCTAATCAAAAGCATAAGATTTGGCTCTCTCTAGAACAAAAATAATTTAACAAAACTTTTATTTTACATTTTTGCATATATGATAAAGAAGCTTCGTTATGGATGTGACAGATGTGAAATTACGTCTTGTGTGACTTTGGTAAATGAAATTTAATTGTTTGAAAACATTAACAGAGACATTTTTACAGTTCTGTAATATACAAGGCTACACAAAAAAAACTTAGAAAGCCTTTTGCTTAAGGATTTTGCTGACATTTGCATGGAATTGCTCATATATAGGTAAAAAAAAAGAAACATGTCATAGTTGGTTAAACTAAAAAAAAAGTTTCTAGTTGGACACTTCATGCACTCATCTGTCACAGCAAACTTGACATAGCTCATACACTAAATGGGTGAGTACATAGTACATGATTACATAGTGTTTGAATGCACAATATATCTACACAATGTTGGTGTAACGCCCGGAGGGCGGAGGATGACATCACGAGAGGGAGACGGATAAACATTACAAAAACGGGTTTATTCAACACTTACGGGAAACATACACGGGAAGACAGGACGAGACCCACACGAACCAAAGGACGAGACCAAAATACCAGACGACGAAGGACACAGACGAAAGGGTAGAAATAGAGGAAAGGATGATTACGTTAATGACACAAGAGGGATGAGTACAGGTGAAACAGATTAACAATGACGGTGGCGGGAGAAGGACAACAAAAGCACATGACAAACAACGGATGACGTGGACGAACACTGACAGTTGGTTTCAGATTATAAATGGTTATTTTTAAGGTTATTGTTATCAGGCTGATTTACCAGTAGGTTTGTTCCTACTGGTTGAACTACATTAGAAACATAGTACTGGCCCTTGAGGCTTTTGATTTGTGCCATTCACATGACTTCACACAGAGCAGATGTGCACTTTAGAAGATATTTTGCTAGAAAGTTGACAACAGTGTGGCTTTTTTTAGTTTTCACTGTTCACTGCCTTTTGGTTTTTGTAATCAGGCTCTGAAAAAATCATATGGAGATTTACAGTAGATTTATAAAGCTATATTTTAGTCATCCTCCTCCAAACATATAGAGTTTGGCATTGTCCAAAATGTCCAAATGAGTGTTTTCATAGTATAGTGTATTTTTTGAAACACAACTTATGATTCCCATTTCTACTATGATAAAAAAGAAATGAAAATGAATAAAGACTTATCTCAAAATCTTTTTCTCTGGATGTATGTGTGTTTGTTATGTTTAATTGCCTTCAAATATGTGTGTTCATGGGGGACACAGGGCTGATTTATGACTTATTAAGATCAACTGCCACCATTGTGGTCTTATAGAGCAGTAAACCACAGGTTAGTTCATGAGTTCACTCCAGTTACTGTTCTTGTATGTACCCACTAGATGAAATGCGTCTGTTAAATGACAAATAACCTGTAATCTGTGATTCTGTGTAATTTTGTTATTAAGAAACAGAGGGTCAGTATTTCACTGTTTGGATTCTGTGTTCTGGAAACTAAAGCCTTAAAAGCTTTTATATCTCATTGTGAAACTTGAACGCAACATTGCTCTAATAAACAAAGAACAAAAGTACTTTTCTTTTGTTCAGCCCGTGAGTTTATTTGAGGTTTAGATCACAGTACCTTACACAAACCTGTGTGTGTGTGCTTAAATATATGTTTTGACCTCTTTGCCAGAGATTGTTAAACTCTAAAAGTCTTTTGGTAAACTCCTTAAATGGCAGAGAGAGATTTTAATTGATTTATATACAGAAGTTGTGGTTGTTGTTGCTGCATGTGTGCGTTTTTATAATTGTGGTTTCACATTTGGCACTGTTGTTTGGCTTCTGTTTGAGCGGCGCCCCATTAACTGCTTTTGACGCGTGCCACCCTCTCTAAAAGACTTCATTTCTCCTTCGGCTGCTTTTTCTCCACTTCTATTCTGTCCAAATGCACATTATATGAAGGGAATGTGCAGGGAGTGTCGATCTGAACTTCAGGATACTAGAGAAAGATAACAAGAGAATGTGTTTGTGTGTGCGCAGTACTTATGCATAACTTACATGGAGCAAAATATAAATCTGCCCACAGAGGCATTCTTATCTGAAAAATAATAATATTTTAGAATTTTTTGAAAAAGATTTTGGGTTTATCTGTTAACATGTTTATCTGTTAACATGTTCACTAATCAGGTCACCAGACATTTTAAGTGCTGTCTCAGTCGCAAAATTCTTTCAGTGCACTGTCTCACAATGCATTTTGAAAATCAGAGCGCATCGATACGCACTATGATCGCTTAACGGAAGTTTGGAAGCGCGAAGTAGGAATCACGTGACCTAAATCACGAACAATTTTATAAACATTGTATAAAAAAGAATGCCTTATTTATTTAATTTAGATATGAACGAATATAGCTAGAAAGGCTTGGAAAAATCTAGCAAACATTTATAATTATTTAATGGTTGAAATGTTGCTAGCATATAAAACTAAATTATTCAGCTCTAATGTACTTTTAAAAACTTAATATATGAAAATGATTCATTGTGCTGTTGTTTATAAACTCCAGTTTTGATGATATACAATGAGGACATTCTCATGTCACACTCAGTATGTGTAGTGAACCAAGCTTATCGCTGTCTTTACCAGTGCCCAAATTCGTGCACAGAACCTACTGATGATTGACCTCGGGAGCTAGGCTGCTGATCGAGATGCAACCATAGTTTTCAGTCACATAGATGTCAACTGTAGTACAGACCTGTCAGATTTCAATTTGTTGTAATGAAGTATTTAGTCAGCGCAGATAGTCTAGTGGTTAGTAAGCTGAAACAGAGCAACAGTGTTGCAACCGCCCCAAATACGAATCCCGGCTTGTGGAGCTCTCCCGATCCCATACCCCCCTCTCTCTCTCCAACTTCACGTCCTGTCGACATAGTGTCCTGTCCAATAAATAAATAATAATAAATCTTAAAAAAAGAAGTATTATGTTAAAAATATTAAGGGGAAATAAAGAAAAAAGAGTGTTAGGCATTTGTGATCAATAAACCACCTGCTGCAGTATTTCAATGACATTAAATGGTCAAAATTCTAAATATGATTATGATAATATGATAATATATTTATGATTCATATACAGGCATACTGATATACATATATCAGATGAGACCTCAATGTGAGTCCAGTTACTACATTAATTCCTATTAGGCATTTTTTATAATGTTTTTCTTTGTTCTAATGTGCAATTTAAAATTGCATCATATTCTGAGAGAATCTACAGTACACTTGTACTGTATATCTGTACTCTTAAAAGTATGTAAACTAACATGAATTGTCATGAGAAAGGAACATGTGATAAAAGCTTTAGTATCTCTTTCATGTAAATCTTTGTTCCAACAGCAACAAGCGACCACTAGTAACAGCACAGGTTTTTTTTTGTTTGTTTTTGTTTTTTGCTTAGGTTCGATTTATTTATTAGGCCCCACCCACAGTGAAATCTTATTGGTTCAAAATTTGATCTATATTAATCCAATACAATATTTTTGTTTTCATTGTCATCATTAAGTCACCTTGCCAAGTTTGGTTAAAATACGTCTACTACAAAATAGTCCTGACATAACCTTACAATCCACAGTGTTTTAACCCAAGCTTTGAACAAACAGTCACGCCAATAAAGCGCAATTAAATTTAACTGACAACCAGAGAAAAAGAGGTTTGTTTTTTTAGAGAATGCCATCAGTCACATCCCTGCTGTTCTGGATTTAAACTGATCGTCCTCTTTTTGCACTTCATCATGGTTTTCTCCTTATAAAGTCAATCATCTTTGACTAGCAGAGACAGCTTTATTGTCATTTTTCAGCTGAAATGTTGTACTCATTGTCATGTCATTCATAATTCCCCCTTTGCCACAGATCTTCTGGCCACAAATCGTACCTCAGTTTTCAACGGGTTACACGGAGATCTGCACTTGTCGGCTGTGTTTTTGGATGAATATCATGACAGACTTTTCCTGGGAGGGAAGGATGTTCTCTACTCACTCAAACTGGATAACACACATGATGCTAAAGAGGTAATGCAGACAAACTATCATCGAGATAAGGTGAAGATTATAAGCTGTCATAAAGCTGTGTGAAGGTCTGTTACTGAGATGTGTCATGTATTTCATTCTGTACTACTGGAGAATGTTATCTACACACACAGATAAAATCAGCAGACACCTACTTGTGCTGACATATTTTACCCATGATTAGTAAGGGGTATGTGAAGGCTGGTTCACAAATGATACATTCTTATATTTGAAAAACTAGATGGGGTGGAATGGAACAAGATGAGATTTTTACAGATGCAAGATCTGTGTTGTTTTCAATCAACATGGTGTTTTTTAAAAAACTGCAAAATGCATCCTACTAGTTGGTTTAAATTGAAAAATGATTGCAGTAGCAAGGGTGCCGAATAGAAATTCACCTTGTAGTATGTCAATTCTGTTAACCCACCAACATTTATTTGTAACAATGTACAAATTGTTTCATGTAATTCATTCATTCATTCATTTTCATTTCGGCTTAGTCCCTTTATTAATCTGGTGTCGCCACAGCGGAATGAACCGCCAACTTATCCAGCATATGTTCTACGCAGCGGATGCCCTTCCAGCTGCAACCCATCTCTGGGAAACATCCATACACACCCATTCACACTCATACACTACGGACAATTTAGCTTACCCAATTCACCTATACTGCATGTCTTTGGACTTGTGGGGGAAACCGGAGACCCCCGGAGGAAACCCACGCCAACACAGGGAGAACATGCAAACTCCACACAGAAAGGCCAACTAACCCAGCCGAGGCTCGAACCAGCGACCTTCTTGCTGTGAGGCGAACGTGCTACCCACTGCGCCATTGTGAGGCTTGTATAATGTATACAAAAAATAAAATATATAATAAAATCTTATAAAATATACTATATATATAATTGCGATATTTTAAAATGAATAAAATGAAAATACTTTATTTTGGAAAAAGTTTTTGAATTTTTGTGAGATCAGGTCCTTTGTCACAAACAGCAAGCCAAATATCCTCTGTTATCAAAAAAAGTTTTAAAATATGCACTTACAAAATATGCACATGCCAAATTTTGTTTGGTATTAATTTAATCCAATTTAATACCGTAATCTAATTGAATAAAAACAATTTCTTTGTGTTTTTTTCTTTAAAACTCTTTTTTTTCTCATCCATCAGAATGTTTATTAAAAATCGCACAAAAGCAGCTGTCCACAAACTCACATTAAAATCATATAAACTGACCACACTTGTGACAAAGACTTGTTTAGACTGCACTTATAAACATGCATGAACACATAAACAGTCTTGCTTGATTTTACACGTTTGATGTTTGGCGCCCTTTTTCATGTTATGGTCACAGTTTTGTGGAGTAGTTTATCCAATAAAGTTGTGAGAAATGAGAAGAGCCTCTGTGTGTGAAAATAAGTATCGAGCTAAATGGACTGTAAAAGCTAAAGTGCTTTGGGTCTACTTGTCTCAAGGGTTTGGTGACTCTTTTTCCCAATGCAATTAACTTTGTGTATGCGTGTGTGGCCGAGCTTAATTAAAGCCTCTGTTCATGTGAATGTGTTTTGACTCAAGTCACTAGACCCAAGACAAGTGTGGTTGTTTTTGTATGTAGTCTCATTGTGTGTGGCCTTGTTAAACGATATGAACAGGAAGAGGAAGTGCATTGTCATGGTGTCAGACACATGGCAGTGGTTGCCACCTCTGAGGTCGTGACCCCGTGACCTTTGGCTCAGGGTCAGATGGTTTTGGCCTTGTTAGACCCTTTTGTATAGCCACTGTACTGCCACTGGCCACATGGTTCACTAGAGTTGGACTGAACGTATTGATATCTAGATTTTGAAGAACTGAGATTAATACTTACATCCCAAGAATTAGCATTTAGTTTGTTGTTTTCAGTTGATCTGGAAAGAAAACTTAACAGAACTTAATTTGTAGTGAGCCGATCCAGTAAATTGCCGTAACTTGTGTTTTTGTAATTTTTGACATAAAATAAAATCTCAGCTTTTAAATTCAATCAATTCTGCGGTCTGTGGAAAAATAATGCGCAAGTCAATTTTCTGAACAAATTTTATAACTGCTTTTAATTTTCTGTGTGTGATGCGATAAAGTGATGTTTTATTTTTAATTAGGACTGAAAGTGGAAAAACAACTGATAATTATCAAGTTTAGTGCAGGTAAAATTGCCCAAAAGTTAGATGTAACTTGAGATGTAAGTACAAAAATATTAAATGCTAAGAAGAAGGATACAATACTATAGAAAATGCATAATTAAGGCCTAAATATTGGACAAGACATGCTCCAAAAAACATTTTCTCCATTTTCAGGTAATGTTTTGGTACATTTTTTATGAAATCTAAAAAGAAAGAAATCTAAACATAAAATACATTCATTCATTCATTCATTTTCATTTCGGCTTAGTCCCTTTATTAATCTGGGGTTGCCACAGCGGAATGAACCGCCAACTTATCCAGCATATGTTTTACGCAGCGGATGCCCTTCCAGCTGCAACCCATCTCTGGGAAACATCCATACACACCCATTCACACTCATACACTACGGACAATTTAGCTTACCCAATTCACCTATACCGCATGTCTTTGGACTTGTGGGGGAAACCGGAGCACCCGGAGGAAACCCACGCCAACACAGGGAGAACATGCAAACTCCACACAGAAACGCCATCTGACCCAGCCGAGGCTCGAACCAGCAACCTTCTTGCTGTGAGGCGAACGTGCTACCCACTGCGCCACTGTGAGGCACATAAAATACAGGAGTGGAGAAATCTTAACATAATCTAAACTAAGTTTTCATCTAAACACAGTTGCTTCTTTTTTATTAAATAGAGTACAACCCCTAGTGCTGGGAATCACCCACACATTCATTCCGAAATTCAAATTCAGTCTATTCAGAAATTCAGTGCTAACCACTTAGCCACTAAAAATCTATCCCTGCTAATGCTATAATCTATATAATACTATTACTTGCACATTATTATAATACAATAATTAATAATGCTCAGTGTTAAACTGTACATGTAACAAGGGCACTGTAAAATAAATTTCACCTTAAATTCACTTTTCACAGTCTGTACTTTTATGGTCCAAAAGCCAGAAAACAAAATGAGGATGTGTAGATGTGTGAATTTACATGTGCAAGGTTGTGCTGCAGATGGCATCAGTAAATCCTCTCAGCTGAAATGGAGGATCACAGAAATCGAGCAGTGATTCATGATGTTGTTTTTAAATGGGAAAATGACTCAACCTTGATCAGACTTCCTTCCTCCCGGTTGGGTCTGTATTTACGGTTATTCCCAAATTACGTGAACTCGGTTCATTGTCAGGAATCATTCACTTATTCTTTTTGGCAGATTGTCAGGTCCAGGATCAGCCATCTATGAATCTTAATCAACCATGTTTTTCTGATGGCCAACAGAGGATGTTTAATGTTAAACAAAAACATGGTGTATCCAGAACAAACAAACGTGAGCCTTTCCTTAACACAGTTGCTCTGTAATATTGTGTTTTTAACACCAATAATGACCTTTACATTCAACATGACTCAATGACATCCACATTTGGACTATTTTTAGTGTCCTGTAGAATAAAGGTGATGACTAATTAAGAAAACAGGAAATGCGTTCATGCAAAGGAAGGATGCTGGGTAATGTAGTTGATTACAGTTTCCGGATTAGACAATGTCAGAACATATAAGACCTTGAAAGGGTAAATAAAACAAAAAAAATGACTCACTAATGATTTTACCATATTAAGACTGGAGATTTTTATTTTATTATAATTTTTTAAATGATACATTTCATTTTATAAGCAATAGAGGAACCTTGTAAGTATCATGTGACACAATGTCAGACAATACGTTTGCATTTTAGGCATTTGGCAGAGACTTTTATAAACAGTAGCTATTATAAACAACTGATAACCCAGTAACTAAACCCACGACTATGGCAGTGTTTGCTACATGCCACAGGAACTGTAGGTTAAAACAACTTTATAACATTTTATTTAGATAGTATTTTTATATGACATTCTAATCATTTATAATTAAAATGGCTAAAGAGTCCCATATTACTTATGCAGTTCAGTTCACAAATGTTTACAGATCTGTACAAACAAACCCAAAAGTCTGTGTGAGGTCTGAACGTGACAGCATTTGTGTGCCAGACTGCTTTTTGACGCTTGAGAAATTAAAGTGTCAGGATGTGCAATCTCTGTATATATATTTGGATAGAGGGACCCAGATGGGATTATGTTTGTTTCTCAATCGTTCATAACATCAGAATATGTTTTTGTGACTTTTACACTCTCAGATTTATTGTTTTCATAAATCTGTTTTTGGTGTTGACACTCATGGGAGCAACAACAGAAAAAAATATTTAGCTCCACAAACTCACCCGCAGAGACACAGACTCGCATTACCCCACATAATGAGCACAGCCAATTAGATATGAGCTATGATTTTCCCAAACAGTTTAAACAATGAGTTTGCGCCTGCAAATCATTGCAATGTTTAATCGATTGTACAAACCCAGCAACATCAGCTCAAGCAATGTGAGGCAAGACTATCTGTTTGTCCAACCAATAGGTAGTGTAAAGTTCTCTTGAAATGGACTAATGATAATATTTTCCTTTCTATTATGGTATTTGTTTCGCAGTGATGGGTTGCAGCTGGAAGGGCATCCGCTGCTTAAAACATAAGCTAGATAAGTTGGCGGTTCATTCTGTTGTGGTGACCTGATTAATAAAGGGACTAAGATGAAAATAAAATAAATGAATGAATAATTATGATATTTCTGCACTGCCTTACAATAATACTCACAATGCACCAAATTCAGGTGAAAACTGTAACTGGCATGTACTGTATGCAACAGGGTATCTTTGCAGTTGCCTGATCACCAAACATCTTCCCAAGTTTGTAACGAGGATACTTTATACAGTAGAACTATTGTCAACAATGCTTTGGAATGGGTCTGGAATGGGTTTTTGTCTAAATAAAAGCTTGGTATTACTTGGAGACCAGTTTCGACCTTTAACTAGTTGCTTTATTAGTTTGCAAACTGGCTGTTCCCAGTGATGGGTTGCAGCTGGAAGGGCATCAGCTGCGTAAAACATATGCTGAATAAGTTGGCGGTTCATTCTGCTATGGCGACCCCAGATTAATAAAGGGACTAAGCCGAAAAGAAAATGAATGAATGAAACTGGCTGTTTGTTTTAGCATGGTTTAATGCTTTACTCTGCATGAGCATATTCTACATCCCTTAACCCTATCCCATACCTAAACTTAAATACTACAACGTCCACCTTAATAACTATTAGTTAGTAAATTAAGGGGTAATTGACGCAAAAGCCATTGTTATATAAGGTTATATATGGCTTATATAATGTAATAAATATGTTTTCCAAATACTAAAATGTTAGCAAAAACTTTTCTTCTTTTTTTTTTTAAGTTTTAAGTTTCCTTTTTATTCATCTCTATTTATTTCTGTAGCGCTTTTACAATGTAGATTGTGTCAAAGCAGCTTAACATAGGAGATTATAGTAAATTGAAACAGTGTCAGTTCAATTTTCAGAGTTTAGATTCAGTTTAGTTCAGTTCAGTGTGGTTAACTTTTCACTGCTGAAAGTCCAAACACTGAAGAGCAAATCCATTGATGCGCAGCTCCACAGGTCCCGAACCATGCAAGCCAGTGGCGACAGTGGCGAGGAACGAACTTCACCAATTGACAAAAGTGAAGGGAAAAAAACCTAGAGAGAAACCAGGCTCAGTTTGGCACGACCATTTTTCCTATGGCCAAACTTCTTGTGCAGAGCTGCAGTTTAAGCACCGGAGGCTCGAGAAAGCTGGACATCCATCGTGGAGAAGCTGCAGGTGGGAGAGGTCATCGGCTGGTGTACAGGCTGGCCTTTCAGGATCAGTGCGAAGACTCGTGTGTCACTGGGGTCTTACAGGAATCAGTCTCATGCTCTCCACTCCTCCATGACCACTACAGCCGCTGCTCAGGATACGGCCTGGTCCAGGATTATGGAAACCTTGGGAATAATAAAAACAGACTAACATAAGCGCAGATGCCATTCAAATTCTAATGTCTTTTGGGAAGTGTTCCCAGCTTCGGTTTCCCTAAATAATGCAGACTAACAATCCTTTAGAGGATTTGGATTTCAAAAGCATTTGTGTTTTATGTGTATGCTAATGCAAAGAGATGTGTCTTTAATCTAGTTTCAAACTGCTTCCCGAACTGTGCTAGGAAGGCTGTTTAGGTGCCAGATATAAGAAAGATCTACCGCCTACAGTTGATTTTGATATTCTGGGAGTAATCAGTTGTCCAGAATTAATTGAGCGTAGTGGACGTGAGGGGCTATAATACACCAGGAGCTCCCTTAAATACTGGGAAGCTAAGCCGTTCAGGTCTTTGTAGGTAGTCAATAAAATAAAAAAATGTATACGATAATTAATAGGGAGCCAATGCAATGATGAAAGAACTGGAGTAATATGATCATATTTCTTTGTTCTAGAAAGCACTCTAGCAGCTGTCTAACTGAGAGGTCATGAAAGAATGAATAAGCTTTTCCACATCAGACATTGATACGTCGAAGTTTGGCAACATTTTTAAAATGAAAAAATGCAGTTTTACAGATGCTTGAAATCTGGCCTTCAAACGACAGGTTGCTATCAAAAATCACAACCAAATTTTCGACTGAAGATCTGAGAATTTAACTAAGAATCCATCAAGGGTTAGACAGTCTTCTAGGTTTTTACGTGTGAGGTTTTTGGGTCCAATAAGCAAAACCTCAGTTTTATCTGAATTTAGTAATAAGAAGTTATTAGTCATCCAATTTTTTATATCAGCTATACAATCTGTTAATTCCGTAAATTCATACAAATTATCAGGTTAAGAGGAGATATAAAGTTGTGTATCATCAGCATAACAGTGGAAGCTAACTTCATGTTTTTAAATGATATTTTAAATGTACTTTTGATCTGTATGATGCCTCTTCATTAAGTGATACAAATTGATAACGTTTAAATAGATAAGACCTGAAGCAGGCCAATGCAGTTCCTGTAATACCAACATAATTTTCAAGCCTATCAAGGAGAATATTATGACCGATTGTATCAAATGCAGCACTGAGGTCTAATAACACTAAGAAAGAAATGCAACCTCGGAGGTCATTTGTAACTCCTAGGAGTGTTGTTTCTGTGCTATGAAAGGCTCTAAATCCAGATTGAAATTTTTGAAGTATTGTTTCTCTGTAGAAAGGAACATAGTTGAGCAGATATGACTTTTTCTAGTATCTTTGATAGAAAAGGCAGGTTTGAAATGGGTCTATAATTTACTAATTCTTTGGGATCAAGCTGTGGTTTTTTAATAAGAGGCTTAATGACAGCTAGTTTAAAAGGTCGGTATAGGATCTAGCATGGACGTTGTTGATTTGGATGAATTTATCAGTTTAGACAGTTCTTCCTCACCTAGTAACTGAAAAAGTTTGAAGTTTATCCATTAACGGTCTACAGTGCTCGAATTGAGACGATGCAGTAGGAGGCAGATTGATGGTGCTTATTTTTATCTCTGAAATCATCAATCTTGCATGTGAAAAAATTCATAAAGTCATTACTGCTGTGTTGAGAAATGCATGTTGATGCTTTATTTTTAGTTAGATTGGCTACTGTGTTAAACAGGACCCTAGGGTTGTGTTTATTTTCTTCTATCGAAGTTGATCTGGCAGACTTTAAAGGTTTTCTAAAGTTAAGTAAACTTTCTTTCCAGGCCAGACGAAAAACCTCTAGTTTTGATTTCTTCCATCTACATTCCATTTTCCGGGCTGCTTTTTTTAAGGCACGTGTGTGCTCATTGTGCCATGGTGTCAGATTTTTTTCCCTAATCTTTTTTAAGTGTAACGGTGCAACTATGTCTAACGTAAGGACAAAATCAATAGTTTTAGTTGCAGTGTCAAGCTCTTCTAGGCTGCCTGGAATGCTATGAAAATTAGAAAGATCAGGTAGGTTACTGACAAAGTCCTCTTTAGTGCTAGTGGTGAACGTTCTACCATATTTATAAATAGAAGCTGGTTTTGTAGACCTATCAATGCACATTAAACAAGAGATTAAATAGTGATCTGAAATGTCATCACTTTGCTTCACAACTTCAACAATATCAATATCGATACCATGTGATAATATTAGGTCTAAGGTATGATTATGCCGATGAGTAGGCCCTGAGACATGCTGTTTCACTCCAACAGAGGCTAGTATGTCTAAGAAGGCCAGACTTAAAGCATCTTTTTCATTATCTATATGAATATTAAAATCACCAACAATTAAAATTTTAGTTCTGTGGCCAGAACTATTTCAGGTAAGAAATCAGCAAATTAATTTGTAAAGTCAGTATGGTGCCCTGGAGGCCTATATACAGTTGCCAATATAAATTTAGATTGAAATGTAATGTTTAAATTGCACACTGAAATATACAACACTATTACTTCAAATGAATTACATTTGACGTCAGATCGCTGAGTAAGACTAAAAATATTACTGTATATAATGCCAACACCTCCACCTTTGCCTTTAAGACGTGGCTCATGTTTATAATGATATCCTTCAGGTGAAGACTCGTTTAGGGTCATGTAAGCATCTGGTTTTAGCCAGGTTTCTGTTAGACAAAGTGCATCTAGCTTTAGATCAGTTATCAAATCATTAACAAAAAAAAGTTTTAGAGGAGAGTGATCTAATGTTCAATAATCCAAGTTTTATCTTTTGAGTACCTTTATTTTTTATTTGATGAACATCAATTAGATTGTTAACTTTGAATGGGTTTGGGAGTTTTTTATATTTAGAGGTTCGGGGGACAGACACAGTCTCTATGTTCTTATGTCTAGGTGGCTCTATGTGCTGCAGATTATCTGAGTTAGGTAAACTGTGGAGGCTAGTAGACGGTTGGTAAATCCAATCTGTCTGCTCCCTGACCTGGGCCCCAGTTAGTCAACTGCCAACATTAAGACTATATGCCAGATTACTAGAGAGGAGAGCTGCCCCAGCTCGGGTGGGATGAAGACCATCTCTCTTCAACAGGTCAGGTCTACAGCAAAAACTTGGCCAATTGTCTACAAAACCTATGTTATTCAAAACATCACATGAGATGCAATGCAGAACAACATTATACTGCACTAGCACTCAGTGAGAAAATTTTTTAAATATTCATAAAAAAACTCTTGAACAGTAGAAAAACATTATAAAAACTAACTAAATAAATAAATAAACACTTTTTGATTCATAAATATCAAAACGTAAATATATATAAACCAATTAAAATCACAAAGAAAATGAATAAAAGCATAAATAACATTATTGCACTGGTTGTCAGAAATATTTACAGTGTTGTCCCGTTCAAAAGTTCAACATTTGGTTCACAATGAAATAATACAATTGAACAAAAAAGCCATTTTACTTGTTATAGATATAGCACCACCCCACCAAAAACAATTTATTAATAATAATACATATATTAATGATAGGATCTGCTGCGTAAAAACCTATGCTGGAATAGTTGACGGTTAATTCGGCTGTGGCGACCCCTGATAAATCACAGACTAAGCCGAAGGAAAGAAAATATTAGTGATAATATTATAATATTCAGTCATTGATGTGTGGCAAAAGTTATTTTTAGGCCCTGGATAATTATAAAGTGAGACTTGATTTTGTCCTTTGGGATAATAGGATCATTGTCATTTGCTATTATGAGTAACATAGCACAAAGGCACATGAAATTAACGTGAAAAAAAAGATGCACACTGATATTTTAAATAATAAGCACAGCAACATCCCATAAAAAAGAAGAATTATCCATTTTCATTCCATAGTAACATTAACTAGTGTTTGCTTCTTTGGAGGCTTAATTTGTCTTAACAAGTAAATGATTCTGGGTGTGACAGCGCTGTGTTTAGTGTGTGTTTAATTTATGAGACTATAAATTTCATCTGTTTTTCATCTCTTTATCTCCAGATCCATTGGCCTTCATTGCCTGGGAATCGTGAAGACTGTATTCTCAAAGGGAAAGATCCCGAGGTGAGTTTCTAAATGACTCTGAATTCACTAAAAACATCAACAAACTCAAAGAGTCAGGTCAGCATCTCAGAGTTTCTGAAGTTTTTTGTAAGCTGGCATGCTTCAGATGTTCATGAATATATTAAACTCATTCATTAAATGTAGTTTTGTTTTAGAGTCTATGTTTAGTGTGATCCTCAACCGTATGTATTTCATCAGCCCCAATCTAGAGTTCTGAAATGAAAACATCTGACCGTCTTCAGCTATACTCAGAATACGCTGCAGTTGGCGCCGATGATTGGAAAGATGAAGCTAAACGCCCATAAATGAGATTTGATCCACTCACTTATTGTTGTCTCGCTTCCAACCAAGTGTGTGTGTGACTCTTGAGTCTCTTAAACCTAATGACCAAAGAAAGCTGTCCCAATACACAGAACACAGTTATTCTTTCATTTTTAACCTCCTCTTTGTTTTCTATTTTGGATTCTTGTTTTTTTATTCACATTTAGCCTCTCATGTTCCCCTTTTAGCACCATGAACATGTTAATTGTGTTTAGAGTTAAATCTCTCAGGCCCTCTGTCCTCAATGGTGGAAGGTCTTTAACACACACACATACACAGTCACACATGCACACAATCACGCACACAGAAACAGACACACACACTCTCACTTGCGCTCGCTCACACACACACACACACACACACACACACACACACACACACACACACACACACACACACACACACACACACACACACACACACACACACACACACACACACACACAAATACATACTCTGCATCTGCTAATGTTTAGCATGTTTCACTCGTAAATTGAAAATGTGAGGTGTCTCCATGGTTAAATGCTCTGGTGACTGTCCCGGCTGTATTGTTTGATGTGACAGGTGAGTGCGATTTCACCGCAGCATTTAATGACTCTATTCATTGTGTGAGTATGTGTTGGGGAATTGAACAGGATATTGGTTTTCACTGAAGCTCTCTTTGGTAAAAGGACACACAGGAATGAACTCAGAGAAGTTTGATCTACTGAAATTGTTATTTTAATGAACTAACACAAAAATCTGATATTTTTTGTTACTTAAAAAAGGTATAAACTGAAAAAAAATCCCCACTAAAATAAGAATACTACTGTAAAAAATACTGACATTGTAAGGAATGGTATTTTTAACTACAGCGGTTCGAACTGTAGTTTGCCGAATGACTAAAAAGTGATCAGTATAATCGTGAAAAACTGTACATTTCTTGTCAAACCATCCTTCTACAATCTTATACCAAAACGGAAATAAGGGCAGTATTAATAGCTATAAATGTGGGAGAGCGTTGCTGTTATGTGATTGTATTGTATTGCAATATGGAGCAATTAAGTGTTGATGTTAAATCAAAAGTAATTCACAAATACTTGAAAATGAAATGATTTAATAACAATAATTCTCTGTGGTTACACCTGAATTAGTTACAAAAATAACTAAATAAAATGATCAAACATGAAATGATGGAAAACATATGACATAAATTGTACCCAGCTTAAATGTAAAATAAAGTTACCTGAGAGAGGCAGAGACAGGGGAGGGAGAGAGAGAGACAAAGAGAATAGGCCGCAAAGATGGCCTGTAGCAGTAGAGTAAGAGAAGATATCCTCCAGAGCTGGAGGAACAGCCAGAAAAGTGCAGAGCAGGAAAAGAAAGCCGCAGAATAGGAAAAGAGACAGAGCCAAGTTTTACCAACCCTTTTGTATCTCTCTTGACCATGTGAACAAAGCCCATATGCTGAGACATCAAACTGACCAATCAACAGGTGACCACATCGTAAAACCCCCAAAGTCCACACACCAGGCCCTGATCTTATCAGTATCTGCCTTTGAAGTCTGTATGGACCTTCTTGGTGAAAAAGACATGTTTTGCCATGTAAACAAATGCATATAATATTTTTCATTCCTACAACATAAGAATATTAAGTGTGGAGTTTGCCTGTTCTCCCATGTTGGCGTGGGTTTCCTTTGGGTGCTCTGGTTTCCCCCACAGTCCAAAGACATGTGCTGTAGGTGAATTGGGTAAGCTAAATTGTCCGTAGTGTATGTGTGTATGTCCTGGTCCTCTAGATTTGGGGTTGAGCAACTTACCTCATAAAAACTAGTTGTTACGAAACACCAATACGGTGCGGATAAATATCAACTTCGATATAAATGGCCCTGGGAGTAAGTATATGTAAATATAAACATAAAAATAATATAAATGTAACAACTAAGAAAAATAGCTAATCTACAAAAATGGTTGTTACAGTTACCTAATTTTGGATACAAAGCTGCAGAAATTGCATACCTTAGACTAAGTCTTGCAGGTTCACATCTGTTGGCACTTTGAGCATCTGCCTGCATTTTTTATGACCTCTGACCTCTCGGGCATTTATGCTCTGCTGATTTTGACCCTACAAAGTCAATGAGTCTGCCTACAGGTGGCCATAGTTAGATTGTGTACATGCTGATAGTGTGTGTTTGTATGTGTATGTGATGTCTTCCACATCCTTCAGTAATTAGATCAGAAGAGCTTCTTTCCTATGCTTTAAGCTCTGATTTTAAGTGGACATAATTTCCTCCCCATTTCCTTGCTCTTTTGTTGCTGATTCTTGCAAGACTCTAGGGACAAATCAGTCTCACATCCTAAACTCTTTCATGATCCCAATCTGCACTTTAACCTGAGTTTAACCTGGTTATTCAGCATATATATTCATATACATATATGTGTGTGTGTGTGTGTGTGTGTGTGTGTGTGTGTGT
>CAIGQW010054459.1:1335616-1370974 GCA_903798125.1 Danio choprae
TGTGTGTGTGTGTGTGTGTGTGTGTGTGTGTGTGTGAGAGAGATTTGAGAATGTGCTGAAGTTGAACAATGAAATGAACAATGAACAGTGAAAATATATATAATGTAAAACACATATAAACATGTTTAGCAAGAAAATGCTATTTCAGGGTTTTTATATAAAATGTAATAATTAAAACTGAAGTAAAATTTTTTATAAAAATTTAAAAATGAAGTACATGGAATTAAACAACATTTTTAAGTAAAAAGAAATATTGGTGACTGTGAGTTTAACAGAATATTTTCTCTCTCCAGTAATGTGTTTCAGGGCTATGCGGTGTGTGTATACAGCATGGCTGACATCCGTGAAGCATTTAATGGGCCATTTGCTCATAAAGAAGGACCGGATTATCAGTGGGGCCCTTATGAAGGCCGAGTCCCGTATCCACGACCAGGAGTGTGTCCCAGTAAGATCACCGCTCAACCTGGCCGTGCCTTCCGGAGCACCCTGGAGTTTCCAGACACCGTTCTACAATTTGCACAAGCGCACCCTCTAATGTGGCGCCCTGTTTACCCCTCACATCGCCAACCACTGCTGCTCCGCACCGGCGCCCCCTATAGACTCACACACATCACTGTAGACCGAACACAGGCCGAGGACGGATACTACGATGTCATGTTCATTGGCACTGGTAAGAATCAAGACAATCCGCTTGTTCGATGTGATGTCATGGGTTACAGTATTTTTATTGGTACTATTTTCATAAGCAAGGTACATTTTCAAATCTCTTAGTACAACATTTTAAACTGATCACACTTGTAATACAACTAATCATTCTTTCAAAACCCGATGTCATGATCTCATTGTAGTTTTACATATTTTCATTCCATATAGTCATTGTTTCAGAACACAAAATCATTATGATATGTATTGAGAACGTTTGGTTTAATCACCAAAACACAACAGTAAGATCTTTTTCAACAATCAGTTCAGTCAGTAGTGCAAACAATACAAGGTACAGGTGTAAAATTGCCCTCGGACTGAATGAAAATGACTGTACTGTAAAACTGTATACACAGCAAATGTTACATTTATGTTCAAACAAACGTTAAAAACGCTATTTTGAAATGAAAACCTTTACAACATGAAAATGTGATCAAAGAACACATTAACTCATTTGCATAAGCAAGCAAAAAAAGTATTTACTGTAGTAATTGGTATTTCTTCACTGAAAGCTCTTGCAGCAATTTTAACTTACAAATTGTCAGACAACAATCAGAAAAGTTGATAATCTATGGACATAATAAATGATTAATTGATTAAACATTAAGATTAGTTGAATGAAATCATAGACAAATGTATTAAACTGAATGATAAGATATGCAATTTAATAGTTTAATAGCAAAAGTATTTATAGATGAAACACTTATTTGTGTGTAGAGAAAGAGATATTTTGTAAAAATGCGTATTATACTAAAACAATTAAAAATGTGTTGAAATGTTTGGAAAAAAGGCACTTTTGATGATCTGTGGTGATATAAGTACTAAAAGTTAAAAATGTACCAATTGTTTGTAAAAAATTGTGCCAAACTAATGAAAACTGTAATAGAACTAATAAATTCTCAAAGTGTTCTGTGATATATATATATATATATATATATATATATATATATATATATATATATATATATACAAATCCCCCACAAATCTCTTATTTAAATGAATATTTTCTATAGGAAGCTTTACACTATTATATTTGTGCATATACATTAGTTTAGTCAGTACTGAAGCCAAATCTGGAGCTAATCTAACAAAATAACTTACTATAATGGTTCAAAAATTAGTAGCCCAAATTTATATGTTAGGAAAAAATATTAAATCAAATCTTCAAAAATAGCAAAAATCAAGAGAAACAAAAAAATTTGTTGAAATGTTGTAATTTGTAATTTTTTTTGCAATATTTTGCATGAATTTAAATGTATTATCTTTCCATTTCTAAAGATGTTCTGTGACTAAAATATTATTTTAATAGATATATCTGTTTAATAAATCTGCTTTGTTCAAATGCACCAATATATATTACCCATATTCACTATATACATGCCTAATCTCAGATGCTCAGACAGTGATTTGTGTTTTATAAATTATTAAAATATTGGTATCTGGGAATGTAGCAGAGAATGTTGAGTACACCATGTTTTTGTAAAATATTCGCTTTAATATATGATATGATTAAACATTGGTCATATACAGCTTTAGATTTTCTTAATTTAAATTAGTAGAAGTTTAGACCTGGAAAGTATTTCATATGTTACAACTCGACAAGGGGATTTATAAAACTGGATGAATGCTAATAGGTAACTGTGACTTTTGACCTCTTTAGATATTGGGACAGTCCTAAAGGTCATCGTACTAGGAAACGGTAACTCTCTGGCCAGTGAGGAGATCACACTGGAGGAAATGCAGGTGTTCAAGGTCTGTGAGTGCACATGTGTGTGAATGTAAGTGTGTGTGATGAGATTTATGGTCTGAGTGCATTTGTGGTCACTGGTGATGCATGGATCAAGTTACACATACAAAAGTGATTTATATACATATTGTAGTATGTATATATCTACAACTATATATCTACTAGCTATAACTAACACTACCAACCTTTTTACACAACAACTGCATTTTAACTTTTGAAATTAGGTTTCAAAGTCAATTTTTAAAAGTACAATTATTTTTAGCCTGTAAACTACAAAAACACAATTTTGTGAAAATGTGGGTAATGTGATCATTAAAAAAAATGAAATGGAATTTCACAATCAGAACAGCAATAGCAGACTTCATGTACAATAGTTCTGTTTCTCATGATGTTTTCTCTGCAGGTGCCCACTCCTATAACCTCCATGGACATATCTGTGAAGAGGGTAAGTTCACACATCGTTCACGCTCACTGTACTCTTTCAGTAAATTAACGCAAGTGTAGTAACATAAGGAGCACCATAAAATCATTTTCCACAAATTCCCAAAGAAGCTTTACTGTGTGTCGAGAAATGGGACTCCACTTTGTGTATATATGCTCTTTGGCTCCAAAGCAGTAAAACATTCATGCAAAACAACCAGTTGCTTAGTTATTCATCATGAAGCAGGTGCTTTATATCCAGACTGCCTGACAGTTCACTTACTTCATAGACATCCCTGGAGCCACAGGAGTTAAAGAAACTGTTTACTCAAAAATCCATTTCTGTTATTGTTTACTTACCGTTAAATCATTCCAAACCCATATGATTATTATACTTTCACTGTAAAAAGGGATTTACACTCTCTTTAACTTAAAAAAATATATATTTACAATTTTGATAGTGTAATTTCCCCTTTGAGGCTAGCATATTGTTTCAGGTTTTTTTTTGTTTTTTTTTCCAAATCTCACTGCTGTGTGTTTGGCCAACTTTATTAATGTACAACTTTAGTAAGATCAAAGTCCATTTCACTCAGCAGCCATCTTTGAAATGCCTCTTGGGCAGTATGCTGGGGCATTCTGTTTGAATGGGGAAGCATCAAATTCTCTAAAATTGCTTGCCAAACTGTCTCTTTAGTTTCGTTTCTAAACGTTTAAGTCACAAAATCTGCAGAAACTCACGTCTGGTCCGAGTCCCCCCCCCAGAGAATCGTCAGTCTATCGCGATTGATGATTGACTACTAGAAGGCAGGGCTTCATTCGCCATATTGACCGTTACACTTTTTTGCTCATTCAAAACTATACTAGTGACAAGTCTTGTGTATTCTAGAGTCTTTGGTAAGATACAGCTCTCGTCACTGTTACTTTTTAGTAAGCCATCCAATCACATGAGAGGAGGTGCAGGACAAATATCACTGTCAACTGTCAATTTTCAAACAATTAAAATTTACAATAGCATTTTTCCAATGTGAGCACCACATATTTAACAATATCAGTGTGAGAAGATACTGAGCATCTATTTTACACTCAGTACTGCACACTTGGCCTTTTCTTGTTTGAACTTTCAGTAGTCCCATTGGAAAATGTACACATCTTTACACATTTTTTGAGATCTTCTCTAACAGAATGCCACCGTGGAGACTTGTTTTTAAATTTCCACGGCTCTGCTGGTTGAAGCGATTTTCCGTATTTTCATTGCCAATCTTAAGCCAATTGTAATAATCAGACTTTTTTTTTATCCTTAAATGACAGAACTATCCCTCATTCATTTTAAATGGATGAAAAATGTGCAGCCCAAACATTCAGTTAAACATCTCTTCTCTTTCACAGAAGAAAAAAAGTGATATTAGTCTGGAATGATTGATGTCTGAGTAATTGTTGACCTAATTTAGTTTTTTGGCAGAACTATCTCTGTTTTGCTCAAGGGAACTGTGGGAGAATGGAACTAAAACAGTTCTTTTTCTCTTTCTCTTGCAGCAAACTCTATTCGTTGGATCACAGACAGGTGTTGTCCAGGTGCCTCTGCACCGCTGCAGTATGTACGGTAAAGCCTGTGCCGAGTGCTGTCTGGCTCGAGATCCATACTGCGCCTGGGACGGACACACCTGCACACGATACCTGCCAAACACCAAACGCCGCTACCGCAGACAGGACATCAAACATGCCAACCCAGCAGTGCAGTGCATGGACCAAAACCTCAGTGGTAAGAAATG
Organism: Danio choprae; assembly: GCA_903798125.1. Lineage (NCBI taxonomy): Eukaryota > Metazoa > Chordata > Actinopteri > Cypriniformes > Danionidae > Danio > Danio choprae. Next base: position 1,340,255 of record CAIGQW010054459.1, read on the forward strand.
ACAGCCTCCTTAACTGAGCGCAGCCATGCAGCATGAATGTTAATGTAGCAGCAGGTTCCTCTGACAACTTCAATTGCATTTATATGTTAAAGAGCTCACTTATGTGAGAGTGCAATTTCTTCAGAGATTTGTTCAATCATTGCAGTTGAAAGCTTCAATACACTTTTGAGCTCGTCTAATAGAAAGATTAATAGAGTTTGAAGGGCAATCTCCAAACTCTGCTGGGACAAACTGTCTGTGAAAGACAGGAACTGATAGAGTGAGAGGTGAACAGGCAGATTACTCTCCATCGCTCATCACAGAGGAGAGAGAGAATGAGAGGAAAGAACAAAAGAGGTGTGAGTGAAGAGCACATGAGTGTTTGCATGCCAAAGGTGAGGATGTTGGTGATGAAAAGGGATTACATGTGTATGTGTGCACACCTATACAAACGCATACGCAGTGGAAAATCCCTGAATGACCCTACACTGAACCGTGTTGTGTGACTGTTGAAGTGCCACTTTAAAGCTTTTTTAAAAATACATTATATGCATATAAAGCAGTGTGTGATGAAATGTGATTGTGAATGTAAAGGTTCTGCAAAGTTTTAAAGATCAAAGTGTATAATAAATACAGATATTGTTTTTTAACACACACACACCAGTGTTGGCGGTAACGCATTACAAGTAACGTGAGTTATGTAATAATATTACTTTTCTAAGTAACAAGTAAGAAGTAAAAAAAAAAAAAACCCTGCAAGTTCTGAAAGAGTTCAAGCCTCAGCAAAGGTCAGGAAAAGTAATGCAAAAATAACTCAAAAGTAATGTAATGCATTACTTATCGTAAAAAGTAACTAAGTAAAGCAACTAGTTACTTTTTTGAGGGAGTAACTCAATAATGTAATACGTTACCTTCAAAAGTAACTTTCTCCAACACTGACACACACACACACACACACACATACATACGCAAGCAGTAAATTCTTAACCACTGAATCAAGTCATCAGAAATTCCAATTGCATACATGCAAACCCCTAAAATTCTCACACATGCAACTCTTTGCTTAAACATGTTGTACATACACACACCTATTATACAGCTAAAGGAGGCTATGACGAACCACAAAATTTAGAGTAAAAAAAGTTTTTAAGTGGAAACATTCTAGTGCTTGTGATCATATGACCAATCAAAGCAAACCAGGCTCTCAGAAAGAAGTGGTTTAGAAGAAATGAAGCTTCACATCTCAAACAAATCACTTAGGATTTGTACACCACAGATTTAAACCTATTGTAGAAAAATGTAAAATAACACAACAAGGCAGTTTAAAGTGACTGTATTAAGAGTTATGTGTTCCTCTGTTCAGTGGAGGATGTGGATCTGACTGAAGAACGGGTTGTTTACGGCACTGAGAACAACAGCACCTTCCTGGAGTGCGTCCCTCGATCGCCGCAGGCTACTGTCACATGGCACATTCAGAGAGATGACTACTTAGAGGAGGTGAGAGACATACAGCACAACAAAATGACATTTAACCCTTATGTGCGGTCGGGGATGTTTTTGAGGTTTTGAGAACTTTTTCAGTGTTTCAGCTAACAGAATGATTTTTAGTGACAAATCTTATTTTGACACATATTTTGGGAAATGCTTTGAATTTTTTAAAAACTCAACGTTACACTCTGGGCAAATTTACTACGCTTTTATTATGTTAGGGATGAAAACATCCACTAAATTAAACTGCATCAGATAAATATTTCTTTAAACATTTTTAACTTAATTGCCAAATTCATAAATGATGTCACTGATTTGTGAAAAAAACACACACAATTACTTATTTTCAATATAGAAGTTTTTTTCAATATAGGAGTTCAATTAAAGAGTTAAAATCCTGTAATTTGTTAAACATCTAGTAGTTTTGATCAGGACTGAGGTTGAAAAAAAGAGAAAAAATATTAATCTGATGGATTTTTACAGCAGTTAAATTTAGTGGATGTTTTCATCTCTAACATAATAAAAGGGTAGTACATTTGAACAGTGCACAAGGGTTAATATTTAAAATGACACCAAAAAATATCATGACATGTATTGCGGTGTCATTACATTCAATGAGGGGTTTGTAGACATTTTCATGCCAGGGATCTCCATGGTTTATGTTTTTATTGAGTGAAGTTTATTTATAAACTAATTTCGAGAGGATCACGTGCTTATGATTGCTGCGGCTGGTCCCGCATTATCCAATTCATGATTCACCAATCAGACGATTCCCAAGCCACTATAAGCCAGCCGACGTTTCTGTGTGGAGTTTACACGTTCTCCCCGTGCTCACGTGGGTTTCCGCCGGGTTCCCCGGTTTCCTCCCACCATCCAAAAACATGCAACTTAAGTTAATCGACTAATCCAACCTCGGATCGAGGATCTATGAGCTCAGGGCTCTCTCCCGGGACAGCATGCCAAACAAGCTTTATAACCAATCATCAGCTAAGTGTAAACTCTTGAAGTATATTATGTTTTTTACACCACAGTTGTCAGGCATCTCTGGCACAAATAAAACAAGAAATGTTTTATGCATTTTGGCTTCTTATTTACTTCTTATTTACCCAGTTGTGTTTTGGGAACCTGAAAAGGCAAACTTTTGAAAATGGATATAAAATGCAAGGTTTTAGAAATACTATTGTCATCATCTTTGTTTAAACTACAAATCTGATTGTCTGAATCGGTAACACTGTGCACATTTATTATGTGTTCAGTCTAGGCATGCCCAAATACTTGACAACCAGATCAGTTTCAATTCATTTATAGAGTTTAAAAAAAGTCGTGAGTGTTAATTTCACATGACTTTCATAGCCATACAGAAATCCAATAATTAATCAATCACATCAGATCTTGAAAAGAAAATGAATGCTAAAACATTGAAATATTTGTTAACAAAAAGTGTGTTATGAATTTAATTATATACATTTTACTGAGCATACAGTGCTCTTCAGATTAGCTGAAGTTTTTGATTAATTTGATCGTAGTTGTGTTGTATTGGAATATTATCGAGTTGCATCTGGTTATGTGGCAAATTCTGAAAGAGATTTAGTTTGAACATTTTTCTCCTTTCCTCTTCGTTCAGGTGGTGTTTGATGAACGCATCATTAAAACAGATGACGGTTTATTATTCCGCCGTGTGCTGCGGCAGGACGAAGGCATCTACGTGTGTCAATCTCGTGAACATGGATTTACGCAAAGACTCTCCCGCTTTTGGTTGGATGTCTTAAACGCAGACACCCTTTCAGACCTCCTATCACGAGACAGCAAATATAAAGTGTGGTCGCCATGTCCCGCCAACTCCGCCATGGCCAATCGTGGCCCAGCAAAAGCGTGGTTTAAAGACGTCTTGCAGCTGATTGGTCCTTCAAACCTACCGCAGGTGGAGCAGTACTGCGAACGTGTTTGGTGCAACGAGAAGCTGAGGCGCAAACACAAAAGCATGATGGACAAATATCGGCAAGCACAGGACTCGGCGAGGAGAGCAAGAGTCCAAAAGAGCACAGGAGAATCTCGAATCCGCTCTCCACGGGACGTCCACACACTACAGTAAAACACAGTGAAGCAAATGGACTTCTTTGGAAAACTGGATAGATGCTCTTACACACTTAAACATACTTGTTTTTGTTTGTGGTGATGTAAAATATTGTAGGTTTGTGTCTAACAGTTCAATTTTTTTCTCTCTCTCCAAATATCTTCGTGACCAAGACAGCCGGCCGCATCGCCTCACAGTAGACCATAGCTAATGTTAAATGTCTCACTTAAAGACTCAGCAGCTGCAAAACCTTTTTACTGGAACAAATGAGGGCAGACAGGATGGGACTAGTATATTGGAGCGCCGCCACTGCTAAAACAGGTGCCAAAAACATGCATTCATTTAAGATACATCTGGCTGGGATACAACTGGGCATAATGCACAGAGACCTTTCCACAGCAGAGAACCGTGGCAGCGCTCAACAAAACTCAGCTTGCCAGTACATTAAGCTGTAACAGAATAAAAGTTAAGACTAATTAGACTGTTTTCTGGCAACTAAATCATAGCTTGACGACTGTTGAGACTTCAGCAGAATGGATTTTGCTTTTAATTAGCTTAAAACACTACAATGCCATCATGTTTATTTTTTTCAATGTAAAGTTTTTGTAACACTTTATAGTATGGTTCACTTCAGCATTAGCCAACATGAAATAACAACGAACGATAATTGTTCAGAATACATCAATGCAAAAGGTTCTGGAAGTAAAAAAAACTCATTCATTTTTTTCCATAATGAAATATTTTATTTAAAATAATGGTTTAGGGCCTCACAATGGTGCAGTGGGTTGCACGATCGCCTCACAGCAAGAAGGTCACTGGTTCGAGCCTTGGCTGGGTCAGTTGGCATTTCTGTATGGAGTTTGGAGTTTCCCCCACAAGTCCAAAGACATGCGCTATAGGTGAATTGGGTAAGCTAAATTGTCCGTAGTGTATGTGTGTGAATGAGTGTGTGTGGATGTTTCCCAGTGATGGGTTGCAGCTGGAAGGGCATCCGCTGCGTGGAACATATGCTGGATAAGTTGGCGGTTCATTCCGCTGTGGCAACCCCAGATTAATAAAGGGACTAAGCCGAAATGAAAATGAATGAATAATGGTTTAATGGTTATAATAATCTTTTAAGACAAGTCTGTTGTTGCATTAATAGTGTTTAGTAGTGGAAGCGGTACATACAGTTGGTTAACTAGTACACAAAATTGCACCAATGCCCTACCAGCCGCAACCCAGTACTGGGAAACTAATGTGTCATCATCATTGTTTAGGTTCATGGTTTACAACAGTGTTTCTCAACCCCATTCCTGGAGGACCATCAACACTGCATGTTTTGGATGTCTCCTTTGTCTCTCACACCCATTCCAGGTCTTTCAGTCTCTGCTAATGAGCTGATGATATGAATCAGGTGTTTTTGGTTAAGGAGACATGGAAAATGTGCAGAGCTGGTGGTCCTCCAGGAAGGTGGTTGAGAAACACTGCTTTACAAAACAAATAACAATTTTCATATTTTGGTTAAAACAATGAATGAATGGGAAAATGCTTTCAGAATCAGACAAATGGAAGTGCATTGCATGATTTGGCTTTCTGCAATATTTAACTCTAAATGGTCTAGACAATAGTTGTTGTCAGTGTCAATACTTTAACACTTTAATTCACACCAGAGTCTCACAGAAATTTTACTAGGGTTGTCTTGCATGTCAGTTATCAATTGAAGTTCAAATGACCTAAGATTAATAACTTTATTATTAATGTTAATGTAACGTTGCTGTGTTTGTCCTTGCTGTTTCATACAGTGCAGTACAGTAGTACACTATTATACAGGTTACATTCCAAAATTATTTAATATGTGCATGTATTTATTTCTGAGATGAATAACTTTATTTTTGCCCCAATGATCGTCTAACTGTACATTTCTTGCAAACTGAACCTTATAATTATTACTATATTTTGTTCATATATAAAAATTGAATTCATACAAAACTAGACAGCTGATCAGACGTTTCATCATTTATAGCTGTTGGGCGACTTCAGTAACTTGTTTCCTTTTTCTTACTCCTGCGTCACTTCAACCGTATTTATTTATAGCTAGGTCTGGGGGGAAAAAAAACCTGCTTTCCCTAAAACATTCTGCAAATCTTTCCTGAAGATGGAGAGAAACTGTTTGGCTTGCAAACATTCACGAATGTCTTTTCAGAAGTTCAGGGAAAAATCATCAAACCGCTGGAGCAAATCAAGCAAAAGAAACAAACTCAAACTCTGCTGATGCCCTGACAGGACTGACTGCGTAGATTAGTTGCACTGAAACTGATTTGTTTGTGTTTGTGTTTGTGTGTGTGTGTGCATGCGTGCGTGCGTGTGTGTGTGAATGGGAACAGCAGCACTGCTCTGATCTTCATCCTTCATCAGCTTTTTACTGTTATTACAACATTAAAACAATCATTCAAAAGTATTGCTGTACTTCTAACAACACGCACGGCGCTGTTTTTATACTGATTTTAGCTCATTTTCTCTGTAGATACAAATACACACCACACAATTTGTGTCTGATATATTTATGTTATTTAAAAGTGATTCCTGCATGCAGAAAACTCCGACCTGTGTTTGGTTCAGTGATACATAAATAAAAACATCTCAGAGAGTTTTATGCTTTTTTTCCCCCACCCGTGAAGGGTGATTTGGTCAGTTCAGCGGGACCCAGGGGCTGGGTGTGAGCCTTCGGCATTACAGATGTTCCTTTAACGTCCTCCAACATGCGCTGCTTTATCATGTACAACTGAAAGGGTCTTTTTCTCCTCTGAGACTGTGTTGTCAGTACTCAATTTAAAAATGAGCGCATTGAAGTGAGGTCATACGTTACTGTCATTAGTCAGTATGAGGCTGGACGTGAAGAACAAGCGGCTGTGCTGTGAAAAATCGCTGCTGGAGAACAGACCGCAGTAAAACAGCTATAAAAATCAGCAAGGACCTTCATAAACCAGAACCGAAACACCCGCTAAATGGAGCCCAAATGTGTGTTTATATGTGATGTAGTTAGCAGGTGGATACAGTTGCATCATGTAACCATGCCATGGTGTCACTCTCAGTGCTTATAAGATAATTGTTAAGTCAAGCGTTGTGGTTTTATTGCTGTTTGTTTTAGACCCCTGACCTGAAGGGAAATCTTGTCAATTTGCAACATTCTGGCAACCACAGTGGTTCTGTAGGCCGCCTCAACAAGACTACAACAACAATGCAAAAACAGTCTAAAAACAAAAATGTAAAAAGTCACATTCGGCTCCTTCTTGGTCAAAAATGCAGACTTTATGTAGACTGTGTTGTGTTATGAATAGGTTATATGCACAGAAGTGTTGTTCAGCCACTGACGTCTTAACCCATTAGCATGTTGGTAGATCACCTACTGCACCTTTAATGCCAAAGACTCAGGCCCATGGGAAAACCCATATTTACATTCTTACAGTCAGAAAGACTCAAAGCATGCGTCCGTGACCGCAATGCGGCATCTGGTGGACAGTGGCAGACTCCGAAATGAGACGCAGATTCAGAGTTCCACATGAGGTGGTTATTAATTAGCAAATAATGTAAATATTACAAATGTAAACATTAGGTGAGCAGGTTACATTGTAGCCCCGTGTCCTAACAGCACGCTACATGACGGGATTTGCAGTAAGCAATTTGGCTGTTTGCACCAGACGAAACACAACAGAAATATAAATACAGCCATTCAGGAGCACAGAATATGCACTCACTCAGGAAATTGTAAGGCTTATGATCTAATTAAAACATATTAAACCTCTAACATTAATAAATGTAGAAGCTGAATCACTGATATGTGTTGGTTTTGAGTCTAAAGTTCAATTTCAAACGGTTTATTTTCAAGGTCTGAGGTGAACGATCTGCTGCTGCTTTCAGTAGTATGGCAATTAATGTAATGTAAAATGGCATTCAAACTCACATCGTTAGCATTTAACACTGAATAAAGCACATGAGGTGTACCTGAGGTGATCATTGTCGGTTTTCTGTTGTTCAGCTGCAAGAAATAGGTTTCTAAAATATACATTTAAGGTGTTGGTTAGAACAAGGGCGGCGCTGTGGCGCAGTGGGTAGCGCTGTCACCTCACAGCAAGAAGGTCGCTGGTTCGAGCCTCGGCTGGGTCAGTTGGCATTTCTGTGTGGTTTCCTCTGGGCGCTCTGGTTTCCCCCACAATTTTCAAACACATGCGCTTTAGGTGAATTGGTTAAGCTAAATTGTCCTTAGTGTATGTGTGTGAACGAGAGTGTATGGTTGTTTCCCAGTGATGGGTTGCAGCTGAAAGGGCATCCGCTGTGTAAAACATATGCTGGATAAGTTGGCAGTTCATTCCGCTGTGGCGACCCCAGATTAATAAAGGCCGAAAAGAAAATGAATGAATGAATGGTTAGAACAAAAACTCCTTTATGGAAAATATTCCTTCTATCGCGTGCCGTTGCTTTTATTTAGAACACGGTTTAAATCAGCCTTTAGGCTCGAGAGCCTTTAGGCACACTTCTGTTGATGTTGTCAATCTGGCAACCTGCGCTTGCCTGTGTTTTGATCCAGGAATGCAATACCTAATTCAACCACTGGGTGTCAAACTTACATACTGCACCTTTAAGTTTAACTTCATATAACTTAGATTAAACCGTTCTCAAAGTTTAACAGATTCACATTGATAAGTCAGTTTAATGCGACATAAGTTCAAATGACTTATGTTCACTTAAAATTTAAGTTAGCGACTAATTGTTTACTTGTTTAGTGCAGCTTCACGGTAAAGGTTGAATCAGTCAATGATCATTATTTTTCTGAAGAATGAGGTCTCGGTAATAAATCAGGAAGCTTAATTAAAAAGTGTGAATTCTTGGCCTGGAAAAATCATGCAAATGAAATAAAACATTTGAAAGGCCATGTGCCGTTTTATGAACATTTTTCTAAGTATGCCAAGCTTTAAACAGACTTTATTAGGAACTGAGAATAAAAGTAAATAAATAAAATCCTCAGCCTTTCCCATACAATACTCATCACGAATTCACATAAATGCACTGCTTGCCAAAATACTTGATTTAATTATTAAACTGCACTTACTAATATCTTTTAGCCTCAGATTCACCGGTGTTCAAGTGCATGGGAATCATTTCACTTTGGCAGTAGCATAAAGCACTACATTTCTTCCCCCATGTGGTTGAAATGCAGCCAGATTATTGTTACAATAACTTTTCAAGTCAAACTATTACCTCTTTATGCCTCTTTCTACAGAGAACTCAACGTGAATGTAGCAGATCAGAAGTGATTGAATGTGACCTCTGAATAACTAATAACATCCCGTGTCTATTTCACAGGATATGTAAACTGATACTGTATATTTATGCGTTGCTTTATTGGTTGCCAAAGTCTTCTTCTATTTGTCAGCGAGTGAAAATGTCAAGTATACGAACATAAAGACTGATTGATTTGAAACCATGTCAGATTCGCCGTCACTGCTGTTCACATTTTTATCAATGTGCCAACATTTGTCATATAGCTTGTGCTGTTTGTAGCTCAAAAGGTCCACGTATCTAAAACATAGCACATACTGGGAATATTAGGAGATGAACACGTCTCAGGACAATTTTTCCTAATAGGGACTAATTTGGTATTTTTTTATTGCCACTGAATAAGTAATAAATATTTACTTCACTTCGTCACATCCTTCCAAGTGTTTGTCCCTGTATCCTGTTCCATCAGAGTCTTACATTTATCTGAAGTGCACTAACTCAAGACAGCTTAGCAAACACAGTCATTAAGTGAAGGCTGCGGGAAGTGATGTAAACAGTGAAACGGAGCAGCTGCAGGAACTGTCATCACTGACGCTAGGCAATGACCAACTTCCTGTTTAGAAACATGGACAAACACCCTCAAGCTCCAGACATACCTGTGCTGTGCAGCTGCGTAGAAACAAACATTACCTTACAGAAACATGCAGACGGACAAAGTTCTTAGAAGAACCATTCAGTCAACATTTCTAAAAAGGACAAATTTTGTTCGTGTTAATAGCATTTCAATTACATATACATGTTCATGTACCGAGTATTTTGGGGGACTGGAACTATTGATAACAAAAACAAACAAACCTTTGAAGAGTGCAGTTTCAAAAGTTCACCCACAAAAAGCACATCACACTCAAAAAATGACTTATTTAATGTCAGTTGAAACAACTAAATTCTTGTTTTCTTGGGGGACAACGTGATTGTTTTTGTTCAATCCACTTCAATTTGTAAAAACAATTACCGTAATCCATTTGTGTTGGAACAACATGAAAGAACTGTGTGTAACCCTGCATTTTCTCTTATAATAAAGGCAAACTATCAATGCCATTTTTTGAAAGTGTATGTATATTTGGTTTAAATATTACTTGTTTACGCAGTGGCTCAGTGGTTAGCACTGTTGCCTCACAGCAAGAAGGTCACTAGGTCGAGTCCTGGCTCAACCAGTAGGCCTTTCTGTGTGAAGTTTGCATGTTTTCCCCAAGTTTGCTCTGGTTTCCCCCACTGTCCAAAGACATGCGATATACCGTAGTCAACATGTAAAGTGGATCAAATCCTTTCATCAAGTTTGTCCTAAAACTATTCAACAGCCATTCTTGTCCTGGAACGATACTGAAAAACCTCAAATGTTGACTACTGATGAATTAAATTGGTCATGGTGTATGAGTGTTTCCCAGCACTGGGGGTTCACAAGTGTACTCTCAGTGCTAGTGGTTCACACTGAAAAAGCAGAAGGAAAGAGGGTATTACTTGTTTGTGTTTTGTTAATTGTAGACGTCATAAGAGTGTGGTAAATGGGGTGGCATTACACTGGAAGAAAGAGATTGGGTCAGACCTTTAAAACAGAAGAAGGAGGATGATTTCATACTCTCATTTGCAAAAAACTCAACAAAACAGTCAATTCTTGTAATGCGAAATAAACTGTATTAGGCTATATGATGGACGGCACTGCTCACTTCATGCAGTGAGGGCTCTCGACATCTTTTGGGGGGGGGGGCTATGTAGTTTGTGCTATGCCGGTTTTCCCAGACCTATTATTATATCAACATTAGAATACTTTCTAAAGCCTAATTAATGCTTAATGAACTCATTTTCGTGGTTCAGGGAGGATGTGTTTTTCTAGGCCACTTGTACAAGCTCATCATCCGCTCGTCTTGTCTCTTTTCTTCCGACATCAAGATTTGTTTTTTCAGCCTCCTCACTTATACCGTCTGACTGCTGAGTGAGGGAAAAGAAACAGAAAATAAATGAATGTATAGGTGAGGCAGACACTGAAAACCGTACGTCAACACTTCTAATGAGAGTCCGTAAAGGGTTAGAAGCTAATGAAGGGTTAATTAGTCCTAATTGGCATCATCAATCATCACTATAGCTGTCACAGAAAGACACAACGAAAACCGTGTGGAACTGTTAAGATTTATATACGTTTTTATATAATTTCTCTGGCTAATAACGGAGGAAATGTTTTTTTTTTGTTTTTTTTTAACTGATCTCATTTAACACGTTTTTAGAACTGTCATGTTTATTTTTCTTTAAGAAGTGACTTTAAAACTTACCAACAAATAAGTGACTGCATCAACCAGCGTGAAGCTTCTCGTGCACAGCAGCGCACTCGTGTGGCGAGATTGCGTTACTACACACACACACACACACAAACACACACAGAGAGAGAGAGAGAGAGAGAGAGAGAGAGAGAGAGAGAGAGAGAGAGAGAGAGAGAGAGAGAGAGAGAGAACGCTTTTGCTCTTTCTAAAAATAAAACTGAAGAGTTGTACATCTGCAACTGTATGTTTTAATGTGTTAATCATTTACAGTCTGATGCAACAGTCCACAGAGAAAATACTCAGGGAGTAATACAGTGTTCACGTCAACTTTGGCCTTTGACCTTTGACTTGTCCACAAAATGAAACGTTTTTCCCCATGTACAGAAATATTTAATGCCAGAAACACACACTCACACACACAGAGTCTCTCTCATGATGAGACACATACACACACGCTGTCTCCCAGAAACTGAGAAGCGTCACGAAAGTAGAAAGATCAGATGAGTTGGAAATGCTGTTCGAATAATTTTTAAATGACCCAAAGCGTGTCTTTCGAATGGAGTGTCAGGCTTAAACATGTATTCAAAAGAAAGCAAAGAATTTCAAAATATACACACAAGGATGTTCTTATAGTCTCCTCTATCAAAATGGACATTACACATGTAAGTCAGATTTTATCACAAACCACCACAACACATTAGCTTATCGAGCCATAAATATACGACGAAACACCAGATAATCTCGCAGGACAGTTTTTAAAACACGGTCTTTCCATTGTAAAACAAAACGCTCATCAAGACGTTTTAAGTCATGCAAAAATAACCATTAAGTACAACTTTTAGAAAACTGATATAAATACTACCACGCGATAATCCACCAGTTCCGCTCAAAACATTCTGACATCTGTTAAGAAAATGATTCAGAACTGATTATTTTTACAGTGTCAGGTTTCCCTCATCCTGACACAGGAGAAACCCGAAATACCCACAAACGCCAGAAGATGGCGCCCAAAACCACACAGCTCGGGGTGCCAATATTCAATAATCTTTGTATGCCTTTAATTTCTTCTTTTAGTGGTGTGGATATCAAGTTACCACAGCTTGAAAGAAGCAACTATAACTATACAACTATAACTATATTGCCCCCCCCCCTCAGATATGTTGTTACTGTGGTAATATGTGTAGTATGTAGTACTCACTCCCATATTGCAAAAAAGAAATTTGGCATCAAACGTTTGTAAACATGCATTTACTGACGAATTCAACACTGCTATGTGCAAAAGCCAGAAAGAGTCAATGAAAAATAAATGGGTAGACTCTTCAAATGTGTAATATTAAATATTCATCTGAATTGTCCAAGCTAAGGACTTTTTTCTCGTCTTGTCTTCAGAGATGGCCTCGGATCTGTTTTCTGATTTAACCCATTATGTACTAGCATACATGATCGACTGTCATGATACAGTACAGGATGCTGCAAGAATGCTCGTTTTTTGAGTGAATATATAGTTGAGCCGTATAAAAAGCAGGAAAATCTCACTTACACAAACACACAAATATACATAACTATTCTGCACTTTTTGATTTCCACAGGTTAGTTGTGAGTTTAGACCTAACAGCGTCTAAAAAGTGTTCATATTTCTCATAATGCCCCTGTACATTAATGCTGTGTCCATCTCAGTCATAATCCAAAAACCTGAAGCATAACTCAAATAATAATTTACTTTTGTTACTTTGCAGACCCACCAGAACTATAAAGCTCGCTGACCTTTTAATGCTTCCATGGCATGAAAAAGCACACCACTTTAACAGTCTTACAGCTACAACCTTACCCGATCAAAACGTACACTTCTCCTCCTTTGCCGTTTTTACTTATTTTTTAAATATTAGTTTGAAATGTTGCGTTTTAAGTCTTCAAGCAGTGAAAAAGAGGCGTGCTGATGTTCATCTGGTGCTGGTGAGTCCGGAGTCGCTCCGCTCTCAGTTCCGGGGCCAAAGTGAGAGCAGAATCTAATCTACTGAACACACCTTACACAAACACCCCAATGGAAACAGGTGACTCTGCTTGGATGTGTGTGTGAGCTTGTGTTTACCGATTGATGCAGCGCATGCACGTCTCATGTCTTCAGTATCCAATCGAAGCACTTCCAGCTACAATTCAAAAGGACTTATTTTAGAGTTCAGGACCTCTTGAGTTTGTATTAGTATTTAGATGAACTGGATGGAGTGTGGGGTAATAGATGCTGGCGGGATGGGGATTGGGGTCGTGAGGGCACTAGATTGAGTCTTCAGACTGGAGATGAGGGCAATAGAGTATATAGAGACTAATAGCAGGCAGTAGAGTGTCGTCACAGGGGTCATAAGAAGCAGAACGGGTGATAAACAGTCACCGAATGAGATGTCATGTGAGAATCTGTCCACCTCCAGTGGTTATCTTTTTTGTTCTTTCTTTCTGTCTCTTAGTTTTATCCTTCGCTACTCTCCTGCGCTCCGCGGTGCTCTGGATGCAGGTTTGCCGTCGTGTGTTCGACGATTTCGGCCCTTCCTTATTTCCTTTAGGTGCTTCCACTTTTTGGAGTTCAGCGGATCATGAACCGGTGCCTCGATGGCTGGATCTGGTGGGCTCTTCCCTGATAGGCTGTGCTTGCGCGACCACACTTGTTCACAGATCTGGTCAACTGTGTTTAAGTTGGGATGATCAACCAACTGCATGAAGTCCCTGTACCACAGCTTTTGATTGTTGGATTGGCCTTGGCTGATGTGTGAGTGGGTGGGGCTGCGGGGGTTAACAGCAGAAGGGGCAGAGCCAGCTGAAGGCAAAATCTCCAGTGTGATGGCCAGGATAGTCTGGGTGAATCCGTGCTCCATGGAGTGGCATTGATACACACCGGCGTCTCTACGCACGGCTCGCCTCAGCAATAACCCTCGCTCGGTTTGCAGAACACGCTCATCCAGACGCACCTGTAACACACAAACGCACACAATGGATGCATCAAGCATCAGTAGCGATGGCACTGATAGCAGAGAGAAAATGAAAATCATTAATTGAAACAAAGACACACATTTATCATCTGTTATCAGTGCTGTCTGTATCCGTCTTTCTCATAATAAGCCCACATATATGCCCCAGCCTGCCTCTCACCTCCTCCCGTGGGTTTTCCGGGAGTTTCTGATAGGTCCATGTAATCTGAGCCTGCAGTGATTTCGGAACGCATTCCAGGAAGGAGCTGCTTCCATCCACAGCGTATAACCTCTTCTCCAGCACACGCTGCTTCTGATGGTCTGTGGGACACACACGCAGAACAATGTTACATAATTGTACTCTCCATATCAAGAGTGTGTGCAACACTTTACAAAAGTAAACAAAATATACTGTATGAACCACATAGACTTGTTTTTTTTGTTTTTTCCAGTAAGAACAACTTAAACCAAGATATTTGTACTTGAGAAGTAAAAAGACAAACGGTTCATTGAAAAACTGAGCAACATGCAGTATGCTTCTGGCTCAATGAAGAAAATGCAGTCAAGTCCAAAAAGCTATTGGGTTTTAAATACATTTCTTTTTTTTTGAGCACACTGACAGATATTTTGTGTTGTTTTAGGCAAAAAATATTTCTTTCTTTTTTATAAATTCTGATATCTTTTTGATTTAAGACTTTGTAGATATTTTAATGGAAAACCACAAAAATAAAGAGTATGAAATGAAAAAAAACTAAGAAGATGCAGCAATTGTAAAACAAAAAATTAAAAAGGAAATTTTTGAATGTAATGGCAGATAAATGCTAAACAGGCAATATTAAAATCCTATTATTAGGCAATATTAAAAAACAAAAGTTCGATAAAATGGTGAAATGGACTAAAATTGTGTTTTGAATGATACAAGTGAAGATCCTTTCTAAAAGATTACAATTTAAATCGCATAAATTCAAACATAACTGTTTTAAAGTTTTACATTTTTATTGATAATGAAGTTTTTCAACAGTAATAACAGCTGAGGCTAATGCTTTTTGTGCAAACAATACATTTTTATTTCTTAAGAAGACAAAGCACAAAAAAACTGCATTTATACGGATCAGAAATCTGTAATAAAGTATGTTTTTACTGTCAGCTTTAATCATATTAATAAATCCTTGCTGAATACAAGTATTCATAAAACAAAAAAAACAGATTTTTTACAGTAATGTACCCTTGCTTTGTTTTAATCTGACTGTCCTATAACTTTAAAAAATAGTGCATTTTAGTTATTTATGAGCACATTTTTAACCCATCCATTAAAGGAATAGTTAACTAAAATGAACCATTACATTAAAATGTACTCACCATTTACTCACCCTTCCAACCTTTATAGGTTTTGTTCCTCCATTGAACACAAAAGAAGACGTTTTCTGTGAGCCACAGACAACCATGGTAGGAAACCAAAATACTATTGTAGTCAATGGCTACCAGTTTCCAACATTCTTCAAAATATCTTTTTTTGTGTTCATCAGAAGAAAGAAACTCAAACAGGTTTGAATGACAGTATTTTTATTTTTGGGTTAGCTATCCTTTTATGAGCCACATATATTTGCCATTGTGAATAAATACTGAGAACAGAGAAATGTCTCCTCCATGAGGCTGTTGGAGGTACTGCAGTTTTACCTCCTGAGCAGAGAGCATTAGGATCACCGTTCCTCACATCCTGACGCCGGAACCTCCTACAAGCGTGAAAACACACACACACACACACACACACACACACACACACACACACACACATTAAGCATATTAAAAATCTTAACACGTCATCAGGTTTGACTGTGAAATACAAGTGCGGTCTAACAGTCTGAAACTAATATTGAAAATGTCTCAGGATTTCTGTACCGTTTGGTGTTTGGCAGGTATCGTGTGCAGGTGTGTCCATCCCAGGCGCAGTACGGATCTCGAGCCAGACAGCACTCGGCACAGGCTTTACCGTACATACTGCAGCGATGCAGCGGCACCTGGACAACACCTGTGTCTGAGCCAACATACAGCTGTTGCTGGAGAGAGACAGAGAAAAAACACAGCTTGATTTACTGATGTGCTGCTTTTTTATGTGCTTCTATGATCTTGTATAAAAATAGCTGACATTTCACCTCCCCTCATAAAAAATGTATTCTTACCCGTTTGGAGGAAATCTGCATACTGATAATAGATGAAGAGTCCTGCAACAAGAAGACAGTACAATGCTAAATTAATGCATTAGCAAAGATTATCACTCAAAATGTAATTTTAATTTCAATAAAATGTATTTATTATATCTGAGTTAAGTTTATTTTATTTAAAAGGGTTCTAACTGTAAATAATTGTATAATACTAAACAATTTATGATTTTATTTCACACACACTTCTAAAGTTTGAATTTCGGTTTCTTTTTAAGGAAAACACTTGGCAGATTATAAATGAGGTAGAAGTTAAAAAAAGTGAAAAATAAACTAAAAGTTAGCTATCAAACATTTGTACAGATACTTCAAATTTGATAAGAAAATGTCTATTTTACAAAATATGTTTTCCTCTTAATCATGCCTCTACTCAAGTTGTTAAATAAAAAAATCATAAAAACACATTTAAATAATGATCAGATTCACTTCATTTTATTGTGCCCTTTTAGTATATTTAAATGCAGAGTAATAATAATTAATTAAATAAGCTCCTGCTAGCTCTTGCTTAAGATTATGCTTTTGTCAATGGATCTTGCATATAAATATGTATAATTTACTGTATATATATATTAATTCATACATTTTCCTTAGGCTTAGTCTCTATTTCAGAGGTCGCCACACTATTCTGGCATATGTTTTACACAGCGGATGCTCTTTTAGCCGCAACCCAGTACTGGAAAAAAACACACTCATACACTACAAACATGCAAATTTCACACGAAACGCCAACAGGCCCAGCCGGCACTCGAACCAGTGCCCTTCTTGCTGTAAGGCGTCAGTGCTAATCACTGAGCCATCATACCGTCCCATATATATATATATAATATAGCTATATAAATATAATAAATAGATATGTGACAATGACACTGTAAAAGTGAAACCTAATTAAATTAAAAAATAAATTCTACATTAGTACTTTACTATATTGAATTTTAGTCTATCTCAGTGGTTCCCAAAGTAGGGGTTGCTTGGTGATATCCAAAAATCACATATATATTATTAAACTATTAGAATTACCATATTTTATCCATAACCTACAGAAGATAAAATAGTATTTAATAGTTACATAAAAAAACAACAACATGGAAATAAAAAGCCATCAGCCTTTCAATTCTTTTTCCATTGGATTGCGACCCCTTGGTTGTTTACATTATGTTAATGACACAGCAATAGAGTCAGATGCAGCAGACTGATTTTACGGCACAATGTTAAACTTTGACACCATTACACATTCACGTAAAATAAAACTAAAGGCCACAACTCAACATGAACGATGATCTCAAAATCAAAATCTCCTAAACATTAATAATGACTATAAAAAAATTATATGGTTGTTAGACTGTTGCCCTTATTTGTGTTGTCAGTATGCTCATGTTTATATAGTTTCTATTGGTGTGTGTGCACGTTGTGTGCAATGTTTGTATGTTTATAACCAACTTCGAGGATATAGTGGGGGTTGCGAGTCACTGGAATTGTTATTTTGGGGGTCATGGGCTAAAAAGTTTGGGAATCCCTGGTTTCTTATTCCTCTAAATGAAAGCCACACATTTTTTGCGTTTACCTTAAAGACGTGCAGCTCTTCCAGCAGCAGCTCAGTTTTGCTCCAGCTTCCCTTGGGCACCGAGATCACCTTCAGCACAGAGCCCACATCTGCAGAAAAAACACATCGAGACTCGAACCTGAGCCGTATTCTTCCACTAAACACATATCCCTCAATATTCAGTCAATACTGTACCTGTGCCAATGAACATGACATCATAGTGTCCGTCGGCTGCATTGACTCGGTCTACAGTAATCTGAGTAAAGGTGTATGGGATACCGGTGCGCAGGAACAGTGGTCGGCCACCCAGAGGAGTCACTGGATTAAACATTAGCGGATGGTGCCGTGCAAATTGGATTACGTTATCAGGAAAACCTTTGGTGGACTCGAAACTGCCGAAGGTCTTACTGGGACACTGAGGAAGAGGGAGAGACAGAGAGAGAGATATTGTATCTGTAGAATCCGGAAACACAATCTGATCATGATAACAGGCTACACAGGTCAGCAAGTTCAAATGTTTAACCAGTTAATAATGAATTAAATGCACTTTTATTTTTTTAACATTCACACAAACAAATATATATTTGCTTTGAAATGGCATCAATGACTTTGATGCTTCAGTGGGTTTAGACTACCATTCACATTTTTTTTCAAAAGGAACCATTGTTGACAGCAAAGACATTTATGATGTACAAAAGATCTTTATTTCAAATAAATGTTGAACTTTCATGAAGAAATGCACTACCATTTGCACACAAACTGTTACGCAGCATAACCAGAACTGCAACTAAAATCTAGTAACTCCTGCCAATGATTATGTTTACTATTTTATTAACAGCCTCATGGTGGCGCAGTGGGTAGCACGTTCGCCTCACAGCAAGAAGGTCGCTGGTTCGAGCCTCGGCTGGGTCAGTTGGCGTTTCTGTGTGGAGTTTGCATGTTCTCCCCGTGTTGGCGTGGGTTTCCTCCGGGTGCTCCGGTTTCCCCCACAAGTCCAAAGACATGCGGTACAGGTGAATTGAGTAAGCTAAATTGTCCGTAGTGTATGAGTGTGAATAAGAGTGTGTGGATGTTTCCCAGAGATGGGTTGCAGCTGGAAGGGCATCCGCTGCGTAAAAACATATGCTGGATAAGTTGGCGGTTCATTCCGCTGTGGCGACCCCAGATTGATAAAGGGATTAAGCCGAAATGAAAATGAATGAATTTTATTAACAAACTGTCAGAAGACACTGGGAAAAACTTTTTGTAACTTTTTAATATTATTAGTATTTTTTATGAATTCATTATTAATATTTACAATAATAAGAATAATAGTAAATATGAAAAAAAAAAAAAAAAAAAAAAAAAAATTTTATATATATATATATATATATATGTGTGTGTTAACTGTAGCTTGGATGTTTTTTAAACATTTTACAGGTGTATATTGTAAGACGTAGGACATTCTTTCCATACCATGCCTGGCCGTGGGTACGGCACTTTACCCTGGAATGGAATCCACTGATAATTGGGTCCCTCTTTATGGGCAAAAGGTCCTAAAAATGCTCGGCGAATGTCATTCATGGTATAGAGACAGACTGCAGAACCTTGGAATACACTACTGTAAGACACAAAACACACACATAAAATAAAAATGCTGAATGAAAATATTTAGTCCTATTTTGGTCCAAACATAAATGCCCAGTTTCATGTTGCATTATAATTTTTATGCTTAAAATATGTCATAAGTAAATGAAAACTCTTCTAAACAATTCATTATTTAATTCTTAAAGGCACAGTTTTCAAACAAATTCAACTGTCATCATGCTTTTTCTGTATGACAAAAACAATATGTATTGACATTTTTCAAACATTAAAATAAAGTCATGACAAGAAGGTTAGTGAACCATTGCTGAATTTAACGTTAAAGCCTTTAAACCACACCCTTAGATGAACTCTGACCTGGAGGTGGTAAAGACGGTGTAGATAAGCGGGTTCTTTTTGTCACGGGTCTGCAGTAGGAAAACATCCCCTAAGGGCCCAGACAAAGGTCAGATTGTCAGTTGGATTGTCAGTTGTACAATATCAGCGTAATTTAACTCTAGTGTGTCTGTGTGTGTATATGTGTCCTCTTACGGAGTTCATCAAAATGCGTTTCAGTGCCATCATTGCCTGGTACAGAACACACAAGACGAGCCTTTAGAAATGTCGTCCACTTGTTTACCAGACTGCGTTGTCCTCCCATATCATTCTGGTACAAAAAAACAACACAAATCAAATTAATGAACAAACAATAGCTATTAGGTACTAATTAAACAGTCCTGGTAAATCATTGGTTGCTAACCCTGCAGAGCTGACCAATCCGGGAATAGGTAACCTTCCCAAATCCCTGAGCTTCTACAGCAGTTTCCCTGAAGAAGAAGAAGACTTTATCGTCGTCAGGGTTATCGCTCTCGGGAACACCAAATGCCGCAATAAACTTGGGCTCTGAAACACACAGCATCATATACAGGGTTTACTGTCATTATACAAAAACAGATAACCATAAATGCATCCAAACTAATGCGTCAGTGACAAATAAGGGTGTGCAAGATAAAGAAAAGGAAAAATAAAAGTCATATATATATATATATATATATAAGGTAAGTGTTTACAATGTAGGAGCACTACTGTACATTAATTAATGACTACCGCATCAGCAACAAATAGATATATGAACTGGTATTATTTAATGTGTCATGAATGTACTGATTTAGCAATATATCCTTTTAACTGTATACAATGAAAAAAAGTGTTGTCATCACAAAAGGTAATACCAAGTATTTTAGCTTGTAGTTTGTCTTTTTATTTAGTGAATGTTTTGCAATGATATCATATATATTATATGTGCATGATTACATGCATATTAATGCACCCATACATAGGTATATGAAGTATTACCCTAGTTTAAAACTCATATGCATGCTTAATATATAATTCCTGTTTTCCTTTTATCATTCCAGAGTGGATACAGTATTGACATATATAATTATATATTACTTACAAATTAAAAACATACTTATAAAAAAAGAAAAAAGAAAAAGATACCCTCTCATGCACAAACGCACCATTGAGCCACCGAGAATCATGCTGTTCAGTTCTTATGGAGGGTTTTTGTCCCATACTCCGAAAGATCGTAAAGTCTCGTCCCATCAAATCAGTGGCCACACCTGCATAAAGCTCATCACCTACATGATGACAGAGAGATTGTTACTGATTGGTCATGATGTATCAGCATTCCCACCAAGCAATTTTTTGTTTAGTCATCAAATAGACAAACTAGACAGACTTCATGACATGACATGTTCATTTCATTCCTGTCTATTTGACGACTAGTCTATTTTTGGACTATTATTTATTTGTCTATTAGATTTTCACTGATCAAATTCAGTTTAGTTTTATCCAATATGTCTATGTTTGGATGTCTATAAGATGTCTTTTAAACACACAAAAAAATGCTTGCTGGATTGTTTACATGAAAAATAGAAAGATGAAGGGTGGCAGCTTACCAATCAGAACAGAAGCTGATGTGTGACGTGGGTCATACGGACTCTTTCCTTTTCCATCTTCTACTAGAGAGGGATCGATTCTAAACACATGATCCTGTGGAGCGAAAGCAAAATGTAACATTGTATTTGGCTGTACAAAAGCCAAACTTGGCTGTATTTCACACAAACTCAATCATTTACAGTACATCCAAACACACAAACTTACCTCAATCTTCTGTCCCACCTCCACATAAGCACAGGTGGGGTGAAAAGCCCCCGTACCACAGGCGTACAGGTGAGTTCGATTATAGTGGTGTAGCACTTTCACGTAGTTTACGCAATCCGTCTGCAACACACACACGCACAAATCAATTTTATGAAGGACATATTTTACATGCTTTCACCAGTTCATCTGTCAGAGAGAGAGACTGTCACCATCTGGATAGACTATCAGACTGACCAGACATACAAAAACATAAATGCATATTTTTTAAACTGCCGCTTAAGGGATCTCATACAGGGTGAATCGGAAAATAAGACGTCATTATATTATGTATTCTTGACGACAGTACGACATGAGTGCTGACCTTTCCATGCACACTGTGGTCCCGGATCTCTCTGTAATCTCTCGCACTTTCTCTTTGACGCATGAAAACAAAGACACTTCCACTGTTCAACTGACACTTACACACATGGACACCTATAGTCTCTCTGTTTCTCTTTTCCTTTGTGAATGTGCTCGCTGGAGCATGCCACGTTTCCCAGAGAGCCAGGGATCACTACGACAACATGTGGGAGCGGGAACATCCGGATTCCAGGGTAGACAGAGAGGATGCAGGGATGAAGCCAAACAGAGGAATGTAGAACAGAAAAGACAACATGAGACGAGAAGAGATGGCATGGGAAGTAAAAAGGAGAGAAGCCGAAGAGATGATGAGACAGTAAGAGATAACCAGAGAAGATCTGAGATGAGATTAGACAAAATGACAGTGAGATGACATGTATGATCAGCAAACTAGACTTGAAGAGTACTTGACAAGACAATATGAAACATCAATTTGATAAAAAATAACAAGAGACGTGGAGAGAAAAGATGAAACTGATGAAGACAAGATGAGAAGAAACAATAAGACAAGACCAAAATTGAGATGCCTTGAGAAGAGTGGAAAAGAGACAACTTTAGATGGACAAAATGAAGACTACAGATGAGACCTGAGCAAGAAAAGTCAAAAAGAGACAGCCGGAGACAAGATGTTCAAAGACAACAAGAAAAGAAACCAGTCAAGATGACCATAAGTGAGACCAGATTAATCAAGTAGGAACAATAAGAAACAAAGACAAGATGAGAAGAGAACAGACTATACAAGAAGAAAAGTCAAGAAACATCTTATAACAAGAAGACGTGAGCAAGGATGATAAAGTCAAACTTATACAGTTGAAAAAAAAGAAAAAAAAAAAAAATATATATATATATATATATATATATATATATATATATATATATTCATAAGTCAAGAAAAGACAAGAACAGACTACAAAAGACAAGTCTAGAGGGGAGTAGAATAGATTAGAAGAGAAGAGAATATTCAAGAAAACTCAACAAGTGTAAACCAGTAAAAAGATGTTAACAAACAACAGAACACAGAAGAGTTAGTCAGAGGTGAGATGTTTGGAGACGAGTTGAGGAAAAGAAGAGAAAAAGACCCTCCTCTTTTTCTGAGAGTCTCTTCAGTTTCAGTAGCAGATGTTTGGACTGCGATTATGCCCCACTCCATCTTCTCTCTCTGACTAACCGTGGGCTTTCACCATCAGTTTGAACCCTGAACTGAACATCTGTTTAAATGTGCTCAAGAAGCACACACACTCAACTTCAAACATTAGACACTTCTCCTTTAAGTTTCTGTGGACAATGTGACACTGATCCACTGTCACATAAAAAACCATCCTAAAGAATTTCAGATCAAAATAGTTTGAATCGATCTTCTCTTAGTATACATAGCATAAGTCAATGTAATATTTTGGCCCTGAATGCAGTGGATATATAACCTGCATTTCACCTACCATATTTGACTCATCATCACAGTGCATTCTGGGATGATACAATGTCCCCCCCAAAAAGGTATCTTAAGCTTTAAGTATACTTCTTTTTTTATGCATATTTTGGCAAATGTATACTTCTATTTGACAGAATTTGTTAGTGTCATAAAGACCAGGTAAGAGTTATATAAATAACCTATATATTTTTTTATCGAAACTGGGGCACAAGTGACAGATGGCAAAAGCTGCAGTTTTAACATCCTTGTTAATTAACCCACCTCCCATGCTGGTATTGCCAGTTCAAATCCCACTTGGAGAGGGTCAAGTACTGTACAACCAGAGGTGTGGTGACCTGGATGGGACTGAGGTTTATGGGGATGAGTAAATGGAACTACTAAGAGCTGTGTGAGTAAACCTCACTCCCCTCTTCTAAAGAAGCACATTAAAGGCTGCAGTCTTGTCGCTGCCAATAGCCTAGTGTTTAAGCATGCCAACATATAGCAATATATAGCAATATGAGGTGCTCATGTTGACCCGAGTCTGATTCCCAGCTCGAGGTCCTTTGCAGATCCTTCCCCTTTCTCTCTCTGCTCTCAATGTTTTCCTGTCTGTAATCTCCACTCTCCTATCCTAATAAAGGTTAAAAAAAAAATATATATAAAAAAGGCTGCAGTTTTTAAGCACCCTTACAATTGTTGATGTTTTATAAATCTTTTATAGATCACTTGCTTATCATTGACCATGGCTGGTCTTGCATTAACAATCACATGACCAACTGATTAGATGAATTCAAACGCACATAAATAGTCTGCCCTCCTTATCTCAGACATCATCGATTTTTGAAGAATCCCCCCATCTACTCCTTCCCCTCTTGTCCTAGCTAAATAACAGGGGAGTTCTCAAGACTTACCTGAGCCCAGACTCTCCTCCGAGCTCAGGGCTCTCTCCCAAACACGCATTTACCTTATAAAGCATCAGCTAAGTGTGAACTCTTGAAAGCCAGTCTGAATCCAGCTCAGACTGGGTCTTATCAAGTAAAACCAGAAGGTGCTCACAGGTGCTCAACACATGAGCACTAGAAAGAGTTTAATGTCAAACATTTGCAGTTTTTCTGTCTAGAAGTTATGATTTATAATGTGCCTTAGTACTTATTTAAAGAAGTTGTTTTTCTTTTAATCCCCTCACACATGCACTCATCAACATGGACGTCTACTGTTTTTTTTGCTTCTTCAGTAGTTCTTTGTTGTTCTTTTTCTTCCCGTTTAGAGTGCTTTCAAATCGGGTAGTTTTAGGAACTCAATTACAGGAACTATCCACCAGGCTTGATCTCCAAGAACTAAAACCCCCTGGATGATTTACCGGGTTGTTCATTGTTGCCACCTTGTGGACTAAGCACTATAAATCAAATATCAATTCAAAGCACATGCGTACATTATACACTCAGTTAGAAAAATCAGGCTACACATTCATTCATTCATTTTCTTTTCGGCTTAGTCCCTTTATTAATCTGGGGTCGCCTATTAAAGCATATTTTTGGCTTTAGCTGAGAGCATAATCATTCTAGAATCAAATGGGTGAGTATGTGTTTTGTAACCTCTCTGCTACCTCTGCAGAAAGATGTGATTGACATGTGCCCTCCTGCCATGCTTAAACCCTGCACACAAACACACACATACAGGGGCTTGTGGAGAACAAAGGCCTCTCTTTGAGCTTAACGCACCCTGTGAGAAGTGAGTGTGTATGTGTGTGTATGGTGGGGGTGGCGGAATAGAATCATCGAAGACCAATTAAGTTGCTGACAAACTGTGTTTATACAGGAAGGGGTCTCTGCTTTTCTCTCTACCTCTCATATATACACACACAGAGACTTCTGTTTCGAGAGCTTTACAGCCCTCAATAAGGAAAGGACGTGTTATGAGTGTGTGTGAGCATGTGTATGTGTGTGTGTGTGTGCTGATGGGCTCTTTGAAGTGAGCCCATGAGAAAAGAAGAAAAAAGACAGAAAGAAAGACAGAGAAAGAAAGAGACAGAGCACAGAACAAAAGAAAAAGAGCTTTAAAATGAACAATGTGTCTCAGGAGGAATAAGCTGTATATGTGTGTCAATTTCCTGGTGATACACGTGCAGTGAACTTTCAACTTTAACCTTTTATTAGCCTGATCACTGTGTGATTCTCCAAAAGTAGCCTGAATCACATTTAAAAATAAAGAACTGATTTTTTAAAACATTGTTAAAAAATAAATAAATATAATAATTTAAGGAGTTAATTCTATTATTTTAACACATATAATCTTACTCTCCAGTATGCTGTTCACTTGCAGTGATCAGTGGGATCAGTTCACTGAATTGAATCTAATAAGATTTAATTAGTATGATGTGAGTCCTGACAATACACTGACATGATATTGATGATAGTTTGGAGCTTCTTGTCACAAACAGTACTGTATTTAAAGACAATGGATTAAACTAAATTATGTTCTAAATAATGTTTTGTTTCCTGCATAGATCGCGTTGCTTCATATAAGGTGACCGTTTTTCAGTTTTCTTTTCTATAAGTTAAAATAAAATAAAATATCAGTTGAAATTTAAAAAAAATATGTTTAAAAAAAATATGCCAATGTTTGCATACATACATAACCGATGGTGGTGTGCAACAAGCCGTAATGCAAAAACACAAACAACTAATGAAGCAATCCCTGACATTTTAGGAGATTTCAAAATCCCATCCAGATGCTTTTTTTCTCAAAAAGAAGACATGACTGGAATAGAAGAGGACGTATGATCACCCATAACAAGACCTCGATGTATTGTCAGGTGCCAGAGGTCTTAATTTGGTTTTGCTGTAAGCGCTTTTTTTTTAAACTCACACAGTGTTTTAACCATTGACTTTAATTTTATGAAACATCAGTGTTTCATCTAAAAAAAATATCTAGATGACGATTATGATTTTACTGAGGAAAGAAAATTACCTGCATCTTGGATGAGTTGAGGATGAGTAAATTAACATTTAAATGTTTTGGCTGAACTTAACAGATGTGGTCACTTTGAACTGTGCTTGTATGACAGAGACCGTAAGACAGAAGAAGTAGAACATAAAGCACTGAAAGACAGAGACTGAGATGAAGGGAACTGAGTCAAATGAAAACAATAATGAATGAAAAATCAGGAGATCAGACTGAGAGACTGAACAAAGGAGAAAGTGAAAGGTCAGGGGGAGAGTCTTAGGGAAAATCTTAAGTCTTATTCATGGAGGTCTGGTCTGTCCCTGTCGTCCTGTACACACCTACATGTAATGAGGGTCAACTCACAGGTCAGCGCACTGAACAAAGTCTGTGTCTCTGTGTGTGTATGTGTGTGGCAGATCTTATTGTCAGCTGACTTCAGTCTGTTACCCACCACAGAATGAACCCAAGCACACACACACACACCCACACACACACACACAGACACAATTTTTTAATCTTGCACACCCTTTAAAATAAAGACATAGTGTCTAAGAAACATCCCACACACATCCTCTTAACACAACGGATAAAACATACACAATACTAATACATAATATAAATAATGTTTTGTACAAATCCCCCAAATATATTTGAAGAGTTGAGATGCAAAAGCAGTTTGATATTTGAATAATACAATTCTTAGAAGAAAAGTTCAGACTTTTGACTTTTAAGTTAACTTGAAAAATGTATATACCATGGAATAATGTAGGGTCATTAACATGAGGTAATCTTTTTAACAAAAGTCTATTTTATTATATTTTAAAAATGTCTTTTATTCATGTGATGGCTAAGCTGATTTTTCAGCATTATTACTCCAGTCTTCAGAGTCACATAATTCTATATGACATTTTGGACATTATTTCATATAAATATGACAAAATAATATAGTAATAATTTAGTATAAATGTATATCAAAATATATATATACCAAAATATCTAAAAATGTGGTAAAACCAACATGGCAAATATATTTTAAAAACTAGATTTTAATATTAACACTTTATAATATTAACATGAATAATTCAAATAACCATAAAAACTTTATAATTAGTTTTATTATTTAACAACATAAAATAATTTATTTGTATACGTTCATGAAAGAAAATCTTTTAGAGAACATTCAGTATCTATATTCATTGCGTCCTGGATTCCTGACAGATAACTTTGGCTTAACACTGGTTTGCATCTGTAAATGAAGGAGTCGATTGGGAGAGCTGCTTGTCATAACAGTGCTAATTGCCCGAGTGTGTGTTTGTGTGTAAACAGCTCATAGAAGAGATGGTCCTGATAAGTGTGTAAACCGGGCGTGTTGGTGACCACAAGATCTAATTATTGCTGACACTTACATTGATGTCTTTCCCGGCCCAGTTGCACTCTTCTCTCCAGTCGACAGGCGCTGGCCAGTAGATCTAAGAAAGACAGAGGAGTTCAGAGGTGAGCAGAAGTTTTGGACACTGCAGGGTTAGACGTGTTCACTAGCTTGAGGGACATTCTCTCGTGCACACACATCCGGACACATCCAGCCTTAAACCACACCTGTGTGTGTCTAGAGCCAGAAAACAGTGACCGACAACTCTCAATCGTCATTCCTTCTCTTTCCTTCCTAAAGAAATAAAAATCCATCATTCTGTCATTGGCATGTTGGCCTGAACCACCGTTAATCATCTGGCGTGACTTTAAAGGCTGATTAACTTTACACATGATAAATGTTGAAGCTTCCTCACTGTTTCTCTTGCAAACACAGATGCAATCTAATCCCATGCAGTTGGCTCAAAATACAAAGGTAAATGGGTTATAAAACATCTAATTGTGTGATCATTTCATTTGTTAACAGTTTAAACAAAGGTAAGTTTTGGCTCTGTGCTATTTCATTAAAATACAGTAAACGTATTATGCATATTAAAATATTAGAGGGATTAAAGGAGGGACATAAACAGGTGTTGCATTTACACACAAATAAAGAATTACACTTCTAACTAGACTTTTCTGTTTAATGATGTTAATATTTTGTATTTATTAGTAGTACACATCCTACATTTATTAGTATTTTTGGAATAATTGTAGTACAAATCGAATACAATTTTGAATAAAATGATTAATAAATGTATATTTCAAGCTTATATATGATGAGTAGTAGTAAAGTACAAAAAAGTCAGCGTATAATAATACACATGTACAATATAATGTAGAAAATTTGTCACATGATAAGCATTGCAACAACATAAAATATTTTATTATATTTGAATTACATTTTTTGAATAATTTTAGGATAAATAAAAAACAATTATTACAATGTTTAATGAATGTACATTTCAGGATTATATATATGATGAGTAGTAAAGCACAAAAAAGTTGCATGTACAATATAATTTACAATATTGTTATTATAGTTATTATATTATAGTTATTATATACAATTTTTTTGTAGTATAAAATATTTGATTAAATTTGTAGAATATTTTGGTATATAAAAAAAATATAATTTACATATCACTATATTATATTATGCTGCTGTACTAATCTTAATAGTATATACATTTATATATATGTATATTAAAAAATGTTTATGCCACATATACAGTTATATAGTAGGGCATTTATAATAACTAGTAGCTAGTCAGCCATTCTTTAAAAAAATAAAAAAGTGGCAGAAGTGCTGAATCGTCCCCAGGTGCTTATACTGTATTTGAATGAGTTATGACTGACAGGGTTACATCTTTGTTTAAAACTTAATTAGACGATGACAGACAAACTGAAGAGAAGATGCTTCCTTTCACTTTTACATAATGGATGAAGGAAATGAAGAGGGAGAGAGTAAGAAGTGTACTGTACCTTCTGTTCCTGTTTGCTGATGTTGTCGAGACTGAGAGATAGCAGAAAGTTTCGAGCTCCAACAAACAGTCGCCCCCTCTCCTCGTCCAATAGCAGAGCTCCGAAAGAACATGAACGCTCCAAGTCAAACCGCTTAACGCCATTAAACTGCTGAAGATCTATAGAATGTGCAGAAACATAAAGCGATAAAAACAAACATTTCAAATCAGACACAAACAAGTCCAATTCAGCACTTTTATAGAGCCTTATGATGTCCACAATGCAAAAAAACAAAACAAAGCATGAGTCCAGCATTAAAAAAGGAGTTATACAGCGCAGAAAGTCAGAGAATTTGGCATATTTTGGATGAATGATTTAATATTATTACTATTATTATTATTATTATTATTAGTAGTAGTAGTAGTGTGTTGTACACAAATAATCAAATCACAATATAGATTATTGACTATAATCAAAATGAACAAGTGTATTTAAATATGAGATCTGGATGTTCTTCATGTCTTTGTGAATAATTCCTTTCACACAATAATATTGTAAAATTGCTATAAAATCATTATAACAACATTACCAGTATAAGAAATGCACAGTTTATACACAGCAGAATTTTGGTATTTTTATAAATAGGGCCTGTTCACACATGACTTCTCCACTGCATCATATCAATAATTTTCCAGAAAAGTCTGCATGTGTGAAAGGGGCAAATGAATTATGGGTTTTGATTTGGCGTAGTACTCAGTTATCAGCCTCTGCTATCTTACTCTATGTTAGCACATAAATACATGAACGCTATTGCCAGAACTGATCAGAGAGTCACTTCATCTGCATTTTATAATTTTTTGTAAGAAAAGCTATCATCATATCATGGAACACTCACTCACAATCCTACTTTATCAGGACTACGGCCAATTTAGTTTATCCAATTAACCTATACTGCCTGATCTCAACACTCAGAGGAAACCCACATGAACACTGGAAGAACATGCATGTAAACAAATGTAAAGGGTTTCTAAAATGTACATTTTCATTAAATCTGCATTAACATTTGACAATTGTGAACATGCATTTTGATTACAAAAATTTATTTTACCAATTAAATAACGTCCAGAAAAAAAAGAAAATCAAAAACAAAACATGAGGAAAAAACTAAACCTGAGAAGAAAATAACAGGAGTTTGATATAGCGCACTACCTTTATAAGACAGTTTCATCCGGGGCGAGGATTGTGAGCTGCCACTCAATGAAGCGCTGATGCCAATCAGTCCAAACAGGAACAGTGTGCAGCACATCATCATCATCATCATCATCTTCTAAGGAGGAGGAGGAAGACCAAAACTTCGTTTGAGTTAAAAAGCGCAGACAGCTGCCACACAGATGGTGGAGTGGGATGCTGGTTGTCGTGGCAGCTGTTGCCGTGACGGCTCTCAGTTGTCCTGCTTGTTGTTACAGTGATGCTGTAGATGTGGAGTTTCCTCTTTACTCTGAAGGTTAAACACCAGAACAACAACAACAACAA
>CAIGQW010054459.1:1372686-1391075 GCA_903798125.1 Danio choprae
TCTCTCTCTCTCTCTCTCTCTCTCTCTCTCTCTCTCTCTCTCTCTCAGGCGCATAGATGTGAACATAAAACACTAAAAACTGTCTTGCTTTAGATCAACTACTATACTCTCAGAGATAAATCTGTGTATACACAACAAAGACAGACACAAATCCCTTCAAATGGAGTCCAGAGAATGAATTTGGCAGCTCTTAGCACTGTCAGGAGCAAAACGGCAAGTTTCAGCATGTGTGTGTGTGTGTGTGTGGCTGCAGTGATCACCCCGGTCAGCCACAAACCCTCAGTCCATTTAGAATAATACACACACAAGTACAAAGCTCTCTCACACAGGCACTCTGTCAGAATGATAGATAGAATGAACTTTTAAAGAGACAAAAAAGGAGGAAAGAGAGATATAGAGGAAGAGTTCAAATGAGGAAGGGGTTAAATTTATTGCACCATCTGTCTATGACTGAATGTGTAAGTCTCTGTATGTATGATAAGCATCACTTTTACCATAGGTCATGTTAAATATCCAGACCATCATCTGTAATTGCCCTAGCAACTATCACCATCACCTAACACCATCAACTGCATAGCAATACCCTGGCAATCACCCACAAAACTACAGCAACCACCTAGTAAGTCATTGTGTCCATGCAGGAGCTTAAAGTCAATTTACAGTCCCTGTAAGTGCACCATAGCAACTGCATAGCAATGCCCTGGCTACGACCTACCCTAACCCTAAGCCAATGCATTTATTACAGTATTTATTCATCATTGTTAATGTTAGTAAATAAAATTTAGGTTGATCATTCTTAGTCCGACATTGGATTTTATTGCATTAGTAAATGCTGAATTTAACATTAACTTATCTTAAAGTGTGACCAATGTGTATAATGATATTGGTATTAGAGAGTAAACATAGTTTGTCATAAACCAAAAGGATATATTCTTTATATATTCTTTATATATAGAAGTTAAAAGATTATTAGACCTAGCGAGAGTCATATTAGGGTTAGGATAATGGATAGATTATGCAGTTTATACAGTGTTAAAATCACTACATTTGTATTTCTGTAAACCACATACATAGTTTTTGCATTATTTTGGAAAACCTGACCATTTTGCCATTGTCGGGACCAGTCATTTTAAATGATTGGAAAACGAATACAAAATGTTCATCTGAATGCAAAAAGATTTCTGTGAGTGAGTGTTATTTTTAGGGCTAGGGTTAGGTTCATTCGGTAGAGAAAAACTGTTTGGTCAGTATAAAAACAATAGATGTCTATGGCGGCTCTCCACAAAGATAGCTGGACAAACACGTGTGTGTGTGTGTGTGTGTGTGTGTGTGTGTGTGTGTGTGTGTGTGTGTGTGTGCGTGCTTGTGTGTCATTGTGTGTGTGTTTGGCATGGATCCATGGTTGCAGGGCTCTGTGCAAACACTTCCATAGGGTTGAGGACTTAAAGGACAAAAAAGAGGTATTCTCTCTCTTTCTCTCTCTCTGTGTCCCAGATAATAACGCTCCTTAACCCCAGTCTGGTTTTTATGATTACCATGGTAACGCCGGGTATTTGATTTGTGCACTGCTGTATAATCTTTAAAGTCTATTAAACACTTAAAACCCCTTGAGTTTAAGAGGTACTCTGATACTGTACTCACAGACCACTATAGCTGTGTGTTAGGCTGTGTATGTGTGTGTGTATATACAGTACATGCGATGTCCTGTTAAAGTATTGTTTCTGGTATATAGAGTTTGTAGGACTAGTTGTGTAAAAGAGGCAACAGACTGTTACGTTTTAAATGCAGTTAAATCAGAAAGTACCCTAATAAAACAACAGAAGATGTTATTTCAATACACTTGGCACTAAATGATGGGTGTTTCTCTAATAAATTTTGAATAGAGGACACAGGAGTTCAGAAAGTTAGACACTGTTGTCCCACACCGCAACATCCCACGACTTAAACAAATGAGCATTACATCAACAAGGGCAGCTGACGTCAATAACAGCTGATTCATGCACACGAGAGATTCACTTCTTTCTGTTGAGTGCTTTTCTACAAGTTTCTTATGTAATGCAGAAGGTGACGTCATTTCAGCCAATTTTGGCTTTGTGGTTTTAATAAAAAGTTAAATCTCTTACTCTCACTAGTTTACATTTTAGTCTATTAAACATGTCTAATGTAAACATGTTTCTCTGGATTTACTGAATGTATTAGGCATGGTGTTGAGTAAAATGTTAAGATTTGTTTTATTTTACAAAGGTCTGATAAAATTTCTTACAAATATCAAACAAAATATTGTCATTTATAACTTATTTCCCCAGAAAATTACAACTGGTCAAAATAGAAAAATGCCTTCATTTGTTGTAAAGAAAAATCAGAGCTATTTCACCAATAGCTGATTTCTTAAAAAAAAAAAAAAAACAGTGGCATTGTGTTGCTTAAAAATGTTAACATTTAAACATCTTTGAAAGCAGCCTTTTATTCTTAATGTAATAATGACATTATGCACAATAAATATTAAAATGTTCACTATTTGTTTAGACACCTCTCTGGAGCAAAATGACACAAACATATAAATAACAAAGACATAATAAAAGTCAATTAATTAAATTAAATAAGAAATTAGTTTTTTAAAAATCTATGAATTAAGTATGTTTTATGAAAGAAAAATTATAATTATCTTCAAAAAACTGTAAGATTTAAAAGGTCATTAAAAACAAACTACACTTTTAGTGTAAGAAAAAAAATAATTTTAATTGTAGGAGAAAATTGGTTAATGTTGATTTGACAAAACACATTACTAGAATAACAGCTTTCCTATTAATGGGCAGTAAATGTACTCAGGACGTCATGGTGTATAGTATGTGTGTGTGCGCGTGTGTGCGTGTGTGTGTGTGTGTGTGTGTGTGTGTGTGTGTGTGTGTGTGTGTGTGTGTGTGTGTGTGTCCATCTCGGGCCATGTCAGACTCTGGGTCAGTGTTTCTTGAGTTGTAAGAGCCGTAGCAAATCACCATGACCGTAGTCGACACACCAACATGACATAAAACAAATTCCAGAACTAAGAGGGTGATTATCACCACAGCGACATCGCAATGTTACCCATTGGGCTTTACCCAAAACGCTCAAATCTGATAGGCCTGTAGGCGAGACCCACTGCAACTTGCGTAAAGTCATAATAACTCACCCAGTGGACAGTTAAATGTGCTAATTTAGGCTAAAGACACACCAGCGTTCAGAAAGTGAAAATTACACGCTCCGCATCCCAGCCCTGGTTTAAGACTTTTGTTTCTCATGGGTCTGTTTTCTTCTTACACTCTCCTCTGACATTCACAAAACTTCGCCTCTGAACCTGTGATTAGGGTCTGCACACATTCCACACGCTTCTCAAAGTGAATATTATCTATAGTCTCTCTGTTTCGCTCTCTCACTTCTTCTCTCCTCCTTTATCTCTCCCCCCAGGGTCAAACCATCATGAAGTTAAACCCTTTCACCCATAATCCTCTGTGTCTTTGAAGTGGCCAGCAAGGTAACACAATTCACACACATAATAATCCACACATTTACTATTACTGTTTTTTTTTGTTTTGTTTGTAATTAAACCTTATTAAAGCAACTCTAAAATAACAATTTATTATTTGGGTGAATGTGTATTTAAAACAAATAACTTGTTCATTTACACCTTTGAATTGCATTATGGGACCTTGATCTCCTTTCTGAACACTTTAATGTTGAAAATATAACTTAAGGTGATTTTATTGACATATTTATAGTTTGAAACACTACAATGTCGGGGTAAATGGTGTAAATGATGGTAAAAAAATGAGTAATGAGTTACATTTGTGCCCTTAAATAAGAAAATAAGAAAAAAATAAATTGCTAAAATGCAAGTGTCAGTAAATAATCTGCAGTTATTTTTTTCCAGAAAAACCCTAATCCTAATAAGCTACTAATATTCCATGTGTGAACTATTCTGAGAGTTAGTTTATACATAATTTTAAAGTTAATTCTAGGCCCTGTTTATAAATAGCATTACGATTGAATCAATCTAATCCCAAGAGGAGGACACTAAATACAGATACAGAATACAGAAGTCTAAACATCTTATGTGCTTGTCCACTTTCAACCTCTTCAAGTTCAATCAACTGCCCTTGTGCAACAAACTAAGCACTTACATGCGCTCTAAGTGATATCAAGCATGATGAAGCAATGAAAAAATAGAACAACATATGTTAAAAGTAAACTTCAGCTAAAGTAAAATAAACTGAAAATGTTTCATTGTCTTTTCCACAGTAAACTAAATGTAATTTTACAGTAAGTACGTGTCTCTGTTGATTCAAGTACACCAACTTTTATAAAAACCAACCACCCAAAAACCATCAAACCCTCAACAAAATTCTACAAATATCAGTTCCAGTTCTTTGCGCCACACACACTGTTTTTCTCATGAGACTGATTTAGCACTAGACCCAGGTCACTTCCGGTGGGACAATGTCTTTGACCCAGTGAAACCAGTGGGAAAAGCAACATAAACCACACACACCGAAGAGGTCGATCCCTGGCTCCACCCCCAGGTAGGATTATACATGATTGACAGGTGCTTAATAAGCAAACTGACACTGATTGATATGACTTCAACCTTCTCCGGACTTCTTTTTTTCTCCCTCCCTCTCAATTTTGTCTAGGAGAAGTGGAGGTCATACTTATTTGGATGGAAGAGGAAGTGGATTTGGAAAATACTTTGGCAAGTCTCCTTCTTTTCTTCCCGTTCCTGTCCCTGCCTTCACACACAGTTTCTGAATCCCTGGAGCGGCTGAAGATCTGTTCCCAGTAAGAGCTGTCAGAAGAGATTCTGGAGACTGGATAAAGAGACGGTGTGTGTGCGAGCTTGTCACAGCATACCGTCAGGAAGCTGTCAAGGCCTCTGGTATAATACTAATGATCATACACACACACACACAGCGGTAACACTATTCATGGGGATGGCGAGAGATTATCAGCGGCTTGACTGATTCTGCTAGGAATGTGATGGGATGAGAGTGGCGGATCACTCCTGGAGTTTGAGCCTTCGACCCACGAGTATCTGAGTGTCAGTTCCACACAAACCCAATGGGACCATTTGAATGTCACATACTTACTGTGACATCACCAAACTGTATAATACCTTACATTTAATCCCTTGTCGGTTTTATTGCATTTTTTGCAAAATTTTACTCTATCTTTCTGTCACACGCACACACATAGGCCGACTTCCTCTGGATGAGCTGTCTCAAAAGAGGCAGAAATCCCCTCTATTAGAGTGTAATTGGAAGGCAGGGGCAGCAGTAAAGAATGATAGATGGGTTTTACACACACACCTTGTTTCTCGAGTGTCTGTTAAAACTATGATTGGGCCATGCAGGTGGGCCATTTATGGTTTCCAAGGAACCGCCCATCTGGGAAATCACCCTCAGAAAGAAAGAGCAAGATGTACTTAACAGGTCAAGGGAAAATCTCACACACACAACATTAAAAGGCATTTAGACCTCTGAAAGTTGCTTTCTGTCAGACAAAAAGACTTTTCTCCTCATCTAATGCCAAATAATCCAAACCCCATCTATTATGGGTCAGACAGGGAGACTGAGACAGAGATAAATCTTTTAAAATTCTTAGCCTGAGAAACTGGAATTGTGATATGGGAACAAATTATTTAATGGCCTGCAAACAATAACAAATGCCCTATAAAAAAAGTCCTTAATTGCATTTACAAATGTAAACTGCACAGCAAACTTACAGTATCTAACATTATTATAAAGCAATTCAGTTTCATGATAAATATATGTGTTACGCAGCTTTTGTACATTTTGCAGCAGGTCTTTAAGCAATGGGCACAGCTTTTCTCTGAAACAGATAAATTTGACCATGGAGATGTTTTATTATATTGGTTCATGCATGCAATTTGGGAATCAAATGGCCAATGAGAGACACTAAAAAGTTAATGCTTTATCATGTTTGAAAAACTTACCTTAACTGACAGTGTTTAAGAAAAAGAAAATCAAATAAAGATGAATTTACTGAAGCAACCATGTCATATTAGCTTGTCTTTCTGTAAACTTAAGACTTTAAGGCCTATTTTTTTTGTTTTGTTTTTAAGACTCCAAGGAAACTCTGAACCAAATCTACACAGGGAGGAGACATTAGTCTTGTGTGCACACACTCAAGACTTTGTGTTTAGTTTGGTGAATGTTTAATTTAATTCAGTAATGAGCGCAGCTGCAAGAGAACTGAACAAACATCAATTCACACAGCACAAACCGCCTATAAACACAGACTGAGAAAGAAAGACAGAAACAGCTTCAGCAAGTAAATAAAGTGTTATTCCATACTAATACATAAACTAATACTTTGTTTAAACAGAATTATAGTGTAACTCAAACTGATTAAAGTAATGCAACAGACTCAAAGACATGCAATCTGTCTAATTAAACTAAACATCTGTCATCTGATTTATTTTTAATGCACTATAATAATCTTGTTATGAACAATCTATCCATGCAATTAGTTTATTCATTCATTAATATTTTTGTTTGACCTTGAACCTTTAATCGAATTGTTATAGTTTCATCTTCTGGTAAAATAATTGACTTCTCCAATCTTTATGTCTTCTTAAAATGTACTAATTTCATATAGCCAGTGCATGCTTTTATTCAGACATGTCTGCATCCAGTCAACAGCTGATGGAAAGAAACCACCATATACTTTCTTTTTCAACAATATTTTTTCACTCAGATGTACATTACAATACAGAGGAAGTTATCAATTTCTACTAGTTATAGTGAGAATATAAATGACATTTACCTCAATGACAAATTTGCCATTAGAGTCTTATCATTGATTCATTCACTCTCTTTTCGGCTTAGTGCCTTTATTAAATTAAATTAAATTTAATTAGCATTAAATTAGGGGTCGCCACAGCGAAATGAACCACCAACTTATTTAGCATATTCTCATTTACACACATACACTATGGACAATTTAGCTTACATAATTCACCTATAGCGCATGTGTTTTGGACTGTGGGGGAAACCGGAGCAGCCGGAGGAAACTCAGGCAAACACGGGGAGAACATGCAAACTCCACACAGAAATGCCAACTGACCCAGCCGAGGCTCGAACCAGCGACCTTCTTGCTGTGAGGCGACAGCGATACCCACTGCACCACCATGCCTCTTATAGCCTTATCATGGATGTTTTTTTCTTTCAAAATTCCAGGTGGTGACACATGGAATATTCCAGCCATAAAGCCAACAAAAAGAGAATATTAAAAAGAGAATCAAGTTTTGACACAGAAACTGGCTCACTTGAAAATGAGACACAGTGACCAAAAATGCATGGAAAAAAAACTAACAACTAAATTTTCCACCTTAATAAAAATATACAGCATGAATTAAAAGCAATGAAAAAATTATATTTTATGGACTCACTTTTTTTTTTCACAGACCTATAAATTTCTCTCGCACAAGACACAAATGGAGGTATTTAACAGAATGTCCAAGTTTCCCCCCCATACAATCAAAGTGAATCTTGACCATGACTAAACTTCATTCTAATATCTCCTTCATGATAATAGGCTGTGCAAATGATTGACTGGTCATTTAATACCAAGACACTGAAGACACTTAAAGTGATAGCTTGCCCAAAAACGAACATCTAAATAACAAGTACCATTCTGATTAAAGATAAAACACATGCTTTTCTCTCTAATGTAAATTAAGCATCAGCTCATGTCATTATGTAATGAAACACTTGTGCTCCAGATAGCCATGTGGATGTGGATTAAAGGCAATAATGTAAAAAAAATGTTAAGTTCCTTGATCTTTTTGTTACATAAAGACCTCAATGCATTGTTAGGAGACATTAGCATTAACTTTGTTTTCCTGATATGTATTTTTGTTCTTGTTGTTTTTTAAGCACCAAAAGTCATTGACTAGCATTTCTTGAATCACCAAGTACCACAATATCACTAAAAATCTCCTTTAATGTTCTACTGTAGAAAAAAAGTCACCTGCATCTTGGATGGCTTAAAAATGAGAGAATTAACAGCAATTTTGGATGAATTATAAATAAATTAGTTTATTTATACATTTTGATTAAGATGCTATAGAATTTCTTTTACTTTCTGCTTCTCTTTATCAAATACATATTTCAATTCTCCACCACTATTAACGCATCGAGGTTACATTTATATAAATTGCTTATGATTATTGATTGCAAGTTTTAATGAAAGCTAATGAAACAAAGTAAAAAATAAATAAAATAATAAAAAAATAAACACATTTTGCATTGTTTAAGCCTGAAGTTTCGAAGTAATGCAAGCAGGAATTCTTGTCTTTGTCTCCACTGTGGTCTTATCACCCCCGTCACACACATGCACACACTTTGCTATTGGTTCATAAGAGGTCAATTTCCGCAAACATCAATTCAAAAAAAGCCCATGCTAATGAGAAAGTGTGAAAAACGCTATTTCTAATCATTTTTTTGGATTAAGTACAGGATTATCTGACCGGTAATATACAACAGAGTAAAAAGAAACCAAAGAATTCCACATTTCTCATCTCCACACACTCATACACAGACAAAACTGCCCCACTATCTGCTTTGAGGTGCCCTAGGGCAAATAACCATCGAGGGTGTGTACAGCAGCCAGGTGTGTGTATGTATGTGTGTGTATGTGATTGACAGGTATTGATTTACTACAGCTGAGAGTGCTAGTGGGCAGAATCTCAAAAGCAATGAACCTTCAACACCACACACACACACACACACACACACACACACACACACACACACACACACACACACACACACAGTCATTATATTTCACTTGATCATTCATTTCTCCAGTAGCACTTCTGCAGTATGTAAATATGTCAGTTGCAGATGAGTGCTATCCCACTCAAGAAATCAAATAAGTTTGCTAAAACAGGATTATTTTCTTTGGCTCACTAACACTAAAGCAGGTTGCTTGTTAGAGGTTTGTGGGTATCAAATCAGAAACTGCAACCACCCCCATCTCTCCTTATCCTTGGGCTCAAACACACACACGGATGCACACACAAACACACACACATACACACTGCTATCTGGGCAAGTCCGATATCTTCTATCTTCTTTCATTATTTAAAAGCTCCTGCTGAACACACATTTTATTCGACCACTATGGAGTAATGAGCTAGGATGCAACCTAACCACACACACAGAGACATGAGCAGCATACTATTTAGGGGTGTACGTAGGGACACATTCACCCCCCCTTTCGTGCATTTCTACACACACACACACACACACACACACATCCATTTCTACTCTCTGATGAGCATTAGCTAATCCACACTGACGGGCCCTCTCCATTACGCATAATCCCTAATGCTTTTTTAATGTATCTTTCTTTCTTTTTCTCTCCTACTGTGTCTCCGTCTTTCTATATATATATATAGTGGCATCTTTAGCCGATGAATCTGAACCTGTGTGTGTGTCCAGTCACACTCAGTCCAGTTCTATTAAAAGAGAAATCTATCAGTGTCACAGAGTCATTCGCACCTTTTACAGAGGTGTCATGCTGTATTCTGTGCCCGATCACAATCAGCTCTAGTGAGGCCGAAAGTGAACGACTAACAGTTTAAAAAGAAAGTTAAAGAAGTAGAAAAGGAATGTTACCTATTTAGTTTCTTGATGATTCTTGTCACCATGTAACATGAACTAGGGCAATTTGCTCAGAACAAATCTGGACCAAGGCAAGCACTTGTAGTAAAAAGTGTATCAATTTATTAGAAAATGTAGGCATGAAATATCGGTGGCCATATCGTTATCGGCAGATAAATGCTTATTTATAAGATCATCATTATCACCTTGATGAGAAAATTGATTATGGTCTGATTAATTATGAATGATTTCTTCTGTTTGATCCACTTCAGTAGTATGCTGATGGCCATGAAGGGTTTTGAAGATTGGTGCTTTTCTCAACCTTTCACAGGTCTCTAGAAGCACTTTAGTAGAGTTTATAAAAAAAGGGAAGACAAGAAAGAAGTTTTTTTCCCAAATGAAAATATAGGTCTTTAGAATTGCAATTTGTAAGAGGAATTAACAAGATGTTTTGCAGTTATTCTAATAAAATCAGTCGTCTGTTGTATTCACTTACTCACTATCCTCTGGCTTAGTCCCTGATTAATCAGGTGCCGCAACAGTGAAGTGAACCACCAATTACTCTGGCATATGTTTTATGCTATCCAACACAGTCTGTTGTACTTGATTGAGTTTTTGTTCTGGATTTTGTTTTGTATTCCTCTAAAACCTTACCTTGAAAAAAACCATATAATGAAATCTGTTAAATAATGAGAAAATGAAAACAACAACAACAACAACAACAACAACAACAATAATAATAATAATAATTCATTCATTTTCATTTGGGCTTAGTCCCTTTATTAATCTGGGGTCGCCACAGCGGAATGAACCGCCAACTTATCCAGCATATGTTCTACGCAGCGGATGCCCTTCCAGCTGCAACCCATCCCTGGGAAACATCCATACACACCCACTCACACTCATACACTACGGACAATTTAGCTTACCCAATTCACCTATACCGCATGTCTTTGGACTGTGGGGGAAACTGGAGCACCCGGAGGAAACCCACGCCAACACGAGGAGAACATGCAAACTCCACACAGAAACGCCAACTGACCCAGCCGAGGCTCGAACCAGCGACCTTCTTGCTGTGAGGCGAACGTGCTATCCACTGCGCCACCGTGAGGCCCAATAATAATAATAATAATAATATTATTATTATTATACAATATAACTATTTCTTTAAACTTCTCAATTAGCAATTAAATTCAACCTGAGGAGGAACTAAGAATAAATTCAACCATTCTGCTATCTGGTATCATTTCAGTAATAGGTGAAACAATGTGGTTTCATATTTTATTCATTCTTTTTTATACTTACAAATCTTTCCAGCCCAAACTGGTACCTGCAGGTCATAATGGTTTATCTGTGTCCTCTTTAATCATGGCCTTATAACAACAGACATACACACTCACACGTACTACACAAACAAACACACTCGCTGATTTAAAAAGTATGTGTTCAGGAATGCCTCCCTCTTTTTAATCAAGCAACAATGTTTTGTCATCTTTCAGACCCATATGAAGACTCAAACACACACACACACACACACACACACACACACACACACACACACACACACACACACACACACACACACACACACACACACACACACACTTGTGCGGGCACTGTTTAATGACATCATACCTC
Source organism: Danio choprae (assembly GCA_903798125.1). NCBI lineage: Eukaryota > Metazoa > Chordata > Actinopteri > Cypriniformes > Danionidae > Danio > Danio choprae. The sequence continues at coordinate 1,383,987 of CAIGQW010054459.1, forward strand.
TATAGGCTAAGAAAATAAACATAGTGACAGAAAAATTCTTTAGCCAAAAGCAGAATTTATCAAGGCCAAAAATATGTATTATCTTTGTTATCTCTAGAGCAATTAGTGTATATTTGTGTGTGAACAGGTTTAACTAAACTTGTGTGGGTCAAATAGTCAGAAATGTCTTTGCAAAATGTAATAAAACATGTCGAAACTGATTTTGAGGGCATTTGAAACGCTACTCATTTTTTGAAATGCTCATAAATTACCTTTATCCCCTATCTACTGATCTGAGGTTTAGCAAATGCCATCACGAACACAAAAATCAGAGGTATACCTCCATTCAAAAGATTCTTTGAAAGATATGAATACTTTTATTCAGTAAGTATGCATTAGATTAACTAAACGTGTTCATAATGTTGCAAAAAACTCCATTTAAAATAAATGCTGCTCTCTTATATTCTTATGTTTTCTTATATTGATCAAAGAAATACAGCCTTGATGAGCTAGAAACTTCAAAAACAGTAGCCTAAACAATCTTACTGACTCTAAAATATATAGCGAAACCGCATTTAGTGTGTATTTGTGAAAGTTTGCGTATGCGAGAAGTGAAATGTGGCAACAGCAGCACAAAAGACCATCACAATGACCTTAATCAGCACATTCACACACACACTTACGTCATCAACACACTCAAGCGCACACACACTGGTACTACATAAACACCTAAACATACATGATGTGCATTTGCTACAGTATCCTTACAAAAATCTAAACTCTCCTTCGCTGCTCTCTAATCCTTCCTGATCTGTCATTGTGCCCTTATCTGTTCATTTCTTCTCTCCCTCTATGTTTGATGTCCCACCTTCAGTAAATTGACCTGGTCAATGTTTTTGCACTTGTTGACTCTGTCCTGTTCTTCTCGTGTTTTGATATCCTCCAAAATTCAGTATCTGAATAATCAAAACAGGAAAAGATAAGCATTTTTGATAGCTCTGTTATTGTTAAATTATTAACTTCTGCAAGCTATATGCCAAACAATCGGTTCGGTTTGGCTCAAGCTACAAGCAAAGATAAGTTCAGACTTCAAAAGGCTGTAAAAGATTATAAAACTGCTTATGATGTGTCATCACAAAAACAGTGGTTATAATAAATAAAACACAATAAAAGGTGCAAGTAGTAGTCTTGTCTTTGTTAAAGTTTTACACAAACAAATTGAAAGTGTAAAAATGAATTTTTAGCATTTCAAAGCAGAAGAAAACCCTTAGAATAAAGTCAGAGTTCATTCATAAAGTTGTGTGAAAAAGTCATCTGAGCATATGTGCACTTTGCTTAGAGCAGTAATAATGCAATTAAGGTGCTTGTATACCTGTTCATAATCAACATATGCCATTCATTTTAATAAGATTGTTATTTCTATGATTATGAACTTAATCCTGAAGTTTGATCTGTTTATATCAACAGATCTTCAATATTAAATCACTCAAAATCGAGGCACAAACAAACTTTGATTTGGAGCATCTCTAGAAAATATTACAGTTCTGGCTGTTAACAATAGGCTGTAAATAACCAATAGGTGGGGAAAACACTTCCAATAACTTCCCTATACAGTATATGAACATGTGAACATGTGATCTAATCAACCTTCCCATCTTTACTTAACTTCCAGAATATTTAATATGTCTTTATCTGTCTGTTTGTTACATAGTAGTACAACAGTGGTGAAAAGATTGTGTAACAATAGTTTTTAAACAAAGTTTAAAATAGCTTTCTCACTCACTCACTATCCTTCAGTTTAGCCCCTGATTATCAGGGGTCGCCACAGCAGAATGAACCACCAATTACTCTAGCATGTATTTACTATGCAACCCAGAACAATCAATTATTTTAAACACCTATACACTCTCTCATTCACACACAACCATACAGTACAACCAATTTAGTTTATTTAATTCACCTATAGCACATGTCTTTGGACTGTGGGGGAAACTGGAGGACCTGGAGGAACCCCACGCAAACACAGGGAGAACATGCAAACTCCACACAGAAATGCCACCTAGACAAGGCGGGAGTCAAACCAGTGACCTTCTTGCTGTGAGGACACAGTGCTAACCCCTGAACTACTGTGCCACCCAAAAATAATTTTCTGTGATTGCTTTGTCTACCAGCAATATCCTAAAGGGTGTAGAAGTGAAATTTTTGGGTTTTCCAAGATCAAAAACAATTCCACATACTTTTTCAAGCATGTGATAACACAAAAAGTTTTTTTTCTTTCAACACAGGCTCATAGGGAAAATGTGCCCAGGCATATATTTCTGAGAACAGAGAAATATGTGCCTCTGGTTACATAATGAAGTTCAAGCTTTCAATATTGTTTACTTGTCGATCTGGTGTTTTTAAAATGTGCAAATGCATAACTCAACACCTAGGTCTCAAAAAAAGCTATTTGAAACCGTCAACAAAGTTTTTCTGCAACTTTGAGCACTGCTGCAAATCACAGACTAATCTGTAATTTCTTTAAGACAATGACCAATCAGAGGTGATTATGTAGTTTATGTAATAATCCACTGCTCAAAATGCTGTTTAGAGCAGTTCTGCATTATGAATCCTCCATTAAAAACACTATAGATACAATGCAATTGTAAACTTTGAGATTGCTGTGAACAGATAAGTGACAGTTTTCAGTGATTAAGGAAAGCTCACTTTCCCAGGTTATCTAGGCTAGAATCCATTCAAAACCTAGATAAATACAGCACACTTACAGATTCACTCTTGAAACTGCAGTGATTGTCAAAGTGATAACTCTTAATCCAAGATTTCCACTTGCTATAATGCAGCATTAAAGACAGCAATTACTTCCACTGACTCAGTGAAAGTAGAGCAGGTAGAGCTGATGTGACTGACTGGAGGTGACGGGAAATTAGCACATTCATAGTTTTGAGTTCATTTAATGAGAAGTTTAAAGTTACATTCAAGCCTTTCAGACTTTAAAGATATTATTTTCCTATCTGATGTCATTTTACTGATCAAAGATAAGTTTGAGTTGATAATTGAACTTTATTTTGCTTTGAAAAGTACAGAAAATGTTGTGTTTTGCAACATACATTATGCAACTTTTGCAGCTAATTAAGAAAATATAAAAAAGAAAATAGCTTTTTAACTTTTATAGATTTATTACCCATTTGACCAAAAATCAAGGATTATATCGGTGGCCGATAAACTGATGCACCTCTATGCCAGCAAGATTGTTTGCAAAAAAAATCAAAAAAAAAAATCAATATCTATGTGATGACATATGATGCTTAAATAAATGATATACTTTTCCATTATTTATTTTTATATTGTATGGATGACTCTTTCAAGCCTGGAGAACACAGTATTTTACCATGTCTTTCCATCACTTAGAAACACATAAAAATTCAAGACAGCAATGCACAGATAAAGACAACCTAATGAGTCCAGGCCTATGGGTCCCAGCACAGTTAAATAGTACTACACTCCACAAAGCAATCAATACCTCCACTATAGAGACCCTCGCCTAAACCCACCCGCAATCTCCTATCAGGATAGAAACTCCAGCAGCGACAGGACATCTGACAACTGTGGTCAAATAGATGGAAATAAAGGGTCCTAAAAAGAGAGTGTGAGTTTGTGTGAGGGTAAAATCACATGTGTGTATGTGTGTGTGAGGAGGGGGAGCCAAATTAATCTGGGGTCTGATACCCCCCTATGGGAGCAGCTCAATTAACGATCCACACCGGCTGAGGCACCGGGCTAAAAGCCATCTCACTCTCAATCTCTCTTACTTACTCTCGCTCTGTCTCGCTACCCACCCCCTAATCCTGAGAGCAGGAATCAAGGAGCCAGAGAGAAATAAAGAAAGTCACTTTAAAGGAGAGTCTGGGACCAGTCGCTTGTGTGTCATTTTTTTCAAGCACACACACACACACATACATTCTTTTTCTAGAGTCGCCACTGAAACAACACATTTTTCCCCCACACCAAAAACACAGCTGACCAAAAACACAGCACATGGTGTTTCTGCGTGAATGCATGTGTAAAGTGTGTGTGTGTGTGTGTGTGTGTGTGTGTGTGTGTGTGTGTGTGTGTAAGAAAGGGGAGCTATAAGAGTGTTTGTGAGTCTAATTGCTGTTTTGGGTAGTGCATGGTATGGATTATCTGTTTTTGAGTGTACACATTCTTTGCTACAGTTTGAGGGCAAAATCAGGGAAAACAACTTTTTTTTGGACCATCCGGGAAGTTGTCAGTTGAAAAAAAGGATTGATTAATAAATAAAATAAACGCATTATAATAAAACGTTTTTTACAATAATATAAAAAGTTATCAATTTATTTAATCTATAATACTATTTTACCACAATATATTTATTAAATATAATATTTTCATTCATTCTTTTTCCTTCAGCGTAGTCCCTTTATTCATCTGGGGTCGTCACAGCAGAATGAACCACCAACTTATCCAGCATATGTCTTACACAGCGGATGCCCTTCCAGCTGCAACTCAGTACTGGGAAACACCCATACACACTCATTTACACACATACACTACAGACAATTTAGTTTATTCAATTCACCTATAGCCCATGTCTTTGGACTGTGGGGGAAACCGGAGCACCCAGAGGAAACCATGCGCCAACAAAGGGAGAACATGCAAACTCCACACAGAGATGCCAACTGGCCCAGCCTGGACTCGAACCAGCTTCCTTCTTGCTGTGAGACGACAGTTCTAACCACTGAGCCACCGTGTCGCCCAATATAATATTTAAAAAATACGTATTGTATTAACAATACACAGAAAAAAATGGTGTAGAAGAAATTTTGATTTAGAAATGGCTAGTAAATTATGAAACATTATTTTTAAGGACAAACAGACAGACACACAGACAGATGTTTATATAAAACATACAGTAGATGATCCAGTAGTTTTCACTCACTCTTGAAAATAAGGATTCCTTACAGGCATTGATGCTTCTGTGAACGTTCAACATCCAAGGAACCTTTACAATTCACAAAAGGGTTCTTTAGATTATTAAACTTCTCTTTCAACTTCTTTTAAGAACTTTTCAACTTTTAAAGCTTCTGTTGGGTGCAAAATAATGTTATTATATTATATCACTATGAAACATCCCTTTATTTTTGGGAATGCACTAAAAAAACTAAACTTTGTTTTTGTTTGTGAATGCATACTCTCATCTTTTCATTTTACTTCTTTAATTTGTGGATGAAAATATGGGGAATGAAAATATAAGAATCATAAAATGTTGATGCTAAAGTGATGATAACAGTCTTTTGCTCTTTGTCTGAACCAAAGAACATCATCCCATGAGCAACACGGGAACCGTCAGAGTTGCACCAGGGTAAATATTTCAGGAGAAACACACTTACAGAATGAACACGTCTGTCCCTATCAATCTTCCAGTCCTTATCTGTATCTCTCTCTCTCCCTTATTCACAGACCATTTAATCTTTTAATATCATCCTATATTAAGAAAACAGTTCAGTTAGGCCAGTCCACACACAGGCAATTCAAAGTATTACACACTAAACTACAGTGTTTAACCCTTTATACACAATACCAAGCCATCATTCATCCACATACTACATAATATGTAAAATACACTCATGCACAACGAGGTCAAACAGCTTGTCGCATTAGAGGACTCCCTACCCAATACACACTCTCACTTCTTAAACATCCCACATCTCTATGGTCTCTACTTTAAATGTTTCAAAGAAAATCTTAAATAGAGATTAATAAAAAGCCAACAAAAATTAAACAGGGAGAAGCTTTCACACGCACTCCAGCATACACAAACACACACTGAGCAGCATTGCTAGAAAGAGAAAACCAACTTACCTTTCACTCTTTCAGCCTTTTCTTCTTTCTCTTAATTCAGCGAGTCCTTTAAGCCTCAAGTTCATCCGTTCCTGACAGGTGCCATGGTCCCATAGACTCCAGAGGAACGACAGGCTCACACACACACACACACACACACACACACACTGTGAGGAGGAATGACAGATCACAGCAGCAGCAACAGTCCACGCATGAACATGTGTCTCCAAGACTTCTTTAAATCAGTCTTTTTCCCCTCTCATTTACTAAATCTCTTCTATGCTGGTCTGAAGTGTTTTTCAAGACTTTCCTTTTGTCTTTTTCTCCTTTATTTCTTAGCTGCTTATTCTACTGTTTCTTTCTCTAGCTTCCCTCTTTTACCTCCTCTCTCTCTCTCTCTTTCAGTGTTTCTCTGCTTTAGGTCTTGCGCTGACTGCTACCGCAGAGCTCTCCAGCTTTCTCTCTCTCCGTTTCTCCTCCCTCGCTCAGCCACTCCCTCCTGGATGGCAGGCTATTATGGGTGGAGACTGGTCAGAGGTAAAAGTCTCTCTCTCTTGCTTGTGAATGCTGGGATGTGCATTATCAGATGTGTGTTCTGTTATGTTGGAATGTTTTAATTAGTTCTGGATGGGCTCCTGTGGAGTTCACTGCAACTTTAGTTCACCTTAGAAGTGTAATGAGGCTATTTTAACCACTTTGGGACAATTAAAAAAAGTTACAAAAAGGTCTATAGAGGACATTTTTATAAATATATACTTTACAAGTATCCTGATGTTACCAAAAATGTTATTATTTTAAGGATCAGAACCATTTACATCACCATACAAATTTCTATTCTCCATACACTAAAGGCTAAGCAGATATTTTTATATTATTATACTATTAGTCTTGGATAAGTCAAAGATCTGAAAGACAATATATTTAATGCATTATATTTTTGTGCAGTGTCACATAAAACAAACAAACAAAACAACAACAACAACGTCTCACACACACCTACCCAATTATAATTACAAAAGTTTAATTAATTTGGCCTGCAGTGGAAAGGGCACCAGTGGAAAGGGGGTAATATATTTACTCCACGGGCAAAAAAGTCCCAAAATATTACAAATTTTTATTTTTAAGTTACAATTTTGAGGCTGAGCCAACAAAATGGAAGACTGATTAAAAAAATATTGTATGTCTATATTGTATGTATTTTATTGTTTTAATGGGCTTTAGTTTGTAAAATAGATTTCTGAAAAGGTAATG
>CAIGQW010054459.1:1398326-1421076 GCA_903798125.1 Danio choprae
AAACCGAATCAGTACATATACATTCAGATATACTGAATCAGTAAGTGCACATTCTCACATGAACAGATGCAAGTACATAATAAACTGATTTAGTACATCACTTTATTTAATATTTTTCCCTAAGATATATATTTGAGCTACTCATTTTTGGATCATTATTGTAAGTTATTTTGTTGGATTAGCTTCAGATTTGGCTTCAGTACTGTATATGTATATGCACAAATATAATATTGTAAAGCATCCTATAGAAAATATTAATTTCAATGAGAGATTTGTGAGGGGTGTACTCATATACTGTACATGTATATCTGCTAAAAGTGAGTAACAATTAATGTTTAGGGCTAAATACCATAGACTGAAAAAAGAGAAAGATAGGCAATTCAAGCCAATTGAGGACACAGTGGAGAGTGGAAATCAAGTGTGATATTTCACTGACATCACTGTATATGTGTGACTAGCACTGTCTGACCTTTCACATCACTGCGACATCATCATACATATTGTCTTCTAATGAATTGCTAATTGTTCTGTTACCCACACATTCATACATATCAGAACAGTTGAAAATAATACAACGGACATACACAGTTCATTCAAGCTCTGAAAAGAATGGCATACAATCAGCCCAATCTGTTCTCAATACTTTTTTCTTTCATCCTGCGAAAATGTACCCTTTCTGCCTTTTATAGCATGAATTCTTGTCATATCTGCTAAACCAGTAACTTTTAAATGGTGGGTAAATAATAAAAAAAATATCTAAAATGTGTAGTGACATTTTTCAAAACGTTTTTCAAAAGGGGCCGTTACTGCTCACCAAAATTAAGCTCTAAAAACTAAGATCAACCTATTTCATCACTATATTTATTTTTTAAGTGCCTCTTGCTAATTGCTCTGGTCATTACACTACATCAAAACATACTTACAATATTTACATTTACATATTTTTAAACTGTTACTATTAAGAATCATTATGACATACTGGCGAAAAGTACAAAGAGTTCACAGTAAACAATGATATATTATTCAAATCAAAAGTTAGGTAGAGGATGAGGTGGTTCAATAATAAAGTGCAATGAACTGTGCAACTGTATGTAGGTTTATTACTGACAACAAAATTCATATGGTTAATAAAAAAAGAAGATATTTTAGTGTAAATTTCACTTGCTGAAATCTTTTGGCTGATGAGAGCATGAAACGTCCTGGTTACGTACGTAACCCACATTCCCTGAATAGGGAACTCCAACGTGTGTCTGGAACCAGACATATGGGAGTAGGCCAGACGACCAATCACTCTGAAGAGTAAGAAAATGTGCCAATGAATGCCAAATGAATTGGCAGAGCTCAGCTCCACAGCTGATACTGATTAGTCATTAGTGCCTATATCAGTGCCTGCTGAGGAGCGAGCGTCTAAAATGTGCCTGCTGAAGAGCCAATCACTCAGCTAACAGCTGGAGACTCAGGTGCTGTGGCAGTTGAGACACACGTCTCTGTTCCCTATTCGGGGAACGTGGGTTACATATATAACCAGTACGTTCCCCATCATGGGAACTCCAACGAGTGTCTGGAACCAGACATATGGGAGAGTGTATGGAAAACGCCACAGCAGCTAAGCCTGTCACGCTCCTGATGTGAAGTTTGCCAAGCATAGCGTGAGCACAGTAAAATCAACTGTAAAAAATGCAGTTACATGTTAATAACTCCAAAAATTTTTAATTAACAATTTACAGTGTTAACAACGGCACGTTGACAGTGTGGTTGCAGGGTGCAATATGATGTGATTTATCTTTAACACTACAAGTGCAAAAGGTCGCGCCAAATCGTCTTGACTCCGCCCTCAGAGCGACGGTGCCTTGTGAAACGACTACGACATTTTGACCACTTGGGACTGAGAGGGTAAGTTCCATGCTTTTTTCTTGTGTTAGCACCATCACTTAAATAAATACATTATGTCGAACACATAGAAATACCTACTCTCTAATGTTTCTGTCAAGATTAATGATGCTCCTTAAAGTTAGGTTCGAGGCTGAACAGAAGTTTGTCAAAGTTTCTGCTGCCGACCTGAAACTTTCTGAATTTGACCAAGGTAAGGTAAATTTTTTTGCAAAAATGTGACTCAGTCGATTTGACGGTTTACTGCCGCTCACTTTAATACATTTGTGTAATTTCAACCCGTTTTGGTTTGATCACAGCATTTGTGAAATTCGAAATTCCTGCCTCCAAGTGAGCAGAGGCAAAGCTTTTCAATGAATCATGCACTAAAGTTGATGAGGAGGTTTTTGAGGATGTTCTAAAGCAGCCAAATTTAGGAGTTTTTACTCTTCGGTGAGAAAGTTCTTATCTGTGACTTCAGGGCTGTTAGGGCGTGATTACCTAACGTTACACAGACAGAGATTAAAAAAATCCCTGTTCGGGTGCATTAATTGTTTTACAGGGGGGATGGGGGATAGTCTGTGCTCAATTTTCACCATCCGCATAAAAATCCATGACCGTTAAAAAACATTAACGTCAGAGTCGTGTGGTAATTTAACTGTCGTTTGAATCTATGTCTTCGAGTTTCTAAAGGATAGCAATAGTTATCCATCCAAAAGTCGTTTCGCAAATCCTTTTTGGCCCCTGAATTGCACCGTACGGCTGCACGTGGTTTGTGTTGCTGTCTTTAATGCAGACGATTTGTCAGCTAAAGATTTCAGACGTTTACACGAGTGTAAAGTCAAATTTAAGGATTCAAGACTTCATTGAAGATAGGATAAGTACTAAATGAAACTGTGAGGATGTGCAATAGCTGTTTTTGTGCTGGTAATTAAATGCTTATGTTTCCCAGTGATGGGTTGCAGCTGGAAGGGCATGCGCTGTGTAAAACATATGCTGGATAAGTTGGCGGTTCGTTCCGCTGTGGCGACCCCAGATTAATAAAGGGACTAAGCCGAAAAGAAAATGAATGAATGAATAAATGAATGAATGCTTATGCTTAACATTTAGTCTTACACATGAATGTTGCACAAAGATTTGTAGCTACTTTAATTTGATATAAATATATATTTTATCATTTTAGATTTGGCCCAGATCACATCTGAGACAAGTGAAGAAAGGCCAGAGGAGAATGTAAACAATGAATTTGATGACAGCATTTCACAGAGTGATGGAGGACCTTTAAGAAAAAAACAAAGGCTTAAAGAGGAAGCCAGAAATGTAAGTCTGTGTCTTTGCATTATATATTATTCTGTGTGTGCAGTACAAATTTTAAGAATGCCATAGCATTAAAGCAGGTCTCAGACTACAGTTTTAATATCCTAACCGATAATGAAATCTAGTTGCAGTAGCATTAGGAGAATCTTTGGTGATTTTATTACCTCAATTCTTAAATCTGCGCACTCTACAAGATTTGAAAACTGCAGCACAGCTCACACTATAAGATATTATTAGGATTATCATTCACGATGGAGCGCATTGCCTGATCATGAAATAACTTTTAATAACATACTGTAACGCCTGGTTGGCGGATGGTGACATAACGAGACGGAGAATGAGAAACATTAACAAACACGGATTTATTGAACACTTACGGGAACATATACTGGATGCGGGAAGACAGGCAGACACAGGAACAGACGACCACACGAATCAAAATACCGGACAACGAAGGACACAGACGAAAGGGTATAAATAGATAAAGGATTGATTACACTGATGACACAGACGGGATGAACACAGGTGGAACAGATGAACAATGACGGTGGCGGGAGAAGGACAAAAAGGAATCACATGACAATAACAAAAGATGACGCGGACGAACACTGACACATACTAATTATCTGTTCAATTGCCACTGTATGCGAAACATTTCATACATTCGAAATACTGTTGTAGGTCCCCATTGCAGATTTTTTTTTCCAATTTGAAAACACATTTAAATGAGAGCATGTGGTTAACCTGCTTCAAAATAAAGAAATGTTGCTTGTTGACAAGAGAGCAATTTTTTTATTATTATTTTTTTTTTTACTTAAATGCAAGTCAATCTAGTGTATTGCGATAATTTTTCAGTTCACAACACATTCACATTTCAGAAAGCCAAACAGTTTAAATGTATTAATAATGATAATAAGCTTAGATTGTGTTATGTAACTCTTTGCAGCTGGTCCAAGAAGTCCTGCGGACAAAACCTGGTGGAGACGGAATCATCAGGGAATATGAAAAAAAGCTAAACGTTTGACTGACAGCACCAGGAGAAAGATAATAAAAATTCTTACTGCAGATATGACTGAAATGTACAGGTAACTTGATGCCATCAGATCACTTTCATTCTCTAACAGAAAACAAGTGACAATTTTAGAAGATCTGGGCCCATATTCACAATACATCTTAAGACTAAAAATAGCTCTTAACTTGCTGATTTAGGACAAAATTTATTGTGGACGTATCAGTCCTTAGTTTAGGACTCCTAAATCTTTGCTCTAAGAGTATTTCACGAAGCGTGTTAGCACTAAACTAGTTCCTAAGTCTGTGAAACGTTAGAGGAGTCCTGATTTCTAAGTCATTAAGGCCAACTCACAACTATCCAAAAATGGCTAGCTGAACATACTTGTTTAATTAGAGACACTTAATCTGTATTTTTGTCATCTTTATTTGAATGTCTAAATGAACTTCTAATTTTTTATATTTCTTTTATGATATAATTTTAGTAAATAGTTTAAATTAAAAGTTTGTCTCAGCTGCTTTGTTAATAGGTTAAGCAAAAACTCTTAGCAAACTTTTACTAAGGACCAGAGAGAAGTCTTAAGCTAAGAGTATGGGCGTGGTTGACCTTGTAGCTAGGGGTGATGTCAGCACACTTACTATGTGCAACATGATTGATTGATAGGAAAGGAGAAGAGTCTCTCTCAGAGTTTTTTTTTTATAGATATAACGCAGAGTGCAATTTTGTGGCTCTGAAATATTAATAATAATATAATATATTAAATTATATAATTTAAAAAAAGAAAAAAAATTAGATGGTAATTTAGACAAATAAAGATTATAAAATACATTCTGTTTTCATTTCTATTCCTTGGTAAAGTGACTGTGTCACTTTAAATTTAGAACTAATACATTTTATTTATGATTCATCTGAAATCAGGAAGTTAGGTGCTTTTTTTACTCTTAAGATGTTTTGTAAATATGGGCCCAGATTGCTGTCAGCTTTTGTAAAAATACAAAGCACATTTAGGGTACCATAAATGGAATTTACAAAATTCCTTTTGACGAGAATTGTTTTTTCATAATTATTATTATGTAGACACAAACAGTCTGCTCAGTCATGCAAACTGAGCATGTTCATGACAGCCAAAAGTGCAAGCTTCCTGTCATTTAACAAAGTTTGGGTGGATTTAACAATCGTATTTTTAGTTTTTACCATTTCTGAAAAACAATGATAAAGGATTTGTATGTTGTATATGTACTTCAGCCTATATAAAATGTTTTTATTGTTTACACAATCTTAATCAGGAACATGACATCACAGATTACCACTGTTTTGTATGTTATTACATGTGACGGTGTTGGGCTCCAGACTGTCATAGATATGTTTAGGACAGTTTGACAGTTATTTTATGTTTTAAATAATATTTAGTTTTTTGCACAGATCAATTATTCTCTACTCATACGACTTTAAATTATTGTCATGAGCCATCAATTGGACTGGATCTGGAGGGAAATCATTGCTGTTGACTTATTTTACAAATCTTATAAGAATCAAGGACCACACATTTAGATAAACAACTGTAATGTTCTACTGAAGAAAAAGTCATGAGTGTAAATGACCAGCAATTTTTTCTTCATTTTTATTTTGACAGCACATCCCTACCCAAACATATTAGGTAAATGTATGACCAAGGAATCGTTGCCCTGTTTCCATATCTTCGTGATCCCTACACAAAGTATGGATACGCAGGTATTAGAATGGATACGTAAGGTTTTTTTTTTATATCTAGTTATGGGGACATTGGTCACCTTTGTATTAACATGCATTTGTTTCTCAAAGGAACATTATTATGACCCTCAAAGTGGACAAGGTTACGGCTTGGAAAATAAACAACAGAAGAACTGTGCAACATCCGAGAGCCGTAGATATTCCTCACAAATAAAACTTCAATGGCTGTGCATAGTTAATGAGTTAGTAATGACCGTTAAGACATACAATTATAATCTAAAATTAGATAAAAGGCTTTGCATATTCTTCTGTTAAAAGGCATTATTCAGACTGAAAAGTTATTTAAACATTTGTAGGATGTTTTGAGGGGTACATTATTAAAATAAAAAAGCCTGTAGCTATTAACCCATAATCATTAAGATGCCCATAATTTATATCTTTTGCCCCTTCATGTTTGTTGCAAATGACAATCTCTAATTGTTGGTGTTAACAGATGAGGGAAATTAAAATTTCATAATCTGTCAGTTTAACTCGATTTATATATAAAAAATATTTTCAAAAGTTTTTGTCTTTTGTGATGATTTTTACAGATTGAACTGGATTTTGTTTCTTTTTGGTGAGAAAACCTCTGCAAAGTTGTTGGAAAGGTGGCCAACTACATTGAAGCAGAAGGTCATTCAACAAAGCAAAAGTCTTCACTCATCCCAAGACCTCCAGGACCTGATGAATCTGCAGAAAATTATGTGACAGAGAGTGAAACAGCTGAAGCAGGTTAGGCTGTCAGGGTTTTATTTAATCTAATTTAAAAAGACCCGAAACCCCAACAGGCCGAGGTGCCGGAGCATAATCGACTAGTTCAAAGACCTGAAAAAATAAACCAGTCAATGAATAATCAAAAATGTCTATGCATGTGCACTGAAGAGGCACAGGACATCCTCCACGCATGGAAACAGGGAGAGCTCGAAGGGGAGGACTGTTTACTGCCATGCTTGGCCCCCGTTGCACATCGGAAAAAACACGGTATAAGGAGGGAGAGAGCGAGACATGGAGTGAGCACAGATAGGATTGGTATAACCCAACGCTCTCTGGATATGATGAAGTAGGGGCATAAACCCACTTTTCATCTCGGCTGGAGGGACCGGCTCGATTGTATCCTTCGCCAGGAAGATAACAATCTTCTGACGCAAGACAGGGGTGGCATAGCAATGAGCGCTTAAATACACACCTGTGAACTCGGGAGGACACCAGGGAATTGAAACGTATAGCCGTCTGACCGTCTGCGTAAGCTACTATGAAGGGCTGAGCAGCGCTAACCAGGACGACAGAGTCCGAATGAGCAGCACCACCGCAACGATCGCTGACGTACCCGCGGAGGGGCCACTGGCGAAAGAACATTCTCCTCCTCTCCAAGGCCCGTGGTCCGATTACCGGACTTAACGGCGACTGTGATGGGAGCGCCAACTTCCTGCGGGCAGGCTCGGCACGTTCACTAGCCAGTGGAACGGGCTGTGATGGCGGAGCATTTTGGAGCTGCGGGAAGAGCGCTCTCAGTAAGGAACAGCCAGCGCGATGTGGGCATGCCAAGAAAGCGTACTTTGTCGGTGCATCGCATATCTGCCAGGGTAAGCCAAGGGTGGTACTTCCAGGTGGCCGACTTGAAAGTTATGAGAGCATAGCCGACCACTGTGCGGTGCTTACGCATAAGCCTGGGGAAGAACTGCCCCTGTCCAGCACAGCCAGGTGGCCGTGGTGCAGGGCAGAAGCGGCATGGCCCGCATCGGTGTGGGCTCTGACCATGAGAGATACAGATAACCCACCCACCTTGGACAGGGGTCTCAGCTTACCCCTCCAGGTGGCGGCGCCCACCACCTGAGGAATAGCTTTGTACCCACTGGCCGCCTCGCCATCAGGGGAGATGAAGGCGGAAGCGCACAAGGACAAAGAAAAACGCCCTCTATGCCAGCGTGTGCTTGCTGTGCGCCCCTGGAAAGAAGGGGACGGGGGATGGAATATTTATCTTACATCAGCCCGCACGTCACACTCTCTAGACGGTCCGGCAGTGAGACTGGGGGACAAGCCATCTTCAGCCACACTGCCGAAGCAGCCCAGGAAGCGCAGCCATCATGTCTGATTCGAGAGCCATCACCATGCATTGCACCCCGTAGCATTGAAGCAAGCCCGGTCTGTCATCTGAGCATGACAGTTCGCCCTCCAAAGTCGCGATGTACGTCTGATCTCCAGTGTCATCAAGCGGAGGCGCGGGCATCCCGGGGGATGAACCGCACAACCACTCGAAGCTTGGATAGGGTGCGCTGTGGAGGAGTGGGGGGTCCACGGGCCTGGAGGCGACGGATAAAAACCCACTGTGATTCTCAGATCTGCTCGCGTGCTAACCGCTTTCATGGGAAGCAATGGAGGGTGGCTTGGAAGCTGCGATCTTAGCTGTGCAACAGCCATGCCCTCACAGTGAGAGCATGAGCTGTCTGCAAGCACCGCATTGACATGCTGGACCCCCAGACCTGTGATGCGATACCTGTGCCCATCATCCGGAGATAGGAACCACCGCATCCAGAAACGCAAAGTCAGAACAGCGTCTTGAAAAGACGTGTTGACTGACTGTGTTGCTCACTTGGGGAATCTGCTCTTTTAATGGAAACTGCTCTTTTGTGCACACCAGCGAAATGCCCAGGGGACGGGAAAGCCCAGATTGACCGCCGCTGCCGCGTCATTTTCCGCACTGGTGAGTAAACTAGTTTTAGTTTTGACATCAGGTTGGCAGATAGAGTGTCTTCAGTCTCGTGAGAGGCTCTGAAGCTAAATTCTAGATGCTTGCCCCTCAGCAGGCACTGATATAGGCGCTAATGACTAATCAGTATTACCTGTGGAGCTGAGCTCTGCCAATTCATTTGGCATTCATTGGCCCGATTTCTTACTCTTCAGAGTGATTGGTCGTCTGGCGTACTCCCATATGTCTGGTTCCAGACACACGTTGGAGTTCCCATGATGGGAAACCATTGAGAGACAAACCAAATACAATAATGATTAAGTTTTGACTACAAGTCAAACTATAAAGACTGCCAACTGAATGTTTGCTGCTGTTTACAAGTTTTTTTGTAGAAATCTGTAGTCAGTCTGTATTGTCTTAATAATTTTGCACATCACAATGCCAGTGCAGGCTTGCTACTTAATGTTTAACAATTATGTGGTTGGTTTAGTGAACAATGCTCAAAACTGACCAAAGCCTTGTTTTGTTAAAGCCTTTAAAACTGCTTCGAAATGAAGTAACAGAGAAGAAAGTTTTCTTTCATCATTCATCTAATTTTTCATCTTCTCTGAAGCAGCTCTCTCTCTCTCTTTTGTTTGATCTGATCCCAAATCCTTTGATGTGCTGTGCCATATCATTTATAAAAATGAAGTGTAAACACAATTTTTGAAGACGCATTCTCAAGTTTACACAAACACACACACATTTATATTAGCTATCAAAAGCTGCCCATTAGACAGATGCCAGCTGTTCTACAGAGCAGCCCTTCACATACACACACACAAAGATGGAAGATAAGTTTTCCCTCTTTTACTGATACAAATCCCTCACTGTCTGTTAAACACTGAAACACGTTTCTTTTCCAAACCGTTTGCCCACTGACACCAAAAATCACTTTATTTCCTCATTCTCTTTCTTTCGTTTTTCTTTCTCTATCTTTCCTCTTGTTCATTGTTAAAACAGATGTTAGTCTGGCTCTTCCATTAGTAGGAGCTGCTCTATGCGTTGTGTTTGTGTGTGTGTGTCTGTGTGTGTGTGTGAATGAGGAAACTAAAATGACTGAGCATTTAATATTGAACATGTGGGACAGCATTGAACTCTGGGTAATGGAATGTTGGTGCCACAGATTCCAGTTTCAGGTGACAAAGTTAAACATTAACAGGTCTGTGTAAAAAGCTATGAGATCAGGGGCTTTGTACTTTACAGTGGTATTAATTCCAAAAATAATGCACATAAAATATAATATAAGCATAAATAATGCACATACAAAGTACACAGATAATAAACAATGCAAAAACACTTAAAATTAATCAATATGCCATTAAACATTGTTATATGACATTAATACATTGTACATAATACATAATTTTAGAGACGCACAATATATTGGTGGCTTTTATATGCTTATTTTAAATGTAAACAGTTAAGACTTAAAAATAAAAACATCCATTTTATTTGTTTGTCTTTTACTTTTGAATCAGCCTTAGAAAAAAATTAATAATATCATCAAGATCTATATTTATCGGCCTATGTATTGGTTATTAGCTGTCAAATATAAAAAGTCATCAGTTATTAGTATCAGTCAATGCTCCATACTGGAGCAATAAAATACAATATTTTACACAATGGCGGTATTGGGCCTCCAAAAGATGCCAAGTAACTCAAGCAAATCAAATTTGTCACAGCATTTTTACAAACTTATTAAAAAAAAAAAAAATAAGGGAAAACTGTCTTCATTTAGGCTACATTAACGAAACATAAATGTACTAAAAACTGAAAGTCTTTTGTATTTTAAAAGTTTCACATACAGACGACAATGTTATCAAACCAACCCGTTTAAGATTTGTGGAAACTATCAAAAATGCTGTAATTCTTCCACAGAGCTGAAATTATCAGTGAAGGTTTTTAAAATCACCTTGACGTCTGTATCTTATAAGCTTATAAAGCAATACTAAATATGATTTTGGTTTTGTGTGATTTAAAAACAATTCACACACTAACTATCCTTCAGCTTAGTTTATGATTTATAAGGGGTCACCACAGCAGAATGACCACTAATTACTCTGGCATATGTTTTATGCTGCCCCTTCCAACTGCAACCCAGCACTGGGAAAAATAAATAAATAAAAATTGTTATATAAATACATTAACAATTATATTTATACAAAAGGTAATACTTGTGAGTTGAAAAATCTAAATGTAGTTCATACTGAATGATTACAAAGTTGCACACTCAAAATCATATTTTAATAAAACTTTAAGCAACTGCACATTGCAGAATTCAGGACACATCAGCATACGGCACCATCAGGATATTAAATTTCCATGAATGCCATGTGGCTAAAGAATTGGTAAGGCCTCAAGAAACTGCTCACACACACACGGCCAAATATCTACAGTGTGCTTGTGTGTGCATGACAATGTTATTTTGTGGTTTGAACTTGAAGTGAATGGCACAGAGCTCTTGAGGAGTTTCTTGGCCTCTATTTTTACCCTCCCTTTCTGGGTCTCTCAAAAACTGCTCATTTCTGAGGATCAGAGAATGGAACAACACTTACACACTGACACACATTTTCTGTGGCAACCAGCGGTGGTTACGGCTAATGAGGTGTGCAAGGACCAAGTGGCCACACAGACGAAAACAAAGAGCTCCATCTGAACTGTCCTTGGCCACACACGCTCATGTTGTGTCTCCAGAAGTTTAACACAAAGGGACAGACTGAGTCACTGGAGTGAAAGAGCCACTGAAAGAATAAGAGAAGAAGAAAAGAAGTGTTGAGAGACTCTGGGGGAGTTTGCAATGATGGATTGTCCGGTTAACCTGCCTTTGAACTGCACCACTCTGAATCAGATTCATTTGATTCACAATTAAACCTGCACTATATTCTGATTCACCCTGAAGGCAAACAAAGCTAGATTCAGCAGCATGGTACAAGATGTCAACATTAAAAAAAGACTCGCTGTGCCTTCAATACAATCCTATAAATGTGTAGGCCAAACAATCCCATGAATAAAATAACTGAAGACAAGTCTGCACTCTCTTTACTAAAAAAAATTATATGGTCACATTCTGACCATTGTCAGTGCCAAGCTAACAGTCAAGTTCTTTACCATGACTATAATATAATATAATGTAATATAATACAATATTTAAAAGTTTTATTTACAGTAGATACTCGCTACATACCAGTATTTACTTTACTATACCATAGTAAAAAAAACAAAAAACTAGTATGCTAGTCTTCTAACAATGAACATGTCAACTAGCTTATCCTTAAATGTTTTTGAGTTAAAGGGGTGGTCCAGAGTGTATTTTTAAGGCTTGGTTGTGTTTGTGGGCTGCAAAGCAATGTGTGCTCATGCTTCATTTGTAAAAAATCATGATATTTTTTAATATATCTTACTTTAATTATATACAGCTACTCAGCTAACATGAAAATCATATTTCATTGTTCCTCTGAAGGCACGATCTCAAGAGGCTCTGATTGGTCAGTTAACATAATGTGCTGTGATTCGTGGATCGGCTCCACGTCACCAGGAAGTGTCATACTTCTACTAGCAAGCGCTTTGCCTCTGCTGTGTAAATAGTATCAGTCAGTGTAACTGTTAGCAGTTTCAGCCAGAATCAGACAGAAAATGAAGAGGACGCAGCTAAATGCCTTTTCTCTAAAATAAAATCTGACAATATATCTTTCATATATATTTGGGTTATAAGCATGTGTAAGCAATATGAAACGTTATACATTTTTTTTGTGAGTTAGTTATTTGAGATGTGGAATGCAGGAAAAAGCGGCCGCATAGAGAGACACTGCAGCGCTGGTGAAGATTGTGGTGTTTAAAGCGGTTTGATGGATAAATATGAATTTGTAGCCAAATTGTTAACAATGCCAAACAGCATCTCCCATTGTTTACATATTTGTTTATATCCTTGCTACAACATACCGTTACATAGACATTATGCATGTAATAGATCAATTTTAACAAATAACAATACTTACAGATTGTGGCTCACAATCCCAACAGTTGGAACTGTTCCTTCTTTAAGGAGTTTTTAGCTGAATCCAGCACTGAACTGGGAGAAATTCTGGAAGCTGTCCTTTGTCAAATGCTAGACCTATATCTTTTTTTGTAATTCTCTGGAACATAATTAAAATTAAACTGTAAGCACTTCTCTCTTTGTGTCATGCCCTTTGGAAGCCCAAATACAGAAACAGAAGAAGCAAATAGCAGCATTTGGACGGGATTTTAGCTTTCTCTGCTATAATGTTACAGCACTTCTGGTCACGCCTCTTTGCTGCACATGGTGTATGCACGTAACCTGAAGGGTTTATGATGTCATTAACCTGGGTGTACTTTTTTGTAGTCCCCAATGTTTGTTCGCTGCAGCCTTTGCTAAACTAACTCTGTAAAATGCCAATGTCTCCCTTTGCATTGAGCTTTGAGCGTATTACATTCAGAGATGTTGTTTATGTTCACACAGCTACATTACACATCAACTAAAGTTTAAAATATGATATTGTAGTGGACAACGCCTTTAAAAATAAATTCAACACTTATTTACAAATAAGGGTGAAGCTTTATCAAATCTTATAAACCTATTACTTTCCTCTTGATTTAATTTTTTATACAGTAGCCATGGGCTTCCATGTAAATATGTTAATCATTCAGTCACACATAGATAGTAATATAGATCAGTACAATGGTATTATCATCCATACCATTAGTGTATAGCACACATAAACCTACAATCCTGTCAGTCACATACCATGTTTTTTTTGTCTCACCCTCTGTTACTTGTTCTTGTCTAACATTACCTGGCTGAGCGGTGAACCAGAGAAAACACACAATGTGCCAAATTAGTAGAGACACACCACACACACACACACTCATACCCAGCGCTCAGCACCACAACACACCTGTCAACAACAGAGAGAAAGACTGAGAAACAGAGATGGAAAATATCCTTCAAGTTACATGGCCCTGAACGGACTCAACGGCCCATTCCTAATCTCTGAGAGTATGTGTACATATTTTGGTGTATGCGGAAAGAATAGTATTTGTGCGGGCATCTGCTTAACCGTGTGCTCAACAGGGAGAGAGGAAATTAAAATGGGGTTAGTGATTAATTGTGAGTTCATAGCATGTAACAGAGCACAGTGGGCATGGGATTGGTTGAAGATAACTTGGCAGATGTCCCTACAGAAGGAGGCAGAAAGCAATAAGGAGTATGAAAGAGAGAGTGAATAGGGAGGACACACTATAAATGATTAATGTTCAGAAAAATATAGCATATCTTATAAAATGTAGGAAAATATCTGATCCAAAATAAGAAAATGGGTTTTAATAAACCATTATGCAAGTTATAAGTACAATTGGGAAACTATTTTTACTTATTCATGTTTTAAATAAATGCCAGAACATGGAATAACCATAGTACAAGTTACATATTACAAAAAAGATGTAATGTTATGAAATGTAAACAATACTGTTAAATTAGTAAGAAGACTATTCAGCTCTATATAATTAATGTGTCAAAACCCATCTAAACCTTAATGATGTACTTCTATGCAGCAAATTAGAACATATTTTAAAGAATAAACAATCAGTTTCCGTGGCCACTGATTACCAGTGTGTGTGTGTGTGTGTGGTTTTGACAACTAATTTTATGTACAATTTAAAAAGAACCTGTACTCAAACAAACAAGTTTATCTTAACGCTACATTTTCTATACATTTTAATTTACAGTACAAAAAATAAAGATACCTAGATACCTAGATTTGTATACAAAGTTAGGAACAAAAGTCAGATTTTACAATGCATCTATGAATCAAAATATTGAGTAGATTTGTACAGAAGTCACTTCATGCACACCTGACCCTGGTTCCCATCTGTCCTCATCATGAAACATGCTGAGGAAAACATGTCACCAATAAACCATCCTCAGGGGAAAAAAATACTGATAAAATGAGCACTCAGAGGGGAGGAAAGATTGATGGGAACATTTGCGTCACATGTGGATGTGCAATATATTAGCACATATATCAGCATAAACCTCATCTCACTGTGTTCACCTGGACAGGTGTGGGCTTGTTCTGAAGGACAAGCGCTGGAAATGATGTTTACATGGTCTCACATAACAGAAAAGTGTCCTTTAGTGTACAGTCATTTCCATGAGATCATTCAAACAATATGTCACTACAACAACAGATTTAATTAAGTATTTAGCATAATAACCAATCTGGGTTTTACAATGAACAGCTCTTAAAATATTCCATTTTATACCCACAAACAGGAATAATTCAATGTATCCTTGGTTTTGAGTGAATTTCTTTTGAACAGTACTTCAGACAGCAAAAGAAATAAAGGACACACAACTGTAAACATGTAATTAAGTGGTAATCTTAACGGGTAAACACATTCTCAAACTTTTACATACATTCATTCCTTTCCACCTCACTCTTAAATTTTCTCTCTATTATTCTGCCTCTCCATTCCTAATCTATGACTCAGTGGTATCAGTGCAAGAAGAGGAATAAGATAGAAAGAGGGCAGAGAGAGAAGGAAGACGAGGACAGAATGCACCCTCAGGGTGCCATGTTGTTTGGGCCTGCCTCCCCAACTCACACACTTATATACAAGAGCCTAAGTGTACAATTAACTCTTTTTCTGGTGTTTATACAGAGAAATCTACTGTAAGCAGTCAGGAGGATTACTGTACAGTGAATCCAGAAAGTATTCATAGCGCTTCTCTTTTTTTATGTTACAACCTTATTCCAAAATGCATTAAATTAATTTATTTCCTGAAAATTCACACACTATAGCCCATAATGACAATGTGAAAAAATATTTTTTTAAATTGTTGCAAATTTATTAAAAATAAAAAAAATGGAAAAATCACATGTACGTAAGTATTTACAGCCTTTGCCGTGAAGCTCTAAATTGAGCTCAGGTACATTCTGTTTCCACTGATCATTCTTGAGATGTTTCAGCAGCTTAATTGGAGTTCACCAGTGGTAAATTTAGTTGATTGGACATGATTTGAAAAGGCATTCACCGGTCTATATAAGGTCCCAGGGTTGACAGTGCATGTCAAAGCACAAAGCATGAAGACAAAGGAATTGTCTGTAGACCTCCGAGACAGGATTGTCTTGAGGCACAAGACTGGGGAAGGTTACAGAAAAATTTCTGCTGCTCTGAAATTTCCAATAAGCAGAGTGGCCTCCATCATCCGTAAGTGGAAGATGTTTGGAACCACCAGGAGTCTTCCTAGAGCTGGCCGGCCATCTAAGCTGAGTGATCAGGGGAGAAGGGCCTTAGTCAGGGAGGTGATCAATAACTCAATAGTCACTCTGTCTGAGCTCCAGCATTCTTCTGTGGCGAGAGGAGAACCTTACAGAAGGACAACCATCTGCAACAATCCACCAATCAGGCCTGTATGGTAGAGTGGCCAGACAGAAGCCACTCCCTGCCTGGACTTTGCCAAAGGGCATCTGAAGGACTCTCAGACCATAAGAAACAAAATTCTCTGGTTTCTTTGGAGTGAATGCCAGGCGTTACGTTTGGAGAAAACCAGGCACCGCTCATCACCAGGCTAATACCATCCCTACAGTGAAGCATCGTGGTGGCAGCATCATGCTGTGGGGATGTTTTTCAGCAGCAGGAACTGGAAGACTAGTCAGGGTAGAGGGAAAGATGAATGCAGCAATGTACAGAGACATCCTGAATGAAAACCTGCTTCAGAGTGCTCTTGACCTCGGACTAGGACGATGGTTCATCTTCCAGCAGGACAATGACCCAAAGCACACTGCCAAAATATCAATGCAGTGGCTTCACAACAACGCGGCAAATGTCCTTGAGTGGCCCAGCCAGAGCCCAGACCTAAATCCTATTTAACATCTCTGAAGAGATCTGAAAATGGCTGTACACCATCGCTTCCCATCCAACCTGATAGAGAAATGGGCAAAAATTCCCAAAGACAGGTGTGCCAAGCTTGTGGCATCATATTTAAAAAGACTTGAGGCTGCAATTGCTGCCAAAGGTGCATCAACAAAGTATTGAGCAAAGGCTGTGAATACTTATGTACATGTGAATTTTCAGTTTTTTTTATTTTTGATAAATTTGCAACAATTAAAAAAATAAATCACATTGTCATTATGGGGTTTTGTGTGTAGAATTTTGAGGAAATAAATGAATTTAATAAATTTTGTAATAAGGCTGTAACATAAAAAAATTGGGAAAACGTGAAGCGCTATGAATACTTTCCGGATGCACTGTATATCTGAACACTAATAAGTAATGCATTTGACACGCTCCTGTTCCCTCATGTGACAAAGAGGAGAAAGAGAGAAAGATAAAGACAGCTGTTCTGTTATCCTCATGATCTCATTACACAACGGCAGAAGAGAGGAGTGAGATATTCCTTTTTATGGTGTTTTAATCACTCCCCTTTGTCTATGTCCGGCGAATTTCCTGATTTGTGATTTTTAGGGTGAAGGTCTGTGTGCAAGTGCATGTAAGGACCTTTTCTGATATTTTGATTAATATTGTGAAATGCAATTGCACAATTTACATATTCATGCAAAACACAATGCAGAACAATACAGAGCAGCAGCTTTCATTTCTTCAGTCCCATAACATGTCCCATAATGTGTAAACATTACATCAATAGGTGGTGGGGTTTCAACTACCTCTGGAAGATGTTTAAGCCCCCATTTACAGCACATCTGTATTTGTTGTCTGCTTCAGATCAAATTGACAAAAAACCTCCTATTTCCAGGTGTAAACAAGGCCAAAGGCTACAAATGAAATGAAATACAGAAAAAAAGAAACAGTATGACAAAGCACTAAGTCACAGCATCCATAAAACAGGCTGCAGTCTTCCCTACTCCCTAATCTGTTGTATGGTTTACCCTCCACATTGAAAGCTTTCAAAGGCAATGTATAGGGGACCTAGAAACCGTTCCTTCTGCTACATCTGCATCAAAAATTAAACATGCACAAAGGATAATAGGAGGGAACACTTCAAAGACATTCATTCCAAAGGACCCTTTAAATTGGTCAGTTTTTGTTTGAAATGACCTTTCATTCTGGCAGCCATGAATGTTCTCACTCTAAAGAGCCCTTAGAAAAATGGATTTAGCCTGTTATGAATGCGGCAACAGTACGCAAAAAGTTCTTAGATGTGTCACTTTAATTGGGCACATGACAACATGACAGATAAAGTGCGTCTGCATTACATTTATACAGCACACGCTTACTACACAGAATTTCCTTTTTTTAATGGATGTAAAAATTATCTATTCAAACAAATTTGTTCCATCTCAATTATCTCCCATCCTTAATGAAGGAAATCCCACAAATCATAGCAGTGAAAGTCATAAATGCAAGATGACAAACAAGGCAACAAATGACTTAAAAAGTAAATTAAAACTAATATAACTCAGTTAGGTGCAAAAATATATTATAAAACATATTATTTTACCCAGTATTTCTGTCCTATGCATTTATTTGACTATAAGAGCATTAGCTTACATATGTTAAAGGTATGGTTCCTCCAAATATGAAAATTCTGTCATTATGTACTCACCTTAAAGCGGTTCCAAACCTTTATAACCAATAAACCTACTTTCTTCTGTCAAACACAAAATCAATTACTTTTAAGAATTTTAGGGAAAAAAGGTAGTCATTGTTGAACGGAGTTCTAGCAGTTTCTCACATTCTTCAAAAAACTGCGTTCTGCATTCAACAGAAGAAAAAAAGACAACTCAAAGGTTTGGATCCACTTGAGGGTGAGTAAATGGTTAATAAGTGGGTGAACTATACCTTTCACTTTAAACTCTATTGAGGTTTATCTATTGCGTTTCATTTGTGTGACATGCAGAGATGCTACATGTTCCAGATCAATCACTTTTGAAGCTCCATGACAGATAAAATATCAACTTAAGAGGGTCAGCTCTTTTTGGAGAAAGTCCAAAAAAAGCAGATCACTGGGTTCTGAAACAGAGTCAGAGTGTTACATTAGAAGGTTACATTACCCAAATAACAGAGAAAAAAGGGGTGGTGTTAACATCAGCTGATCCAATAAGAGAAAGCGAGCAAGGTTTATTTCTCATAATGGGATAATCGGCTTGTTTCGAACTGTATTAGAGCATTAAGATGTATTAAATGTCTGGTGGTTTAGCCTTTGTTGGACAAATGTAGCAGTTTATGCTGGCAGGTCTAAAGAGATTATCCTCAAGAATATTTCTGCATTTCCCAACCATATTGTAGGTTAACAGTCACATTATGACAATTACAATGCAAATGGAAATTTGACGCTGTGGTGCACAACAGTGTGTTGCTAAGGTGTGTCGAGTGGTTGTTATTAAGTTGCTAGGGTGTTAGTTATTTCCAAAAGTTTATGTGATATTTTGGTTTCTTTCTGTTTCCATTTCTTCCTCTCTCTATGTCACTTTTAAGACAGAAGGGCCCATTAAATTCATTTCTACATTCACCCTGACATTATAGTTTACTCATAACTCATATGATTCACCCTTGGCATGTACCATGCGCACGCGTATCCAAGTGTGTGCTCGCGTAGTGGGTGTGTTGAAGGCTGTGTTCAGTCTTGTCCTTCTCTGTGTTTGCACTCACTGGTCCGATGACAAATGCAAATGCCAAAGTCTGTGTGTGCATGTGTTTATGTTGCTTCTTGATGTATTTGTTTGTATGTATACTCAGGTATGTGTGTGAATCTAAAGGTGGTCTTTGTCAGCAAGGTTCACACCTGTTGTGTGAACACCTGAAGGCTTTGCTAATAGCTGCTCTGTCTGCATTATGTTCAGTACCTGTTGCATATCCTGCAAACAATATTTTCTATGTGTTTGTGTGTGGTGTTACTCCATTTCCCCTTGGTGTCATCATGAGGCTACATCTAAATTCTATAAATAGTGAACAGAAAAAGCAAAGGAGAGGTGGAGCTTGTAAAATTGACCATGATCTGCTCACTTGACCAGATTCTTCCTGGAACAGTCTTAAAATAAATTGTGTTTGTGTGTTAAGTGACATCTGTTTGATGTAGATTTCCTTTTTTCTTAAAGTGATAATCCACTCCAAAATTAAAATGCTGTCATAATTTAAATCACCAAGAGTACCACAGAAATGCCAAATAGTAAAGCAAAATATAGGTTTGCTGTGCTGTAAATCGTAAAAAAGTAAAGAAAAGAAAATGATTATCACAAAGATTTGATCACTACAGTGTATTCCAAGTCTTATGAAGCAATGTGACAGCTCAGTGTGAGAAAAAAAATATTTTTTAAGCCAAAGTGTGTTTAATATCTGCACCAAAAAGAAATTCCAAAAGTAAAAAAATGTACACAAAAATGTGTGTATTTTTACAAAAAAGAAATCATCCTGATCAAACAAACAAATTCAAAATTACACCATTGGTTAAGCCAGAGTTACTCAAACAGAGCATTGTTCTGATATACAGAAAAGATGCAGAAAGCATCACTGAACATACTTTATGCATCACAATAAAACTTGAAGCAGATAAGCTACAGCTGCTGAAGAGCACACAACTGTCACAATTGTCTGCTGACAGCGAAAAACTTGCATACTCCTATGAGTCTCAATTTCAGATTGATTACTCATATTACGGGGTCAGAATTTTGCATAAACAACATGAAAACATTGGTCCATCCTGCCTTTTATCAACAGGTCAGGATGCTAGTGGTGTAATGGTGTGGGTATTTTCGGCCCCTTTGTACCTTCTGAGCTGACCAAACTGAGTATTTTTGTCGACAATTTCTATACTTTAATGACTACAATAGACTAATCTTCAAGCTGGACAACACACTAAATCACAAAACTCAATTTATCTCAAACTGGTTTATTAAACATGACAATGACTTCACTACACTGTAGTTGTGCTTGTCTGAATATTAGCATGACAAACGAGAAAATATATTAAGTGAAATTAATTACATATTTGAGTAGGTCTGAAAAGAAGCAAACTCAGAAGAGGGAGTGAAAGTGATGAGTACAAGTGGGTCAGAGTCTTGGTTTTCTTTCAGTCCAAGACAGTGGCCTCTAAGCTGTAATGAGTATGTGGAACAATATACGCAAGTGTGTGATAGAGAGAGTAAGAGAGCCAGCGTGGCGCATTACACTTGCAGGTAGACATGTGCACGTGCATCTGAGGCCCAGAGGACCTGCAGTACCTCTCTGAGATACAAATCACTGCGCCTGTGTATGTGTGTGTGCGTGTGTGTGTATACTCAACAGATCAGATACATTTAAATGGACAATCTTTTTCCACTTACACACAAAGCCAGGGTTTAGTGATTTTTTCCTCAAAGAAATTTGCAACAAACAACCACAAATTCTGTCATTTTAGTTTGCATGTTTAGTTTGGATGAACTAAGAATCTACCTGACAGATTATACACTCAAAAAACTTTTGACTTTTGCTGCTTGTTCAAACTACTTATATAAAATGAGTTGAAACAACACAATTTTTAAGGTTTTTGGGGGACAACTTAATTGTTTTGTTCAATCCACTTAAATTTGTAAAAACAATTAAGTTAACTTAATCGATTTGTGGGCAGCACGGTGGCGCAGTGGGTAGCACAATCGCCTCATAGCAAGAAGGTTGCTGGTTCGAGCCCCCAGCTGGGTCAGTTGGCATTTCTGTGTGGAGTTTGCATGTTCTCCCCGCGTTCGCGTGGGTTTCCTCTGGGTGCTCCGGTTTCCTCCACAATTCCAAAGACATGCGGTACAGGTGAATTGGGTAAGCTAAATTGTCCATAGTGTATGTGTGTGAATGAGTGTGTATGGGTGTTTCCCAGTGATGGGTTGCAGCTGGAAGGGCATCCGCTGCGTAAAACATATGCTGGATAAATTGGCGGTTCATTCCGCTGTGGCGACCCCAGATTAATAAAGGGACTAAGCCGAAATGAAAATGAATGAATGAATGAATAATCGATTTGTGTTGGGACAACATGAAAAAATTGTGCATCATATATATCACACATTTTTTACAGTGTGATATATATGATTTGCAATACACCAATTAAACATTAAGCACTATTTCTGTCTTATTAACAGCAATTAACAAAGAGTAAATAATACTTAAATAAGATTTTTAATAAAACTAAGTAAATATATTTCTATATTCTGACTGCACTGATATCCACAAATACAAGCATACTTCTGACTCTCTGTGCAAAGGCCAAAAGAAATTGCTTGAGAAATCAGGAAGGCTTTTCATACTTAAACAAGTTTTAAAAATACCTTTTGAGTTGTGTATCCTCATCAGTATTGCATGTTAGTATCGCAAGTTACGTAATAATATTAATTTTCAAAGTAACAAGTAAAGTAATGCATTACTTCAACTAATAATATTTGAGTTACTTTTTTTTTTTAAATGCGAGTTACTTTATATTTTAATTAATTAGCACAAGATAACATTTTCCTAAATTATAATTATGTTTTTTTAAGTAAATGAAAGTGTAGGTTATACAGTGTGTTGTTAATTGCAGTAATTGCATTACTTACCATGAAAATTAACACAAATAGTTACTTTTTGGGGGAGTAACTCAATATTGTAATGCATTACTTTCAAAAGTAACTTTCCCCAACACTGATCCTTATTTACTGCCAACTGCTATCAAGTTTTTTTCTGAATGGACTTTTTGGACAGCAACGGAAGAATGAAACGGTATCTTCTTCACTCCAACTGACACAATTTCTCTATTAATTTGTACCTTTTATTGTTTCTTGCAATCTTGACAGCTCTGAGTTAACCACACCTTGAGCAATCTAATGACCAACACGTTTTGACCTGCACACTGCGTATATGTGAGCACATGCTTCACACAAACACACACACTAGCGTCAGTCAAGGCATTTTAGGTCATTGTTTTAGAAAACTGTGTAAAACATTCAATGATGGGGACTTTTTGGATGATTTTCTTCTATATCATATAACATGATAATATACTTACATATAATGCATATATAACTAACATAGGCATATTTCTTAATGTCACAGGAAGTGGAGAAAAGTGTGTGTGTGTGTGTGTGTGTGTGTGTGTGTGTGTG
>CAIGQW010054459.1:1421476-1450920 GCA_903798125.1 Danio choprae
GATCTATCTCTTTAACAATAATTGGATTATAAAAGACACACTGGAATATAATAAACAGCTTGTGTAGTTTTATATTGATTTCTGGATTTTGTATACTCTGAAGTTATACAATGGTACAGTACTCATTCATTCACCCTGACCTCCATGTCTTTATAATCATGATATATATTTCATGTAAATATGAGGGGTTTTTTTTTTAGTCGTAAGCAGCCTCAGAGCGTGACAGGCCATTTTAGCCCCTCACTTAGTTTCCATTTTTGTAGCACTGCCTCACCCACTGGAAATCTTTTTGGTCTGAAATATCAAAACTGTATATTAAAGGAAATTACTCAGGAAATTACTCACTGCAGTGCATCTTGCTGACACATGACAACAGTAGCCGGCTGGAGATGAATAATGGGACCTTCGTCTTTACTTCAATTGGTAGTGGCAAATGTGGAGTGACTTAATGCAGCATGAAGTTCGACTTTCAATGCCAAACTTGCTGCTGTCACTCACGTAGCTGAAAGCCAAAAAGAGAGCCAGCTCTCAATAACACTGAAAGAGTCTGAGTGATTCACAGTGTGAACAGTGATAAGCAGTGTAAATGATCTTTTCAGGTCACCTTTTATGCACACACAAAACTCTGGTATTTCAGCTTTTTCAGGCTGTTTTAAAATCTAAACATTTACCTTAACAGCTTTGAATACATAACAGATCTTCACATAGAAAATTATAGTCTTTCTCTGCTAGTGAAAGTTGATCCTTAGTAACAGTGCAAATCAGATAATAACTGCTTCTGCTACATTTAGAGAGATAGAGGTGGTAAGCTGTAGTGAAAATAACAGAATTAGATCTTTTTTTCTCTCTCTCTCTACACATTTCCTCTGCAAAAACCCAATGAAACTAGAAAAAAAGAATATATGTTTATGCCTAGATTTTCAGTCTAAAAATTCTTTCAAACACAAAGTATGTATATTGTTACCAGTTAGGCCTCGGCAAGTGTACAGCATCTTCCTGGATGACGCAACGGCAGCCATATTGTGCCAGACCGGGCACAGCCCTGCTTAGTTTCAGTGGGCGACCATGCGAGAGTTGCAAAAAGCTAGCTGCCACCATAACATAATCATTTGTTTTGTCAATAAAGTTTACATTTGATGACATTTTATTTGTTACAATGAATTCAAAATTTGATTAGTTGCTTGATATGGATTAAAATCATTGACCATAACTGCAATGTTGTCCTCTTTACTACTGGTTATAAAACAAAATGAATGTAATGTGTAATTGCTCACTTAGCATTGTAACAAAAAAATTATATCAATAAAACAAGTTGTAACGTTACAGTTACCACAGGTAAGCAATTTAATGTCCATGAACTCTGAATGAATGTCCAGTCTGCTAGTAAAATAACTGCAGAGAGGGGCATTTTGCTATGTACTGTATATAAACAATTACATATCCATTATATTTCATAATGAATTCATCATTATATATAAATGTTGTCTCTTGTCTGCATTATGTTGTCTGTTGCCTTTATTGTTTAATGCATGTTTTTCAATGCAAAATTATCATGAAAGTTTTTATTGCAGCTGGTTTTATTTATGCATTTGTCCAGTGTTGGGGAAAGGTACTTTTGTAAGTAATGTATTATATTGTGTTACTCCCCCCAAAAATAACTAGTTGCATTACTTTTTATGGAAAGTAATATGTTATGTTACTTTTGAGTTACTTTTCCTTAACTTTGCTGAGGCTTGACCTCTTTCAGAACGTACAGGTTTTTTTTCCTTTTTTTTGAGAGGAGCTCTGCAATTAACAATGCTTTGTATAATGCACTTGTATTTTCTCATTGAGTGTGTGACTCAACGTGACTACGTTATTTTAATTCAGCAATTTATTTTTTTTAAAGCTAAATAATAAACTAAAAAGTAACTCTTTTTGGTATTTTTTTAAAAAAGTCACTCAATTATTCATTCATTCATTCATTTTCTTTTCGGTTTAGTCGCTTTATTCATCTGGGGTCGCCACAGCGGAATGAACCGCCAACTTATCCAGCATATGTTTTACGCAGCAGATGCCCTTCCAGCTGCAACCCATCACTGGGAAACATCCATACACACTCATTTACACACATACACTACAGACAATTTAGCTTACCCAATTCACCTATACCACATGTTTTTGGACTTGTGGAGGAAACCAGAGCACCCGGAGGAAACCCACACCAACACGGGGAGAACATGCAAACTCCACACAGAAATGCCAACTGACCCCAACACTGTGTTTGTCATGTTCTAACAATGTTCAGACTGCTTTAAAACTACAATTAAAAGAATAGTTCACCCAAAACTCTGGTTGATCACTCATTATTTCAGAAGACCATTAAGGTAGATTTTTTTTTTGCTTAAATTATTTGCTCGGTGATTCATAAAATTCAAAACAACAGCTACCAGAAACGTATACTGTATAAAATGATTAAATGTGGCTCATGACAATATATTTAAATTGTATGAAGCAAAATGATCAGTGAAAGAAACTTAACATTATAGTTTGTTCTTTAAATGTTCACCTACATCTTAGATTACTTGCATCTTACGTCGAATGCTTATTCATTTTTGGGTGGTCTATGTCTTTTACGGTTTACAAAAAAATATTCCTTTAACTTAAAAGAAGTAAACAGAAAAAAGTTTAGGAATGTCTTTCACATTGAGTTCAGTTTGTGCACCTTTATCCCCTTCCAGCAGCCAAAGCAGAAACAAAGGCAGATGGCGCATAGCAAATCACCAAATGTGCCTTCACAATGTGGACACACCAACAGCCTACATTCACACCCACCTACACAAATACCAAGAGCAGCAGACACTGACAAACTCTATACAGCGTGAGGGTGATTTCAGGTGATCTGTGGACTGCTCCTCGGGTCGATAGGATACAAAAGTAATCTTACAAAACACTAAAAATATGTGATTTAAAAAAATGGTGTGAGCAGTCCTTCCTGAATCAGTCTGTATTCAAAACAAACACAAAGCACTCAGAGCTGTTGTCAGTGAAATACTGAAATCCCACCCATCCTGCCACCTGTTACTCAGTCATCTCGCACTTTATTACGGGTTGTAAGTAACTATGGCGACTGGCCAGGTTGGCAGGTGAATTCTGAGGTCACTGAGGTGGGAGGGGTAAAGCCTCTTGTCCCAGACATCACCGCACCACACACACTTACACATTAACATCTCCACAGAAACAACCTCTGCCCTTCCAGCAGAAGTCAGAGATTTACAATCTGCAAATAGATGCTGCCACAGTCAAACACACCCATACAAGGCAGACTCTAAGAATGACAAATCTATAGCATGCTGTAGGTGTGTTATGGGCTCATGGGTCTCTTTATTTAATTGTGGAATTTAAAAATTAAATATACACTACAGATCAAACTTTTAAACTGTAATTTATTAATTGCTTTTTTATATTATGTTCTCATGATTTAAATTAGAATTTTCAGCATCATTACTAAAGTCTTCAGGTGTCCCATGATCCTTCAGAAACCGTTCTAATATGCTGATCTGTACTGATTTGTCAGTGTGACATTTTTTTAAAGAGTGATTAATGAAAAAGAAGAGTATTTATTATGGTACAGTAGGCGATAAAGCTAATTGGTATTCTACTTGAGCTTTTTAGCAGTGGTTGTGAAGCAAGGCAACACTAAATCTCATTTGTTTATTAATCTTGCTTAAACGTTAGCAGCTTACCAAAAAAATGTCAGTTTGTTAAAACATGTTAACAACATGGTAGCACGTGCTATGAACATGATAGCAATGTGCTTAAGCATGTGCTAATGATAACAGATGATAATGCTTAAAATCTTTAAAGTTGTCAGTCTATCCATCTGAAGCTTGACTGTATGACCTTCAAAAACTTCAGACTTTAAGCTTTCAAACTGTGAATCTTCAAGCTAATTCAAACTGAAAACGCTCCTTTAAGTTTTCAAAAGTACATCCTACTTGCTTGTCAGACGTTCTCAGTCTAAGATCAAAGTTTCCCTTGATGATATATTTCAAAATGGTGGTTTGAATTTTTTTTCTATCAATGGTAAAGTCTTTACCGACACACATCATTCAAAATTCATTTCATCTTAAAGTGTTAGTTCACACAAAAATGTACATTATATTATTATAGACCTTCGTCTGACTTTGGAATGAAGATTACATTAAGATATTTTACAGTAGGTGAAATCTGACAGCTGCCTCATCCTCCTCGTATTCTGAAGACTAACGAATGTGTCAGGGATTTGGAACGACACAAGAGTGGGTAATTAATAATCTAATTTTCATTTTGGTTGAACTAACCTTTTAGATTTTCACATGATACAATTTTATCATGTTAGTAAAGTACATTACAAAACAAGGCTTAAAACAAAAACTTGAAACATTGTTCTAACAAGTAAAACTTGTTTAAT
Organism: Danio choprae; assembly: GCA_903798125.1. Taxonomy (NCBI): domain Eukaryota; kingdom Metazoa; phylum Chordata; class Actinopteri; order Cypriniformes; family Danionidae; genus Danio; species Danio choprae. The sequence goes on from CAIGQW010054459.1 coordinate 1,425,909, forward strand.
ATAATAATTATTTTATTACTATTATTACTACATTCTCTCAACTCAATCCATTGCACTCAAATAAGTTCATAATCTGAGACGTCAATAAACTGTAAACATAAAAACAAAACCTGGTGTTGCTGCCAACCAGGACAATGACACAGCAGGCATGGTAACCACGAGCACAATCGAGCATATCTTTGTTTACTGCCAAATACACACGCTGACACACACTCTTCAAGTGAAAGAGCGGGAGAGATGAGCATACGAAAAGAATAAAACACCATATCGAATCGGCAGAATGTGGCAAGCGTGAGAAAGAAGTGAAAAAAAAATAAATAGAGGACACAGACAAGTTCACACGGTGATCAAAGTATCACACGTTGTTTTTTAAATTACAAACACCAATAAAAAAAGGTAAATTCTTAAAATATAAATACAGCTGTTTAGATAATATGTTAAATATATCTTATGAATTATGATTTATATATTTTTATGTATGATGTTTAAATATTTTACTTCTTTTTATTTATTGATATTATTATTTGTTTTTGTATTATTATGTTTTTGTTTTTCCATACATACATTTCTTTGTAACTCATTCCAACCATTTAAACCATTCTGTTGGAAAACAAGACAAAAATACAGATTTATTGTTCAGTGCATGCAGCATTTTCATGCCTAACCCTCACAAAAGCCTCTTTTCCCCCTTATTTCTCTTTCTCTTTCAGTCATTCTTTCATTATTCAGTGAAGAAACACAGGTGCACCTGTTTCAACTGACTCCTTTCAGAAGAGCTATAGTCAAACACACATAATCCCCAACTTCACAGACAGACACACACACACACACACACACACACACACACACACACACACACACAGACACACACACAGACACAGACACACACACAGACACACACACAGACACACACACAGACACACACACACACACACACACACACAAACACACACACACACAGTAACACACACAGTAACACCCACCAGCTCGCTCACCGTGCGACACACTGAATGTCTGCCCTTTAACAGACAGAGAGGAAGAGAGAAAAGGCGGCAGTCAAAAGTCATCCGTCTTTATCCCTCTTCGGCTGTTATTGTGTTTGCAGTGCGTCACCTGGTGGAAAAAAATAAGGGATAAAGAGCCCGTGGATGGAGGGAAGAAAGGCAGAACGAAATCAAAGGATGAAAAGGGATGGAGGGAATGAAAGAGGTGGAGTGCACACAAAATGAGCAAAATAAAGCAGAGGATGTTGTCCAAACTGAAAAGAGCTTTTTAAAGCTGCCCTCCCCTCTAAACTGCTCTTCAGGCCTGTGTGAATGTTCGCTCTTTCTGTTCTCAAGCTCAGCAGACAAAGAGAGAGGACTGAGAGCAGCTAACAGACCAGTAAAATGAGGGCTGAATCGGGACAGTCAGACAAGTTTACCAACTGCATGTTTGAGGAACACCAAATTGTTCCAAAGGGTTGCAAACAACAAAACCACACATAAATATGTAGAAGTAGGCCTACTGAAATATCAAAACAACGGTGGCACAAAACAGTTGAGCTAGTTAGCTTTTCCTGGACTGATTTTACACATTACTTATTAGTGTGCATTACTTCAAAAAAACTTTTTTAAATGTCTTTGTAGTGTTGTATTTGTGTGTTTAAATACAATTAAATTATAACATATTCATTCATTCATTCATTTTCATTTCGGCTTAGTCCCTTTATTAATCTGGGGTCGCCACAGCGGAATGAACCGCCAACTTATCCAGCATATGTTTTATGCAGCGGATGCCCTTCCAGCTGCAACCCATCTCTGGGAAACATCCATACACACCCATTCACACTAATACACTACGGACAATTTAGCTTACCCAATTCACCTGTACCACATGTCTTTGGACTTGTGGGGGAAACCGGAGCACCCGGAGGAAACCCACGCCAACACAGGGAGAACATGCAAACTCCACACAGAAACGCCAACTGGCGAGGCTCGAACCAGCGACCAGCGACCTTCTTGCTGTGAGGCGATTGTGCTACCCACTGCGCCACTGTGAGGCCCATTATAACATATTGTACATAACAAAATATTTGAACAGCATATTTCCAGAGCATGAAATCTATGTTTTTATAAATAAGTCTCTCATGTAATACAGTGCATCAGGAAAGTATTCATAGCGCTTCACTTTTTCCACGTTTTTTTATGTTACAGCCTTATTCCAAAATTGATTCAATTCATTTATTTCCTCAAAATTCTACACACAATACCCCATAATAAATAAATTTGAAAGATTTTGGTGGTATTTTGGCGGTGTGCTTTGGGTCATTGTCCTGCTGGAAGATGAAGCGTCGCCCCAGTCCGAGGTCAAGAGCACACTGAAGCAGGTTTTCATTCAGGATGTCTCTGTACATTGCTGCATTCATCTTTCCCTCTACCCTGACTAGTCCTCCAGTTCCTGCTGCTGAAAAACATCCCCACAGCATGATGCTGCCACCACGATGCTTCACTGTAGGGATGGTATTAGCCTGGTGATGAGCGGTGCCTGATTTTATCCAAACAGTACGCCTGGCATTCACTCCAAAGAGACCAGAGAATGTTGTTTCTTATGGTCTGAGAGTCCTATAGATGCCTTTTGGCAAATTCTAGGCGGGCTGCAATGTGTCCTTTACTAAGGAGTGGCTTCCGTCTGGCCACTCTACCATACAGGCCTGATTGGTGGATTGTTGCAGATGGTTGTCCTTCTGTAAGGTTCTCCTCTCTCCACAGAAGAATGCTGGAGCTCAGACAGAGTGACCATTGGGTTATTGGTCACCTTCCTGACTAAGGCCCTTCTTCCCCGATCCCTCAGCTTAGATGGCCGGCCAGCTCTAGGAAGAGTCCTGGTGGTTCCAAACATCTTCCACTTACGGATGATGGAGGCCACTCTGCTTATTGGAACTTTCAGAGCAGTAACATTGACCAGGCATTTGCCTTGAGACAATCCTGTCTCTGAGGTCTACAGACAATTCCTTTGCATGTCAAAGCACAAACCAAGCATGAAGACACTGTTAACCCTGGGACCTTATATAGACCGGTGAATGCCTTTTCAAATCATGTCCAATCAACTAAATTTACCACAGGTAAACTCCAATTAAGCTGCTGAAACATCTCAAGAATGATCAGTGGAAACAGAATGTACCTGAGCTCAATTTAGAGCTTCACGGCAAAGGCTGTAAATACTTACGTACATGTGATTTTTCAGGTTTTTTATTTTTAATAAATTTGCTACAATTTCAAAAAATCTTTTTTCACATTGTCATTATGGGCTATAGTGTGTGAATTTTGAGGAAATAAATTAATTTAATCCATTTTAGAATAAGGCTGTAACATAAAAAATGTGAAAAAAAGTGAAGCACTATGAATACTTTCCTGATGCACTATAAAATGCAATGTAGACGACTTTGAAATGTAAATAATTCCTGTGATGATAAACTGGAGTTTTAAGCATCGTGATTTTAACATTATGATTATCAATGATGAAAAGGTCAAACTATGAAATTTACTTTTTTAAATTGATACATTATAAAAAATATGAATATTGTGACTTTTTTTATTATAGAACACTGTATCTGCTGCTACAGGTAAAACAAAATTCAGATTTATATCAATTCGTAGCATTTCTGACTATATACAGTAACGCAAATCAAAATATAAAGTCACAGTTTGAGTAAAAAAATGGTGTAAACCTGTGAGAAAGTCAGAAAGTGGTTATTCCTTTATTAAGACTTTTTTTTACATTTACTCTTATTTCTGTTTTTACTCATTTAATTCTGCTCTGTTTTTTTCCAAAATGCCACAGAATAAAATTTGTTTCCATTTCTTTCTTTTTTTTAAATTCATCGCTAATATTGCCTAATATGGGGTGGTCCCGATACATAACTTTCAAACAAAAACACACTTCATCTTTGAATATTTCTCTTTATATAAAAGAACATTAATCAGTATACTCTTTTCTATATAAAGATATCAACACACTTATTATTAAACATCAAGCCTAAAGATTTACTTTTATATTCGCTGTCTTGCAGTTTCCTCTAATTAAATCAAAGCTGTAACATACTCTTTGAGCATGTGTGTGGTTTTCCACACTAGCAATCAGGCTGAGCACATTAAAGTACTCACAACAGCTCTTTATGCTCCTCTGAGACTTACAGAAAGAGAAGAACGGCCAAGAGAGAGACTGTGTCTTCCACTGCCCACAGTGTTGGTCAGTGTGTCTGAATTCCCCACAGCAGCTCATATCTCACACAGTATGACCTCACACCCTCATACACACACACACACACACACACACACACACACACACACACACACACTTAAACAAGTGAGCTAACGGTAAAGAATGGGACACAGTGCGCAAAGGGGACAAAACATTCTGCCCACAGTGTTGAATATGCCACAATGCTGTACTGTCTTCCACTTCCTCCCCCGTTCTGTTCAGTTTTTTTTCATTTAATGGGGATTTTGCTGCGGCTGGGAGACAGGGATACACAATGCCATTTGTTTCTCACAGGAAAATGGATTATAAGTGACCATGGTGTCACTGCATGCAGTAATTCATCAGAGTGTGGTTCTCTGGTGTGAATGTACTGCCATCTACTGGATGAATGACACATTACAGATGATGGTAGCTTTTTTGCTACTATGAACTTTTTTGTCATGACTGCAATTGTTAAAAGCAAGTTTCCCCATTTATTACCAGAATTAACTTTGTAAACAATGCCACAATGTATACAACAACTTCTATTTGAAACAAAAAGTTTTTATTATAATATTATCTGTTATGCCACTATTTAAGAATGTACAAGTCTGCAAAGTTTAAGAATAAAGTGTATAACAATTTATTTTTAAGAATCAATTGTGTAATTTCACATGTAACTAATCCACGCAGACCCATAACAAACTTGTAAAATGCCTTGGTCCTCATTGGTTGACAGCAAACTTGTCTGCTTTGACCACAAACACTTGCTTGGGTTTGTCAACCTCATGTTCAAAATATGATAGACAAGCCCAATCATTTAAAGTTGATGTTGCATAATGTTGATAAACATCTATAGTGTTTAAAGCATTTATTGTCTATAGACCATTGGTTTTTACCATGGCCCTCCAGTGGGCCATGACAGCATTGCATGGGGGCCCTGAGCGGTTTATTTATTCATTCATTTTCTTTTCGGCTTAGTCCCTTTTTTAATCTAGGGTCACCACAGTGGAATGAACCGCCAACTTATCCAGCATATATTTTACGCAGCGGATGCCCTTCCAGCTGCAACCCATCACTGGGAAACATCCATACACACTCATTCACACACATACATTACGAACAATTTAGCTTACCCAATTCCAATACAGCATGTCTTTGGACTTGTGGGGGAAACCGGAGCACCCGGAGAAAACCCACGCAAACATGGGGAGAACATGCAAACTCCACACAGAAATGCCAAAATGTATAGTCAAGGGTTTGATGTATAATTATACAAGGAGAAATAAATTGTAAATTGTAATTATATGTTCACTATCTGATTTTGCCAATTATTTTGATATCAAATTGCTAATTTAATTTTTTTTTTTTTTTGCTGAATACATGACTGTCAATTGGTCTAGTAGCCTGGTGCACCAATTCTCTACTGGTTTAGACTGCTTGTCTGGCCTAGAGACCTGCACTCACAAAACTCGATGCAACCTGAACAAAATATGGTAGAAGTGAATGCTGGTGCCGGCGTTAAAATAGCCTACTCATGTTTGTGCGTGTTGCAAGTGCTTAAATTATTGACAGGACACCTGCAAAACTGATACATGTTAATGAAATAAAAAGGCAAATAAATTGGTATTTTACTAACTCACAGAAGCAACAAGGATGCTTTATTTTGGCCCTTTTACTCAAGAAGTGTCAAATGATAGAATTGCCACATGTGGGTGCCTGTTTCTGCATGGTGGAAGCACATTGCCCTGTCAAGTATGGCACACGTCAAGGTTTCAGGTCAGACATCGCCATATACTTGCAATCAACAAGGTCACATTTGTTTTTTCTCAAATCTTACAAAAATGATGCGCGGGAGCAAAACAAAACTTCAACATTGCAGAAAAATTTCCAGTAATGACAAACGGCTGAGGTACTCACAGCGGCCCTAATTTCATTCCCGGCTCGAGGTCCTTTGCTGATCCTTCCTCTCTATCTCTCTACTCCACTGTCCTATGAATTAAAGATTAAAACCCCTAATTAATTATTGCCTATAAACCTTGCTCTGCTCCTATGGCTCTGTGAGCTTTTTTTTAAACAGCTTTGCAAAGTTATGTCATTCAGCCCCTATTAAAAAACATCTATTTTCCAAGAACATGCGGGATGGATAGTCTGAAGTTACAGTAGGCAAGACAAATGGATTTTTCTTACCAGTAGTGCAACACAAAGCAGATAGAGGATTAAAGGCTAGCGTTTAAAATTTGACTGATGTAGGCACAGTTCATAAGTATTGTTTACCACTAATGAAGTCTATATCTGTCTGATGCCAACAGTTATTCAGATAACTTTAAAAGTTTTTACAAGACATATTGACACTTTGCTGTTAGTGCTGTTAATACTCACTCACTTTAGCTAACCTCAGTTGTTTTAAAATGTGATATATAAATTAATATACAGTGCAAGCAAATAAAAAAACACTTTGCTTATTATAATCATTGTGGGTTACAGTCAAGTCCTACTAAATTTTAAAGTTGATTTTTGTCAAGTTATCTTGTTTTTGGTTTTTTGCAGTTGCCTCTATTACATTTACTCATGGGGGGAGGTACGTGCCTGTCAATGTGGTAAAGTGACATTAATGCATACCCTCTATAGAGTATATAAACAAAACCCTGAATTGCAAATAAAATTGCAGATTTTGAAATTACAAGAAAAAATCATTTTTTATCTTGCAATTAAGAGTTTATATTCCACAGTTTTGACTAAAAAAAGGCTGAATTCTCAGTTTATATCTCACGATTTTGAGACTTTTTTCATTCATTCATTCATTTTCATTTCGGCTTAGTCCCTTTATTAATCTGAGGTCGCCACAGCGGAATGAACCGCCAACTTATCCAGCATGTTTTACGCAGCGGATGCCCTTCCAGCTGCAACCCATCACTGGGAAACATCCACACACACCCATTCAAACACTATACACTACGGACAATTTAGCCTACCCAATTCACCTATACCGCATGTCTTTGGACTTGCCACACAGAAATGCCAACTGACCCAGCCGAGGCTCAAACCAGCGACCTTCTTGCTGTGAGACCAACGTGCTATCCACTGCGCCACCGTGAGGCCACAGTTCTTTTTTGATCTCCTCAAAGAACCTCTGCATGCCTTATGGACATATCAAGCTGAAGGACTAATCTTCACTCTAATCTTGACAAGGCTCTTCTTCCTTCCTCCATCAGCAAAATCTCTCTTTACCTCAGTAGAAGGTCAAGCAGTCAATGCCTCCAGGTGTGTTCAAACTGACCATCTCTCATTTGTGAGTGGCATTTCGGCTGACAGATCCTGTTGATTTATCCTTCACAACATAAGATTAATGGCTCTTCACTGACAACTCCAATAAAGCAATCCAGGCCAGCTGTTTCATGTCTAGACTAAAGTAACTCCTTCTTTACTAGACTACCAGCATCTAGAGACATTTTATCAAAAGATCTGCATATAAAGCAATGCAGGTGAGAGCCAGTGTTTAGTTACTCAATTTTCTTATCTATTAATAGTAGCATGGGTGTTCAGAATTAAAATCTTGTGTAGTCTAGGTTTATCTAAAGACATCTTACTCATTTAGATAATTTGTCTCTAAAATCAAATTATAATAAAAACTAATATCACAAAAAATATCACTGTTCAACTGCTTGAACAGTTGTTGTGGGATGCAGGTTCTGGATCATGTGATATTGGTACATAGTTCTAAATTACATATATATAGTACAGTACAGAGAATATACTATATAGGACTATATAGTACAGCGAATGGGACCATATCGTTACAGCGCAGTGCATTCTGGAAATTTGGAAGAGGGGAACCTGGATCCCATTGGTTTATTGTATCATATACCGTATACATTGATTTTCAATAAACTGTAAGTTCACACACTACAAATAGAGAAGAAAATAATTTATGGAAATATTTCCTTGTGGCAGCTCGTTGATATCTTGCCACTTTCAAATAAGCTTGTTCATTTATTTGTTCCGCTCCCTCTGCATTCCCTGCTCTGCTTATACTTTAGCGCTGGAGGTTTAATATTATGGAATGGATGTTTTCAGCTTATCAGACACACAAATAGCATTTATAAAGATATCTACACATGTGTCAATCTTATTGTGAGTGTTTGTAAGATATTTTTAAAATATATTATAATAAAATGGTCAACTTTTTCTGTAGCAATTTGCATTGGTTTACATTGTACACTTCTCAGGAACAGGCGGAACGCAACTTATGACAGACTACCATTCTCTATATGTGAAAATCAGTATGTGAGAAGTATAACTGAACACTCATAAAATACTTGATAAAAAAATGATCTGGATGACCAACTACTGCCAAAGATTATACGTGCATCTATCCAATGGACGATTTACTATTCAAGGAGGCCAAAACTGACGATTTGTGAATGGCAGTGAAGTGACAGCTGAGAACAGTAAGTCAAGTGACAATTACATGATGAAAGTACTGTAGTTTTTCTGACTTTCATTTATACTAAACATATTCATACAATATACGTTACAACGCTTTTGTTTTTTACTGGTCACAGAGTATTTTAATATAATGTGATATAATAATAACAAGCACTTGGTCAAGATAGTATGCGGTTTCCTCACATGTTCAAAGGAGGTCAGAAGACTGGTGCTCCAAATAACGTCATCATTTAAAAGAGGCGAGGCTACCAAACCCGCCATTCAAACCAAACACTCTCAGTTACATTTATTTAGAAGTCGTTAGTAAATAACAGTATATTATAAAACGTTCGCGTTATTACATGGTTATATTTATGCTTATGCTTACTCACCAGTCCACAGAAGCAGGTGTTAAGATGTGAAATACATTTAACACCAATCCGCCACTGAGTATCTAAGTTTCAAACATCTGTGGCATTTTAGAACAAGTCCATTATTCGGTTTACTCACTGACGTCTCCATGCCTTTTCCCGCCTGGATACAGTATGACCAATAGCATCGCGTGTAGGCTGTGAGGGAAAATTTAATTGGTTGAAACAACTTAAGGGATACGCCCTTCACTGAACGAATCAGTTGAGTGAACTGTTCCGTGACTCACCCAAAGTTTGCTCACTCATCCTGCAGAAAGAATCACTGAACAAATCCCAAAAATCCAAAATAATAATAATAATAAAATTATATATATATATATATATTTATTTTTATTTATTTATTTTTTAAAAATTACTCAAAAAAGATGCTTAAAAACGTAGACAGCCTCCCCATATTATTCAAAACATTTTGGTGTATTGATTGCCATTTGTATAAACAGTTTTACTACAAATACCACAATTAAACTATGGTTAAATGTAACAAAATAATGGCTAACTTCCTATGTTAATTTTCATGGAAATCAAGGCTACAGGGTGTGAACTGAATACATTCATTCAGAATAAAAATTTGAGAAATGTATAATCCAGAAGTAAAGATTAAAATCAGTATTCTGGCTGTACATGACAGACTTCATGGAAAGAGATTTAAAAAAAACAACCTATTTTATAATCTAAAATCAATTAAATAACTTTTTTTTTAATTGAGAATATGCTCTGGAGATTTAAATGTATTGCTGTATCTCACTATTGCTCATTCACTTTATTTTTTAGTATCCCTAATAACACAAATATGTTTATATTAGATCAAATACATCCATATGCAAAACATTTTTTTATTTCTCAGACCATAATATATAATATTACAAAATCAACAATAGAAACATTAAATAGCACATGAGATTCAGCAACATTTTTCCATCCAACTGCAGTGTCATCATCAAAAATTCCAGAAGAAAAAAAAAAAATGACTTCAATAATAATCAGCAACGGGCTGTGTCTTAATGTGACAATCCTGAAGTGTGTAGAGGATTAACGCAAGTGCACACAGATGACAGCTAGCTTATACCTCACAGCATGAAGATGCCACAGCTGCCCTACGAGAAACACTGTTGTCTTCTCACAAATCAACTAAAAAGTTACAAAATAAAAGAATGAAAAGACCAAGTGTTTTGTGCATCCAAGTTAGTGAAAATGGAAGACAAGAAATTCTCTGTATCTGGTGGCGTGTGTTGGTGAGAGAGTGATATAAGGCAGCTGCAGGGTCAAAGAACCTCTCTGTGTCGTAAACCATGAGTAGAGACACATAATGATGACCTCACAGTTTGTCACTCCAGCAACAAGGTCACCAAGAACAATCATACTTGCACACAAACACAGAAACCTAAAGCCAACACAAGAGACAAATTCAAGGAAAAATGTACAAAAACAGCATGACATGCACTCATACCTGACACAAACAAACATACACATCAGTGCAAAAAACGCAACAGTGCCGATGTGAATCACAGTTTGCACTTTCACATCATTTCCCAACATCTTGCGGACGTCCTATGAAATAAAAATCTGGATGGTGGATGGACGGCAACTGCAAGACCAAGTTACATCAAGTTCTTCAGTAAACAATGCTCGAATATCCAGTACGTTTTTAGTCCAATCAGCTACAAACAACATTTCATTACGTTTGTTTTGTTTTGTTTTTTAGCTTTAACATTTGGCTAGACACAAAATCTACAACCAACCAACCAACCACTGCCTCTTCTGTATTGCTGTGCCACATAACACATGTCCACAGAACAATGCAATTCAGTGCTTTAGTATTTCATAAATGTGGTAGACAAACTTCATCATGGGACATGGCAGTATTGGTCACTGTTCGGTGTTTGGAGGAAACTGAGGGAGCTTGTTGTCGTACTCTGGTGGAGGTGTGAGTGGTTCAATGGTGAACACATTGCTCTGTTGGATATCGCTCAAACTTTTTCTTCTCAGGTTGTCGGATTTGATGCGCCTTATTTTGAGAGGAATCAGTTTGCGACCAGGACGGCTGTTTCTGCGGGGTCCTGCTCCAGTGCTGGGATCAACATGGGATGAAGGTCTGCGAGCTTGACTGGACATTTCTTCTAAGTTGTGCTGGCCTTCTTCAAGCTCCTCGTAGGCTGGCAGCTGGGTGATGCTGTTGTGGCGCTCAGAGGACTGACTGATGGGATACTGACCACTTGTAACCACCTCCTCGTAAGTGGGGACTGTGTAGCTCTGAGCTAGTTGATCCATCCTAGAGGTATAAATACATGCATGTTTACAACCATACTTAGAGTATTAAGCTCATTATAGTATACAGTATACATAGATGTTAGTAATGTACACATTATTCAAACATTTGGAGTCAGATAATTGAAAAATTACCAAATTTCTCAAAGGGACGAAGACATTGTTATAAAAAACAATCCTAGGAAAAAAGTAGCAAGACTGTTTTCAAGACTGACAACATTAAGGAATGTGTATTGAGCACCAGATCAGCATATTAAATGATTTCTGAAGGACCATGTGACACTCAAGATGCTGAAATAATAGCTTTGTCATCAAAAGAATTAATTAGTATCTCAAGAGAAAAATCACTCTCTTAACTTCTTACTGTTGTTCCGATACCGATACTAGTATTGGAAATACTCGCTGATACTGCAAAAATTCTGGCATCGGCAAGTATTTGAAATTGTAAACCGATCTGATACCATCTTTTTAAATGAGACATATGCTCGCTAGCTTTGTTTAACACAGCACACTCACTGTCAGTTCTTCGCTGCTCAAAATGCAAACACAGGAAGTTGTTAGAACAGCGAAGAAGAAGAGGGTATCGCACTATTATATTTAAAAAAAATGTTTCAAGGAGGTTATTTTTCTATATTATTCATATTTTTTTTTATATTTCTTTATTTTATGTACTGATTTTTATACAATTAGTAAATATAACATGTATATATATAGTTTAGTTTACGGAATATCCCTACTTCTTACCAAAATATCTTGCTGACCCCCAAATTTTAAACATAATTATAAAAAAACATAATCATTAAAATAATAATAATAATAATAATAATAATAATAATAATAATAATATTGAAGTGATAAAAAACAGAATAAAATTCAACAAACTTTTCAAATGAATGACTCTAAAAAAAGTCACACACACAGACACACACACACACACACACACACAGACACACAATCTTGATAGTTTTTTTTTTTTTTTTTTTTTTTAAATACAATTTTTTGGGAGTTGCCACAAGTTATTTTACATTCTGAACCAACCATGACAAATGATATATTTTCAGAGACTCGCTGACACAGTCATGAGAGTCCGCAGGTGTCCTTTCTATGATATCATTTCCTGCCATTTTTCCTGTATGTTTGTTGGACCTTATAATGCTGATTTGGCAGACAATTGTTTTCCAAATATAAATAAATAGAAAAGTTTTGTTAAAGCCAAAACGCTTTGTTCAGTTTTGTTAAAGACAAAGACACAATTTAAAGACATAATTGCCATACTATTTTATATATATTATTTTTTATTTATTAATTTGTTTTTAAAATTTCATTATTGCCGTTTGGATTTCTTATAAAATATAATATAATATAAAGAAGTGTATTAAAATCACTGCATGCATAAATAGCATTTTTGAAAAAAATTATGAGGACAAAAAAAAGTCACATCATTGTCCCTTATATCATGACAAATTATACAAATGTGTATTTAACAGTGGGTGTGTATTTAACAGAATGTACTCACGTCGCCCCCTCCTCCTGTGTGTTGGAGGGTGTACTGCCGGCTTCCTGTCCCCTGGCTGCCCGCTGTTTGTTCCGTACGCTTAAACACACAGAAAGCAGCAGCAGCGCCACTCCTCCCCCCACCAGGACGAACGCCACGGACGAGGTCTCCCGGACTTGTCCAGAGTTCATGCCCGGTTTCGAGCTGTTCCCTCCAGAAGCCGCCGGCACCACACTCCATACGATCATGACAATCCCCAGAGCGATGAGACCTACTCCCAAAGCAGCAGTCGCATACTGAGCCCCAGAGTTGCTGCCGTTGGGCCTCCTGGGGCTGGGTGGAGTCTGGTCGCTGTAGGACATGCTTCCAAACCTTACCATGGACTCCAATCTCCACCAGACACAGATTTTGTTTTTGTCCTGTGACTGCTGGAATGTCTAAAACAGTGGCCTATTTCATTTTTCTCTGCATTTCTTCTTTATCTTCTTTTTTTGGAGCACTGGCCCACTGTGTGAACAGAAAATCAGGCAGTTAATCAAAAAAGTGATGGAATAATGATACAGACTATAATAAAAGAGAGTTTTATTTCAATAAACGTCAACGTGGCTCCATAAAGCCGGTGTTAAAATAGCATAGCGCAATAGCGGCCTGTGCTTCGGCGGTGATAAGGTTTTATCAAAGATTATTTATTGTCTACACATATCGGTGAACATGTTAGACTGGCCTAACTTCCCTTCCCGAGATTAAGCAGGAGTCCCTCCAGCTCAGCTTTAGTTACAGGTGCTTGAAACTGGAAGAAAGAAAGAGTTTGATTCAGGAGGGAAGTGAGAGAGTTCACTGCTTTCGCGAACACAGACTTTGGTGAAATTTCATCTCCGCTCAGGAAGGTTTACGTTGAAGGGAAATGGCAGGAAGCTGAAAAAAACTAAATAAAAAAACTTAAATGTCTCTACTGACAGTGTGTTTTTATTTAACAGTCACATAGTCACTAAGGAAAGCACATCATAACTCTGCACTGTCATGCCTACGCAGCTCCTGGTTATCTTGTGCAGGCAGGTCTGGAATAAGCCTATTTACCACACCCTTTATCATTTCTCAGCACGGAAGCAACCTCATGCGTTCAGATCGGTGTAAATCTTGTACTTATAAGATAAGATGGTTGATGAGGAAAACTATTTCCTTCAGCAGTGATTAATCAGTTTAGGTGTGTGTTTGGAAAAGTGTGGGCAGTTCCTCCTGAGCTCTGTGTTTGTATTCTTCATGGTCATTAAAGTCTCCGCCGACAGGTATAATTTCATCCTGGCACATTTGACTTGTTGAATGCAATTTGCTTTCTGTAAAAGTGAGGTTTAGATGCGTACTTGCCTGAAATAGATACAAAACGTAGATTTTGCTGAGCACGTCTAAGCACGCAGAGAGATAAAATGATGATAGTTATTCCAAGCTGTGGAATGGCAGGAATTTCCTTCTTTCATAAAGGCCACGGGGCCCAGATTAGACAAGAAAAAAAGTGCCACATAAATTCACTTTGCACAGGGGCACCAAACTGGGGAAAGACGTTTTTAGGGCTATAAAACTGCACCAGGGATCCAGGAATTCTTGAGACACCCCTATTTTCTAGACATGGTATTAAGAGGGTACGTGCATCTTGAAAGTAATTGTACACTCACAAAGAAACAGCAGAAATTTAAAGGGACAATTCACCCAAAAATGAAAATTGTGTTTAAATTCACCTATGAACACACCTTAAAGGCCATTCACGCATGATGCAAAAGATGTCAATAAAGAAACAATAAATGAACGGTATCAAAGCAAGTTTTCCAAAAGTGTAACTTAACCCAAATTCCGAAGTTGTTTGTCTTGTGAATATTTACACAGAGAAACAACGTTCTACGCAGCATTCTTAAAATGCAATGCAGTTGAAGACTTTTTAATGGACCCTGGATGTCAGTCCATCATTTTTTTCCCAATCATCTACTTTTGATGAAGCAAAATAAGTAAGTCAAGAGAAACAAGTTTAGAAACCGATGAAGACAAGTCATGTAAAATCAAAAGATTACTTTCAGGTGGTTAACGGCCCCTTTAAGAAAAGACCGAAAATCAAATCTGAGTAACGTTAGATTTTGAACATCTTTAGGTGTCAGTCAAAAATAACAATTGAGATTTATTTTGATCTCTATTCCACAGGTTTGTAGCCTTTAAAGGTGAGGTTAAAGACCGGTAAAATATTTAAACATTAAACCATTAAATGAAGATTCGTTAAATATATTTCTGGCCGTTATTAAGATAGCCTACCCAACTTTACCGAACCATTCATCCCGTTATCCAGGCTACTGACAGACAGCAAATAATTCTATTGCAGGGCGAAGTGCAGATTAAACATACAAAGAAGAATGAAAACAAAACAAATCACGCTGCCTACGGAACACAGAGAAAGCAATTTAAGTTGATGAAAAGTTTCAGTAGAGCGATTCAAACTTCAAGTTCATCGGGAATGTATTAAATCTTACCGAGAAAACTTCCCTTCCTTGTGGTCCAACGACACCTCTTTTTAATCCAAAGATGCAAACGTACACCGTAGTATTTGCTACATTCCTTAAGAAAGTAAAGCTAAACTTCTTAAAGCGGGTTGGCCTTGAGTTCCACAAACACGAACATCTTCCTGTCCCTGCAGTCCAGGATTAACCCTTTAACGGACCTACTCTGGATCCTGCCCCGCCCATGTGCTGTGTTCACGGTGGGTGAAAACTTCCCCATCCCCTGACAGCGATGGTTCATAAAAACAGATAGATGTTGATGTATTAATCAAGAGTTAGGAAAATAAAAAAATCCATCTATAATACAAATTAAAATAAAACTTTATTTATCAAATAAAATATAAACTACAATCAGGCTTTCCAGTGTAATAACCGAAGGAACAACTATGGCTTAAAGGGATAGTTCACCCAAAAATGAAGATTTTCTCAAGCTGAGGTCATTCAAAAACACCACTTTTTTTGTTCAGTAAAACAGTAAAGAAGATTTTTATCTAAAACTAGGTAGAAACTGGAAATAAAAAAACAGACTACAGGAAAAGCTAAATTAATACCTGGCTCCTGACATATTGAGGCTTTATGAAGCAAAACAATTGGGGTACATCTAAAATTGCATACTTCGCTACTATATAATATGTGAGCAGAGTGGTCCGAATTCATAGTATTTAAAAAGTATTAGGTGAGAAGTACCCAGATGACCTACCACTTCCGGCAAAATTATGAGCATCCAAATTACACTTTACTATCCTGTGAGGCCACGAGAGAGAATTTATGAATGGGAGTGAAGCTTAGGTCATGCAACAATGATAAAAGGCAGATATAGTACATCTTAATTGTACTGAAATTCATACTACATAAAACTTACTTTAAAAACTTACTTACATTAAACAGTCCTGAAGTAAGTTAAAATTCAAATGTATTACCTTTGCAAGTCACCTATGCGATATTGGGCGCAGCTTCGGTCTGTCCAAGAAACAACATTTAAATAAACATAGCATTTAAACAAACGTCGGCTCGTGTGAGAGTTTGAGCCGGCGAAAGTTTTGTTTTGCTTCATAAGAGCTCAATGCATATGTCAGGTGGTATTCATTTTGCCATATGCTTCTTTGACTTCCAAAAGAAAAGAAAGAAATGTGAAAGAAAAGTGCCAGTAGCTGTAGACTTGGATTTTTTGAATCACCAAAGACAACAATTTCAGCTAAAAGCCTTCTTTAGTGTTCAACCTAAAGAAAAAAAAATCACCTACATCACCAGTGACCCGAGGACGAGCAAATTAAAAGCAAATTTTCATTCTCAGTTGAACTATTTCATTCATCCTTTTTATTATTCAGTTTGTTTTACTGTATAATAATTTATGGCAATCTTCAGGGCAACTGTAGATGTGTTGGCATGCTGTCACAGACTTAATTTATGACTTTGAAAATGTCTAATCTCTTACAAGCTTTAAAATACCAGCCTTATTAATCACTTCGGTTTCCAGACCCAAATAAATCTGTCAGAAGGGGTTCATCCAAACATAAATTCCTAGAGCGGAACAAACGCTCAGCAATATTTAACTACTTTATGGGCAGTTGCGTTTCTGGCATTGTTAATGCTGTTGGACAAAGGTTGACCGTATAGGCAAGCTGCTTCCTCATAACTGCGTCTGTTGAAGTTTAAGCAACGTTAAAGTACTCAACTTTTATAGTAAACAGAACAAGGAGTGCTCTGAAATGCATTGCGTACGTTTCTCATTATAACAAAGTACATTATTAATCCTGTGGGAATTGAGGGTGTAATTTGTTACAGATATTAGAAATGTGTAAGAGAAATACTACACTCAAAAGACCTTTTGCAATAGAGAACGTGTTGTCTTTTGAACATGTTGACCTCTTTAAAACTAAGCTGCTTCAGAAGTGGCCTGATAAACAGTGTGAATGTCCAACAGTCATATCTTTGATCTTTGCGCAATTACTAGGATGACTAGAATAATCCCTGCTACTTATCAATGTGCCTGACTTTCACGTTGTAAGCATGCTAGAGTTGTGTGTCTATGATACTGAGGTTAGTGATTTACAATTGGAACACAAAATGCAGTGTTTGGGTAAATAAGAAGCAAACTGTAGAAGTAACTGGCTTTTCAGAGACAAATGTCATATTATACTAAATGATCCAATGTGACTGGACAAACTTGAGCAATGACCTGTAGTTATAGACCTGGGGCTGGATTGACGAACCCTTATTAAGAAGACATTTTCTGCAATTTAATTCTTATTTTTGAACTTGTTAAGGATGGTTAAGATTGTTCTCATGAAATTTGAGATTATCTTAATTTCTTTTCCAAGAATTGCACTTGAAGGGAAAGTTCACAAAAAAATACAATTGATTTCATCATTTACTCACCCTTGACTTGTCACAAACCTGTTTGAGTTTCTTTGTTCTGTAGAACACAAAAGAAGATATTTTATTAAATGTTGAAACCAGTAACTATTGACTTTAGTAGTATAATAGGATCTTTTCTTAAGTTGCCTGATGCAGAAAGGCTTATTCACATCTTTATTACATCTAAATTTATATTAATAGTATTACTACTGATGTTTATGGTTACCAGTTTCCAACATACCTCAAAATATCTTCATTTGAGTTCAACAGAAAAAAACGTCATAAAGGTTTGGAACCACTTTAGAATGAGTGTACAGTAAGGTATTTTTGATTTTTATTTTGGGGTGATTTATCCCTTTAAGAAAATACCTTTCTTAACCTATTTGTAAAGAAGATTTTCATGAATCCGGCCATGATATTTATCTGACATCCCCATAAACCAATCCTGAGCCTTATTTTAACAGCATTAACCCCAGTTGAACCAGAACAAAACGTAAACAATAATGTACCATTTAACATGACATTTTACAGTACATTCTAATTAAATCTAATATCTAGTTTCATTTTTTTTAAACATTAATATTAAAAGAAACCCAACTTGACACATTTTGATTGTGGAGTTCCCACAAAACAACCTTATTTCATCAAACATCTAAACAGGTAAATAAATGTGTGCATTATTTCAAATGAATCCTTAACACGGTCTCACTTTGAGACAAATGAGTCCACCTTCACAATAAAATAAGGTCTACAAAACAATGGCGAGACCTACTGGAAAACTGAGTCTAGAGTCTGAAAATGTGAGATTTTGTTCAGTTCACCTTAAAAAGGAAAAATAAAATCCTCCCCCATTTGGGAGCATTAGGAAAATGTCATGTTTTCAGGTGTAGTTTGACAGGAGAGAGACTCAGACATTGGTAAGCTCAGCAGCAGAAAAATGTCGAACCGGGCAACGCTCCAGTTGTAGCGAAACCTCCTGAAGTCCATTCCTTGGAAATGATCCAGATCTGCTCTGGTGGCTGATCTTCCGTGCAGTCAGATTCTTTGGGCTGAGACCGAGCTGCTGCTGTAGGAAGAAACAGGTCTATCAGATTTCTGATTCAGTGCGTTTACAAATATTTGACTTTTAAAAATCATTCAAGCAATAATACAAATCTTATGTCTCTGCGGATGCTTTGTTACTGAGGAATACACTCAAAGGAAATGCAGAAAAAAGACCCTGAAAAGAGGGCGCATAATGGTTGTCCAAAGAGATAGAAAGAAAATGATGTGTTGAATGACCACATTTAAAGATATGCTTCTCAAAAGAATAATAACATTTAATCATATCATTAATTCTTAAAAACACAAAAAACACTAACAACATTACAGCACAATTGACTATCATCGCATAAAGAGTAAAAAAAACTAAGAAAACTGAAAGACATACACTTGTAAACAACATGTAAGTAAATGATGATAAAAAAAACCTTGAAATCTTGAAAACTAAACTATTAAACAAAAAATGTACAGCATTAAACAAGTGAACAGTTTAAATTACCTTTCTAAACCTATAGAATAATGGGGTTTTTTTGTGAAGAGAAAATGGACATGAGTTTTGCCATGAATTACATGAATTATAAGACACACTTCATTGGTGAACTAAAAAGAAACGGTTTACGTGTATAGCTATGGAAATGATTAAGGGACCATGTGATATTTCTATTTATCTGGACATATTGGACTTGTTATTGTTATGTTATTATAGTAACATGTTACTATTTATTTAATTCTATATCTGATCAAATTTCTTCCAATTAATAAACCTTGTCATTCAGAGCATTTTTTTTTTACTTTTTGTTTGTTTGTTTGATTGATTGAACTCTTTTGAAGTTAAAAATACTGTACCATGTTCTCTAAAAATTAACATAAACATGTCTGAACATTTTAGAGCTTTTCTTTTCAGAAAATGAATGAGTAACTATAAATGATGACAGACTGGATTTTCAACTGAAAAACAATAAACACATTGACATCCAACCAGAATTAATCTTGCATTAAAGAGCTTCAACATGAACTACAAAACACAAAATGTTACTGTGCAAATTCTAATACAGTAATCTTTCTTGATTTGAAGCACATAGTTTTGTACCTTCACCCTCCTCAAAGACTGCTGGTCATCATGACAGCTTGGTGATGAGCTGCTCAGAGAACTCTGCCGGTGGAGTGTGGGTGGAGTCCCCAAAGGCTCAACTTCCTGCTCAAGCCCCACCCTACAGGTAAACACCTCTGTTAAGAAACTCTCTTCGTCTTGTATGATGACAAACTCATTTAATGGGGCTGTGACATGGATTTTCTAATTTTTATAATAGCTTTTCTGTAGCTCAAGTGGTAGAGCATGGTGCTACCAATGCTCACGTTGTGTACTTTCAATAAATGTAAGTTGTTCTGGATGAAATCGTCCGTCAAATACATACATGAAAAATGCAAATACGTTTGTTGAGTTTTACTTGTAACGTTTAAGTAACAGTTCACCCAAAAAAGGTAGTCATTATTTACTCACCCTCAAGTAGTTACAAATATTCATGAGGTTTTTTTTATTCCGTTAAACACAAATGAATATATTTTGAAGAAAGCTGAAAACCTGTAACCACTGACTTCCACACTAAAGAAAACAAATACTATGGAAGTCAATGGTTACAGGTTTTTAGCTTTCTTGTGTTTTGAATGTGTTTTGAAACAGGTCTGGCACAAGTGAAGGGAGTTTACGACAGACTGTTCGGTTTTAAGTGAAATATCCTTTTAATGTTTTTTACACACACACAGGTTGAATGTAATTTCCTGGAAACGGTGCTCAATGGGGTTTGAGATACAATTTCTCTTGTTTGTTGGGTATGTCAAAAATGTCATCCCATTCAACGTAGCTACTGTAAACCACGCAGTATTATTGAGACAGCTCACAGTCGCAAGTAATATGCTTGCACATTTATTTACAAAAGGCAAAAGAGCTGAAATAATAAAGAGAACAAGCATAATTCAAGAACTTATTTAGACTTTAGTCTAAATATTATGTAGTGATTGCAATGTCTTATAGTCTATATCCTTAGGATGTAACAAAAAAGAATATATATAGTATACAGTATTTTTTCTATTTTCTAACATTTCTATTACAATTTAAACTATAAATATTACAATATCATTGCACAACCACAGTGATTTGTACTAATGAAAAGCCTAATACTTGCAATAATAACAATAATAGTTATAGATCCTAATACAGTCTCTGAGGTAAGTGGATTATCCTTCAGTTGAAATGTTTATCTTTTCATCCTAAAATGCCATGTAAATTTAAAATCACAATAATTAGTTTCCACTTCCCTTCACTCAATCAGGATGTTCTCTTTTTTTCTGGATGGCAAGGACAGTTACTGTAACATCAATATTTTTTGCATTATTAAACACATATTTATACTGATTTCATTAGGATCTGACCATTTAGAATGGACTTCTCAGCTGCCATAGTTGGCCTGCTTGCATAATCCGAATAATGTGTCCAAAGCAAAATATTTAAAACACGTTTTGTTGGGGCTCAATGCAGCCCTGATTTTTATTTTTTTTATTTTCTACATTTCTTTTGATGTGATACAATGTTTGCATCCAGTGCAGGCAAATACTCTGAGCAACTGAATACCAGTGGGTGGAGCCTACACACTGGAGGCGGTGTATATGCAAATTATTGCACCCATGTGACATCACATGGCACCTGTTGGCAAACAAGACCCTTTTACAACTTGATTAAATAAATACTTTGTTTATAATTAGGATATTTTAAACGTTTAAACTTGTAAGTTGATAAAATAAAACAAAGACCTCTCACATGTCAACAAATCTAGGTAAATTTGATGTCACAAGCCCTTTAATGACAGTGATGAATTCATCTGTAGCGTTCTCTGACACATAATGTCAGTGGCTCTCTCACCTGGCTGCACTGACAAGAGCCTTCATCTCCTCACTCAGGTGATGACGGACCATGTGCTTGTTGCTTGGAATACATAAAGCTGTTGCCATGGTGTCAGAGCTGAAAGAGGGATCCAACACCATGACAGCACCATGCACTCCACTGCTCTGAAGACTGTCAGCAAACTCCTGAATGAAAACACAAAGACATTTTTGCTTGTTTTTTTTCCAACCAACACCTAGCATAGCTGTATTCTCTCTTTGGCACCTTCAGATCGATCTCTTTGATCCATTTAATGATGCGATGACAAGTCCAGACAGCAGGGTCTGTGTTTTGATTCTCACACTCTGAACGCCTGGACTGCAAAATCTGCAGTAAAAAAAAAACATGTGTGTTTAGTTATACAAGTGTTTGACTTCATTAACTTACTATAAAGTGCATTAGTGCTTGTCCACCTTTTGGCAGAGTTGATTCAGGAAGTATTTTTATCATTTATTTTCCCCATAGGGATTTTTTATGTAAAAGTATTTGTGTTACAAGCCATGAACCAAACAAACCAGCTACTGTACGAGGTGAATTACAGCATTACAAATCCAACAAATTGAATGAAAATCAGACAAAAAGACAAAGGTGCAAGACTGTGTATTTAAAAGCTTTAATAAGGGACAGAACCACAGTCCTATGAAGCATTGCGATTGGCACAATCTAATTACAAATGGCAAACAATGTATTAAAACTATCTTGCTGCTTTCAAGTCCTTCTGGGAAGTTTAGTTTATGACATGGCAAGTCAATTACAGCGTCAGTATCTTCAAGTCACAAGTGTTAAATCATTTGTAAGTCTTCATTTACAAAATAATATATAAACAATGTGCATCCATGTGTTTTATGCAGTTTATGAAGGTGTTGTAAACTGAATCATGATGTATTCTAACATAACTGCATACATCCATGAATTTACTATCAATCCAGATGCTTTATCTGTTGTGTCTTACAAGTTTTCTCTGCCCCAACTTCTCTGCCCTCACTCATGATTAGCACTTTGTTGTTGAATTCATGTGGTTTCAACAAGTAAACACAATCTGTCAGACCTGACTTCAATGCACCTCTCCTTTGGTAGATTTATTTTTTTGTGCAGGATCATGAGTAATGTGGTATATCTGTATAAATCATGTTATTATTAAAAAAAATGATGTTATTAAAAATAAGCTCAATTAATATGAACAGATGTGCTCAACAAAAGCAAGTATAAAATCTGCGCTCACAGCAGGGCTGTCTTTAAAATCCATTTCCCATTTGAAGAAAATGAATGCAGTTTTTGCTTCTGGAACCCAACTGTTGTGCTCAATAGAAGCTTGCTGTGTTTTTATGATGTTTGTTATGGTTGTTTTTCCTTTTTGGTAAGCTTTAGTGCCTGTGGGAATTCCCAGCACACTGTTCTTCGGGTTTAAGTGTGTGTTTTTACCTCTTTGTCAAAGTTGAGCGTGTGTAGCAGTTGTATTCCCAGCAGGAGGCTGTTCTGGTGGGATTTTTTAGACACGTGCAGTTGTTTCTCCAGGTCAGCGCGTGTGAGGGTACTCAGGAGACGTCCGTCCACAAGGTGAGTGTGGAAGAACTGGGAATATTGAGGGAGACCCACATCAGCCAGCCACGCCTGAGCCACCCAGTGATGATCCAGTTCAGCTGCTTTAGAAAGACTGAGGCACAAAATGTCCAGTTAAAATCTTAAGAATCATAAAAAAAAAATTAAAAAAAACCATTGTTAGCTCACAATGCTATAATTGGAGGCGAATAATTAATCTGCACAAGTTCATCCACGGAAGAAAAATGTGTGCGTCTTGCTTATCTTTAAGCAAATCTGAAAAATGTCCTGTGCTTTTGAATAGCATTCCTTGTCAGTTTTTCAACTGTTAATCTACTACAAGAAAGAATGGAAAGGAGGAGTACTAAACCAAACAGTTATTAAGTCTTTCATCCCTGTTCAGTGGTTTTCAATGTGGTTTTCATTTCAAAATTGAAAATTCTGTCATCATTTACTCACCCTCAAACCAATTCATCAAATACAGTAAAGTGACCAAGACTTGGATTAAACAGCTTGGATTCATTCATGTTCTTTTTTAATAGAGAATTCCTTCGTGATATCTCGGAAACTTCTATGTTTTGGTTTCCTGAACCTTTAAAAGAGTAACAGACACCTCTCATACTTAATAAAAGATGTATTAAAGGAATAGTTCACCCAAAAATGAAAATTACCTCATCATTTATTCTCCCTCATGTGGTTTTAAACCTGTGAGTTTCTTTTTTCTGATTGCCGAGACCCATCAACTTCCATAGTAAGAAAAAAAAAAACTACTATGGAAGTCAATGGGTGGCAGTTACCAGCATTTTTTCCCAAAATATTTTCTTTTATGTTCAAAAGAATGAAGAAAATCAAACAGGTTTTGAACACGTGAAGAGTGAGTAAATGATGGCAGATTTCTTTTTTGGGTGAATTGTCCCTTTAATTTGAATTTTAAAGATTTGTTTACATTTTTGAGTTTGTAACCTGACATGGGAGTGTGTGAATGACTTTTTGTGAACTATCAACATGCTTTGTCATTACAAAAATGTCAAATAATCGGATATTTTAAGAGATTGATTGACCTTGACTGTGTCAGTAATGAGGACTGTATGGGTTTCCTCTATGATTGAACTTTCTGTTGTTGTTGTTGTTTTTGTCTTACTTATGGCATGCGTCTCACCCATGTCCTGCTTCAGCATCCCTGTAATCTTCAATGGCCAGACGGAGTTTCCTGCGGTGCATTGAGTTGCTGATACCCAAAACATTTTCCAGATCCTCATCCGTAAGAACTAACAAGACCTAATAAAGCACACAGATTAAACATTCATCTCAAACACTGCTTGTTCAAACACCCTAAAGTACTAAGATCTGATATTATCAGCAGTGCGCAATAGATTAGGGTATAATGACGTAGACAGATGTTTATGTAATAAAATGACAGGGTGTAATCTACCTTCCCGCTTTTGACGTTGTCCGCACAGGCGCGTATGTACATCGGCATGGCCATAATCACCTCCAGCCACGCCTGCACGGTTCCTGCTCTCCATCGACACATGGGCGCCGTGCGCGCGAGCTCCACCTGCTGAAGACGATCCAGCTGCTCCTCGCATTCTGATAGGCTCACGCTGAGGCGGGCAGGACTTGACAAACTGTCGGAGTCTAGATTGGTGGATTATGAGAGAGGGGCGGGGCTTAATGCGAGGTGGATTTACATGAGCATATTCACCTCGCTACCCTCTTCCCAGGTAACACAACATGTATCTGTGCGGTACCATAAACA